>CM030798.1:42104366-42451866 GCA_018127125.1 Rhododendron griersonianum | reverse complement strand
CAGCACCGAGAAATGGCCACTGATGTACTGAAGAAGCAGAGATATTATCTATAGCATCATCACTCAGCACAACCTGAGAACCCCTGAACTAGTGCTCCATAGCACTTGAGCACTTGTTTCTTCCCTTGGTGGCACCAGCAATATCAATACCATCAGTAATTTTTGCATACCATCCACACACAGGCGCTCACTCAGCACTGCACGTGTACACACGCGTACACACACCTGCAGCAAAAATTGTCCAGAAGTTTCCAAAGACCAAACCAGATCCATCTGCAACATATGACGGAATATTAGTGTGCATCAACGTCATAATGCAGCATCCAGTCACAGAAGCAGAAAATATGAGTGACACTTCTTCTATACCAGCATCAAACAACGTTACCATCAAGCATCCAACTGTACAAACGTTAACTGCAGCTCCCCAAACTAAACTTGCACCCCAATCTCAAACCTCCACTGCATACACATATTTTAAATCTGAATCGCCGACCATTTGCTGTTAGTAGCTGGACCTTATCCAAACCTGCATACCCATACCAACTCAAGCCTGCATCCTATTAGTTTACTACTTTCAATAGCCTCATTATTGATACTCCATAAAATAGGCTTTGATATGATTTAAAATGAGGGTGATGCAAGGATTTTCCAAAAATGATTTGTTTTTGGACCTGTTGAGGGTGAAATTGTCATTTCTTCTAACCTATAAACATTTTTTGATGCAAACCACTTGGGTTATAAAGAAGTAGGCTCAACAAGCTTTTCAACACTTCAAACTGTGCACAAATCGGAGTTCGGGAGTGTTTGTGGCGAGCCCGTGAAGTTTGACTTATCGTGTAGCTTTTTAGTGAGGCGCCTCAGACGCAATTTCCTGCGCCCGGGGCCCAACTCAATGCGCCAGGGCGCGCATTCATGAAATTTCACCACAAACCAAACTTTGGAGGCTTGCCCCGATCACTCCCGAACTCGGATTTCCACGTGATTTGAACCGTTAGATAAGCTTGTTGAATCTACTTTTTAACCCAATTAGTTTGGATGACAAATTATTTGTACATCAAAATATATGACTATTTTACCCTCAATGCATGGGTAGAAAAATAAATCATTTCGGTAAAACGCTTGCAACATGCTCATTTTAAATCAAACCGAGATCTGTTACATATCAATAAAAAGGTTTTTCCAAGTATTTAGAAAAATTAAAATCCAACCATACAAAGAGCATAATTTCGTTTATGAAAAGTTGGTAGAAATCCGTCCATTACAAAGATTGTGGAAGCACTACCACCCCTCCACCACCATTGCAACCATTTCACCACCTAGACTGCTATCACTTGACCACCATTACCACCACACTTTCACTCTACCACCACCTTTGCCACCAAACCTCAACCCCACAACTATCACATGATCGCCATGTTGAAAGTCTCCATGTCTCGCAATCCGACAAGACAATTAACTTTATATTTTTTGATCCAAGAAAATTTGAAAGCCATAGTTTGTAAACTTCCTATGGGATAGAATAACAAATTAATATCGGACACTAGAAAGACCATATAATTGGCGAAAATAGTAGAAGCCACCCAAAGAAACGGACATCGCCTATGCTTAGAGCATGTCTTTCTTGGAGCAATTAGCCACCAACATTCTACTAGTATGCCAATAAAACAACGTATCTTATAATCCTTTTAGACATTTTCATTACTATATGCATGCGTATTTCAGTTTCGTAAAACAATCTTATTCACACACTCTTTAAACCAATCGTAGAAGAACCGATTATTGCAAACAGATCATTTTCCTCATTCAGGGAATCATCTTGTTTTCTTTTTTCCACTCTGTCCCGAAGAACGAAGGGCCGAGCCAGTCTCATTTTCATTTGTGGGCACCATTTGAAACCATCCTTTCCACTCGTTTTAGTTTTTAACTGTTTACGACAAATTGTTTCATCAGTTGGGTGAGATGATCACTCAAAGATTAAGCATGAAATAAAACCAGCAAATTAAAAGCTAACATAAATCAAAATTCTGTCTATATATCCATCCAGTATGATCCATATTTTTTAAAACCTTGTAAAGTATAATGAAACCTACTGAAAATATGAAAACAATTTAATCCAATCTAACACATATTTAGGAATAGAAAAGGGCATCGAATAAGCCTAGCTAAAATTGCGACTTCTTCATGTCATTTCGGTCATCTTCTCATCGATCAACGAAGTTACATTTGATTTCCTGACCATTGTTACAGTCTTCTCACAGTACTTTGAATTTTATTTGCTCTTTGTACCAACTCATTTTGGGGGACAAATGTGAGCAAATCCCCATAAAAGAGAGTCCAGAGAGGTTGTTCAACCAAATAAAACCTTCATTCAAGCCATGTTTTTCTTTCTTAACAGGTGAAAATGGGACTCTCGATCCAACCTTTTTCCCTGGTAACTAGTTCATGCCATAGGCAAAACTGTAGATGCTCCTCGTTTTAAAGTACTCTTCTCTTCATTGTTAGTGGGCAACTGGGCACCACACCAAGTTTTCTCGTTCTAGACAAGTAGGACGAAAAAGGTTTCTTCTGTAGATTTAGTACCTATAAATCAGGTGTTACTTCCATCACTGCATGCACAAGACACATCAACACATATTCAAGTCTTATATATGAGATGCATTTCATTGGAAGGAGCAGTTCAGAAAAACAATATATATCACATTGCATTTGTTCTTTAATTCTGGAAAATTCTCAATAGCGAGTCCAATCTATGACATTATCACGGAGGATACCAACAAACGAAATCCTATTCATTCATCAGGCCAAGCTTTTGGTCTCACTAACTATGTCATACTCCGTAGTAGTTATTTTAGCTGCCAAGAAGGGACATCAACATAAAGATAACTAAAAAGATCCAGAAAGGGCTAGAAACCCAAGACTGAGGTGATTTATTCTGGTCAGAGGATTATGCAAACCAGTTGGCCGCCTCATTTGCCTTCCAAGAACACCAGGAAAATGATCGAATGAGATATCTCCATACCCGTGGCACGAATATCTGAAAACAATGGAAGCACATTCCCAAGGAGCTAGGTTCAGCTTCTGTGACGCAGAGTAACATAACAACTTGTTTGTTGTCTCCTTGAACCTCAATGCTTGATAAGTTCATTGCCTTAGCACCTGCAAAATTTTTGAGACATGGGTTTCTTCGCAAAGCTCTAATCATGCAAAAAATAGCTCTTAAAGATGCATCACGGTTGTTCTTAAAACCACCCCTTCTGAGGAGTGGTCCAACTAGATGAACTTCCAAGCTGTTTCAAAGAAGAAGAATTGGATTGATGGCCAGCATCTGGAGTCAATAAGAAGTCCAATCTAGTTGGATTGCTCCAAAAATGATTCGTTTTTGTTTTTCGACCCGTTGAGGGTAAAATTGTCATGTCTTTTAATCCATAAACAATTTTTTATGCAAACCACTTGGGTTATAATGTAGATTCAATAAACTTTTTAACGGTTCAAAATATGCATAAATTGGAGTTCGGAAGTGTTTTTGGCAAGCATGTGAAGTTTGACTTATTGTGCAGCTTTTTAGTGCACCTCAGGCGCAATTCAATGCGCCCCGGGCGCATCCTTGGAATTTCACCAAAAGACGAACTTTGTGGGCTTGCCCAGATCAGTCCCGAACTCGGATTTGAGCATGGTTTGAACCGTTAGAAAACTTGTTGAATTTACTTTTTAACCCAATTAGTTTAGATGAAAAGTTATTTGTACATCAAATAATATGACTATTTTACCCTCAGTGGGTCAAAAAAAAATTTTATTTCGACAAAACACTCGCAACACGCTCATTTTAAATCAAACGGAGATCTATTATATATCAATATAAAGGTTTTTCCAAGTATTAAGAGAAATTGGAATCCAACCATACAAAGAGTATAATTTCGTTTATGAAAAGTAGGTAGAAAACCCGTCCATTACAAATATTGTGGAAGCACTACCACCATTCCACCACCATTGCAACCACCGCACCCCTCCACCACCATCACTTCACCGCCTAGACTGCTATCACTCAACCACCATTACCACCAAACTTTCTATCTACCACCACCTTTGCCACCAAACCTCAACCTTACCTATTTTGATTTGATTTAAAATGAGTTTAGTCTATGAAAAGCGGGTAGTAAGAAGCTCCGTTTTGAGATCGAGAATATTACACCTAGAATTTGAAATTAATCGATTCTGAGTTTCTTTCGTAAACCTTGATCAGTAACATGTCCTATAATTAATTGTAGTTGTCAAGGGCTGTTATCGGGGAATGGAAACAAAAATTTGGCTTCGTAAATTTAAAAGCCTTGTCTTGGGAATACGTTTTAGGCAAATCCCGATCATTAAGCGGTTTTTGTGAGCTTTGATGAAGTTCGAAAAGCCCAATGAACTCACTAGAACTCTTAAGAAATAAACGAATACCTTAGAACTATTAATGTGAGTACCAAATGGAAATTAGAACGAGTGGGAGGGCGCAGAATCGTGTTTTAGCCTTTGTGGCTCTGATGATCCTTGAGTTGGTCTATTTTCGACCAACTTTTCATAAACAAAAATATATGATTTTTAAGTTTCGCTCCCACCATCTTTTAGGATTTCGAATACCATCTTTCTCTATATACAATAGGTTGCAAAATGGTTTAAAATTGGAGTGTTCAAAGGTCTTCACATAATAATTTTTTTTTCGACATGTTGAGGGTAAATTCGTCATAACTTTTGATGTATAAATAAGTTCGGAGCCAAACTAAATTGGGATGAAAGAATGCTAGACAAGCTTTTCAATGGTTCAAACCACGTACAAATCGGAATTCGAGATTGTTTGTGGCGAGATGCCAAAGTTTGGTCGATTTATGAAATTTCGAGGATGCGCCCGGGCGCAATGTAATGCGCCTAGGGCGCATACACGTGCGCCTGGGGCACATTAAAACTGTACAATTTTGGACTTACTTCGCGGGTTTGTCTCGGGCTCCTCGGAACTCTATTTTTTGCGTGGTTTGTACCGTTAAAAAGCTTGTTAAGTCTAGATTCTAACCCAAATATTTTGGATCAACAAATATTTTTGGATCAAAAGATATGATGAATTTACCCTCAATGTGCCAAAAAATAAATTAATTTGGTAAAATGCTGGCATCTCTTTTATCTTAAATCTGATAAAGTCCTATTATATATGGATAAAAAGGATTTTAAAAGAACTAAAAGGTTGCGTATTCACGCCTTATAAATTGTAAAGTTTAGTCTATGAAAAGCGGGTAGTAAGAAGCTCCGTTTTGAGATCGAGAATATTACACCTAGAATTTGAAGGTTAATCGATTATGAGTTTGTTTCGTAAACCTTGATCAGTAACATGTCCAATAATTAGTTGTAGTTGTCAAGGGCTTTGTCGGGGTATGGAAACAAAAATTTGGCTTCGTAAATTTAAAAGCCTTGTGTTGGGCATTCGTTTTAGGCAAATCCCGATCATTAAGCGGTTTTTGTGTGCTTTGATGAAGTTCGAAATGACCAATGAACTCACTAGAACTCTTAAGAAATAAATGAATACCTTAGAACTATAAATGTGAATACCAAATGGAAATTACAATGAGTGGGAGGGCGCGGAAACATGTTTTAGCCTTAGTGGCTCTGACGATCCTTGAGTTGGTCTACTTTCGACCAACTTTTCATAAACCAAAATATTTGATTTTTATGTTTCGCTCCCACCATCTTTCAGGACTTCGAATACCATCTTTCTCGATATACAACAGGTTGTAAACCGGTTTAAATTTGGTGTGATCAAAGGTCTTCCCATAATAATTTTTTTTTCGACCTGTTGAGGGTAAAATCGTTGTATCTTTTGAAGTATAAATAAGTTCGGAGCCAAATTAAATTGGTTAGAAAGTATGCTAGACAAGCTTTTGAATGGTTCAATCCACGTGCAAATCAGAGTTCGAGAGTTTCAGTGGCGAGACGCCAAAGTTTGGTCGATTTTTGAAATTTCGAGGATGCGCCCGGGCGCAATGTAATGCGCCTGGGGCGCACTTAAACCGTACAATTTTTGACAAACTTTGCGGGTTTGTCTCGGGCTCCTCGGAACTCCGTTTTTTGCATGGTTTGTACTTTTTGAAAAGCTTGTTAAGTCTAGATTCTAACCCAAGTATTTTGGATCAAAAAATATTTTTGCATCAAATGATATGACGAATTTACCTTAAATGTGCCAAAAAATAAATTAATTTGGTAAAACGCTTGCATCTCTTTCATCTTAAATCTGATAAAGTCCTATTATATATGGACAAAAAGGATTTTAAAAGATCTAAAAGATGGCGTAATCACACCTTATAAATAGTAAAGTTTAGTCTATGAAAAGCGGGTAGTAAGAAGCTCCGTTTTTAGATCGAGAATATTACACCTAGAGTTTGAAATTAATATTCGATTATGAGTTTGTTTCGTAAATCTTGATCAGTAACATGTTTGTGGTGGGCCGAATCATGACAGAGGGTCAAGCAGTGGCCCAAATAAGGCAAGCACGAGTCCAGTTAAGATACCTCATCAGGCCCACCTACAGGACAAGAATTGGGCCTGACCCAAGACAGGCCCAAGGACCGAAGAGAGGTGGGCCGGACCGAAGGTTGGGCCCGCCGGTTTGGCAGCCCAAGTGACATCAGGCCATGATCCGATTGTTCGGGTCGGTTATATGTTGTCGGGTCGGTTTTGCTGGTCGGTGTAACCCGGGAAGAGACCACGTGGAGCCTTCTCTTCCTGTTTCCAGAAGGTGATGGAAGGGTTAGGAAGGGGGGGGGGGGGTGGTGGTTATCAAGGGCGCCATTTGCATGTGGGTGACGTCACCATACCCCTTGGCTTGGGGTCAAGTACGCCGGTTATAAATAGGGGAGGATAAACCCTAGAGAGGTACGCAACCCTACGTACTTTCAATACACTCTCTCTCTCCTGTTTACTAACTTGCTCGTCCGAGGGGTGAGAGGCGGCCAACCGCCTCACGCCTTGCTGTAGGTACCCCGCGGAGCAGAGTGGAGCCGTCCCAGAGAAGTTGTGACGAGAAGCCACCACCCCACAATGTCCTATAATTATTTGTAGTTGTCGAGGGCTATTGTCGGGGTATGGAAACAAAAATTTGGCTTCGTAAATTTAAAAGCCTTGTCTTGGGAATATGTTTTAGGCAAATCCCGATCATTAAGCTGTTTTTGTGAGCTTTGATGAAGTTCGAAAAGCCCAATGAACTCCCTAGAACTCTTTAGAAATAAACGAATACCTTAGAACTATAAATGTGAGTACCAAATGGAAATAAGAATGAGTGGGAGGGCGCAGAATCGTGTTTTAGCCTTAGTGGCTCTGACGATCCTTGAGTTAGTCTATTTTCGACCAACTTTTCTCAATAAAAAATATATGATTTTAAAGTTTCGCTCCCACCATCTTTTAGGACATCGAATACCATCTTTCTCGATATACAATAGGTTGCAAAACGGTTTAAAATTGGTGTGTTCAAAGGTCTTCCCATAATAATTTTTTTTTCGACATGTTGAGGGTAAATTCGTCATAATTTTTGATGTATAAATATGTTCAGAGCCAAACTAAATTGGGTTGAAAGAATGCTAGACAAGCTTTTCAATGGTTCAACCACGTGCAAATCGGAGTTCGAGATTCTCCGTGGCGAGGCGCCAAAGTTTGGTCGATTTATGAAATTTCGAGGATGCGCCCGGGCGCATACACATGCGCCTGGGGCGCATTAAAACTGTACAAGTTTGGACTAACTTCGCGGGTTTGTGTCGGGCTCCTCGGAACCCTGTTTTTTGCGTGGTTTGTACCGTTAAAAAGCTTGTTAAGTCTAGATTCTAACCCAAATATTTTGAATCAACAAATATTTTTGCATCAAAAGATATGACGAATTTACCCTCAATGTGCCAAAAAATAAATTAATTTGGTAAATCGCCCGCATCTCTTTCATCTTAAATCTGATAAAGTCCTATTATATGTGGATAAAAAGGATTTTAAAAGAACTAAAAGATTGTGTAATCACACCTTATAAATAGTAAAGTTTAGTCTATGAAAAGCGGGTAGTAAGAAGCTCCGTTTTGAGATCGAGAATATTACACATAGAATTTGAAACTTAATCGATTTTGAGTTTGTTTCGTAAACCTTGATCAGTAACATGTCCAATAATTAGTTGTAGTTGACAAGGGCTATGTCGGGGTATGGAAACAAAAATTTGACTTTGTAATTTAAAAGCCTTGTGTTGGGAATTCGTTTTAGGCGAATCCCGATCATTAAGCGGTTTTTGTGTGCTTTGATGAAGTTCGAAAAGACCAATGAACTCACTAGAACTCTTAAGAAATAAATGAATACCTTATAACTATAAATTTGAGTACCAAATGAAAATTACAATGAGTGGGAGGGCGCGGAAACGTGTTTTAGTCTTAGTGGCTCTGACGATCCTTGAGTTGGTCTACTTTCGACCAACTTTTCATAAACCAAAATATTTGATTTTTATGTTTCGCTCCCACCAATTTTAGGACTTCGAATACCATCTTTCTCGATATACAATTGGTTGTAAACCGGTTTAAAATTGGTGTGATCAAAGGTCTTCCCATAATAATTTTTTTTTCGACCTGTTGAGGGTAAAATCGTCGTATCTTTTGAAATATAAATAAGTTCGGAGCCAAATTAACTTGGTTAGACAGTATGCTAGACAAGCTTTTCAATGGTTCAAACCACGTGCAAATCAAACCACGATTAATTTGGTTAAACGCTTGCATCTCTTTCATCTTAAATCTGATAAAGTCCTATTATATATGGACAAAAAGGATTTTAAAAGATCTAAAAGATTGCGTAATCACACCTTATGAATAGTAAAGTTTAGTCTATGAAAAGCGGGTAGTATAAGCTCCGTTTTTAGAACGAGAATATTACACCTAGAATTTGAAATTAATCGATTATGAGTTTGTTTCGTAAATCTTGATCAGTAACATGTCCTATAATTAGTTGTAGTTGTAGAGGGATATTGTCGGGGTATGGAAACAAAAATTTGGCTTCGTAAATTTAAAAGCCTTGTCTTGGGAATATGTTTTAGGCAAATCCCGATCATTAAGCTGTTTTTGTGAGCTTTGATGAAGTTCGAAAAGCCCAATGAACTCCCTAGAACTCTTTAGAAATAAACGAATACCTTAGAACTATAAATGTGAGTACCAAATGGAAATAAGAATGAGTGGGAGGGCGCAGAATCGTGTTTTAGCCTTAGTGGCTCTGACGATCCTTGAGTTAGTCTATTTTCGACCAACTTTTCTCAATAAAAAATATATGATTTTTAAGTTTCGCTCCCACCATCTTTTAGGACATCGAATACCATCTTTCTCGATATACAATAGGTTGCAAAACGGTTTAAAATTGGTGTGTTCAAAGGTCTTCCCATAATAATTTTTTTTTCGACATGTTGAGGGTAAATTCGTCATAATTTTTGATGTATAAATATGTTCAGAGCCAAACTAAATTGGGTTGAAAGAATGCTAGACAAGCTTTTCAATGGTTCAACCACGTGCAAATCGGAGTTCGAGATTCTCCGTGGCGAGGCGCCAAAGTTTGGTCGATTTATGAAATTTCGAGGATGCGCCCGGGCGCATACACATGCGCCTGGGGCGCATTAAAACTGTACAAGTTTGGACTAACTTCGCGGGTTTGTGTCGGGCTCCTCGGAACCCTGTTTTTTGCGTGGTTTGTACCGTTAAAAAGCTTGTTAAGTCTAGATTCTAACCCAAATATTTTGAATCAACAAATATTTTTGCATCAAAAGATATGACGAATTTACCCTCAATGTGCCAAAAAATAAATTAATTTGGTAAATCGCCCGCATCTCTTTCATCTTAAATCTGATAAAGTCCTATTATATGTGGATAAAAAGGATTTTAAAAGAACTAAAAGATTGTGTAATCACACCTTATAAATAGTAAAGTTTAGTCTATGAAAAGCGGGTAGTAAGAAGCTCCGTTTTGAGATCGAGAATATTACACATAGAATTTGAAACTTAATCGATTTTGAGTTTGTTTCGTAAACCTTGATCAGTAACATGTCCAATAATTAGTTGTAGTTGACAAGGGCTATGTCGGGGTATGGAAACAAAAATTTGGCTTTGTAATTTAAAAGCCTTGTGTTGGGAATTCGTTTTAGGCGAATCCCGATCATTAAGCGGTTTTTGTGTGCTTTGATGAAGTTCGAAAAGACCAATGAACTCACTAGAACTCTTAAGAAATAAATGAATACCTTATAACTATAAATTTGAGTACCAAATGAAAATTACAATGAGTGGGAGGGCGCGGAAACGTGTTTTAGTCTTAGTGGCTCTGACGATCCTTGAGTTGGTCTACTTTCGACCAACTTTTCATAAACCAAAATATTTGATTTTTATGTTTCGCTCCCACCAATTTTAGGACTTCGAATACCATCTTTCTCGATATACAATTGGTTGTAAACCGGTTTAAAATTGGTGTGATCAAAGGTCTTCCCATAATAATTTTTTTTTCGACCTGTTGAGGGTAAAATCGTCGTATCTTTTGAAATATAAATAAGTTCGGAGCCAAATTAAATTGGTTAGACAGTATGCTAGACAAGCTTTTCAATGGTTCAAACCACGTGCAAATCAAACCACGATTAATTTGGTTAAACGCTTGCATCTCTTTCATCTTAAATCTGATAAAGTCCTATTATATATGGACAAAAAGGATTTTAAAAGATCTAAAAGATTGCGTAATCACACCTTATGAATAGTAAAGTTTAGTCTATGAAAAGCGGGTAGTATAAGCTCCGTTTTTAGAACGAGAATATTACACCTAGAATTTGAAATTAATCGATTATGAGTTTGTTTCGTAAATCTTGATCAGTAACATGTCCTATAATTAGTTGTAGTTGTAGAGGGATATTGTCGGGGTATGGAAACAAAAATTTGGCTCCGTAAATTTAAAAGCTTTGTCTTGGGAATACGTTTTAGGCGAATCCCGATCATTAAGCGGTTTTTGTGAGCTTTGATGAAGTTCGAAAAGCCCAATGAACTCACATGAACTCTTAAGAAATAAACGAATACCTTAGAACTAGAAATGTGAGTACCAAATGGAAATTAGAAAGAGTGGGAGGGCGCAGAATCGTGTTTTAGCCTTAGTCGCTCCTACCATCTTTTAGGACATCGAATACCATCTTTCTCGATATACAATAGGTTGCAAAATGGTTTAAAATTGGTGTGTTCAAAGGTCTTCACATAATAATTTTTTTTTCAACATGTTGAGGGTTAAATCATCATAAATTTTGATGTATAAATATGTTCGGAGCCAAACTAAATTGGGTTGAAAGAATGCTAAACAAGCTTTTCAATGGTTCAAACCACGTGCAAATTGGAGTTCGAGATTCTCCGTGGCGAGACGCCAAAGTTTGGTTGATTTATGAAAGTTTGAGGATGCGCCCGGGCGCAATGTAATACGCCTAGGGCGCATACACGTGAGCCAGGGGCGCATTAAAATTAACTGTAGAATTTTGGACTAAATTCGCAGGTTTGTCTCGGGCTCCTCGGAACTCTGTTTTTTGCGTGGTTTGTACCGTTAAAAAGCTTGTTAAGTCTAGATTCTAACCCAAATATTATTGATCATCAAATATTTTCTCATCAAAAGATATGACGAATTTACCCTCAATGTGCCAAAAAATAAATTAATTTGGTAAAACGCTCGCATCTCTTTAATCTTAAATATGATAAAGTCCTATTATGTATGGATAAAACGGATTTTAAAAGAACTAAAAGATTGCGTAATCACACCTTATAAATAGTAAAGTTTAGTCTATGAAAAGCGGGTAGTAAGAAGCTCCGTTTTGATATCGAGAATATTACACCTAGAATTTGAAAGTTAATCGATTATGAGTTTGTTTCGTAAACCTTGATCAGTTACATGTCCAATAATTAGTTGTAGTTGTCAAGGGCTTTGTCGGGGTATGAAAACAAAAATTTGGCTTCATAAATTTAACAGCCTTGTGTTCGGCATTCGTTTTAGGCGAATCCCGATCATTAAGCAGTTTTTGTGTGCTTTGATGAAGTTCGAAAAGACCAATGAACTCACTAGAACTCTTAAGAAATAAATGAATACCTTATAACTATAAATGTGAGTACCAAATGGAAATTACAATGAGTGGGAGGGCGCGGAAACGTGTTTTAGCCTTAGTGGCTCTGACGATCCTTGAGTTGGTCTACTTTCGACCAACTTTTCATAAACCAAAATATATGATTTTTATGTTTCGCCTCCACCATCTTTTAGGACTTCGAATACCATCTTTCTCGATATACAATAGGTTGTAAACCGGTTTAAAATTGGTGTGATCAAAGGTCTTCCCATAATAATTTTTTTTTCGACCTGTTGAGGGTAAAATTGTCATATCTTTTCATGTATAAATAAGTTCGGAGCCAAATTAAATTGGTTAGAAAGTATGCTAGACAAGCTTTTCAATTGTTCAAACCACGTACAAATCGGAGTTCGAGAGTGTCTGTGGCGAGATGCCAAAGTTTGGTCGATTTTTGAAATTTCGACAATTCGCCCGGGCGCAATGTAATGCGCCCAGGGCGTATACACGTGCGCCTGGGGCGCATTAAAACTGTACAATTTTGGACTAACTTCGCGGGTTTGTCTCGGGCTCCTTGTAACTCTGTTTTTTGCGTGGTCTGTACCGTTAAAAAGCATGTTAAGTCTAGATTCTAACCCAAGTATTTTGGATCAAAAAATATTTTTGCATCAAAAGATATGACAAATTTACCCTCAATGTGCCAAAAAACAAATTAAGTTCGTAAAACGCTCGCATCTCTTTTATCTTAAATCTGATAAAGTCTTGTTATATATGGATAAAAAGGATTTTAAAAGAACTAAAAGATTGCGTAATCACACCCTATAAATAGTAAAGTTTAGTCTATGAAAAGCAGGTAGTAAGAAGCTCAGTTTTGAGATCGAGAATATTACACCTAGAATTTTAAGTTAATCAATTAGGAGTTTGTTTCGTAAACCTTGATTAGTAACGTGTCCTATAATTAGTTGTAGTTGTCAAGGCTATGTCGGAGTATGGAAAAAAGATTTGGCTTCGTAAATTTAAAAGCCTTGTGTTGGGCATTCGTTTTAGGCGAATCCCGATCGTTAAGCGGTTTTTGTGTGCTTTGACGAAGTTCGTAAAGACCAATAAACTCACTAGTATTCTTACGAAATAAATGAATACCTTATAACTATAAATGTGAGTAACAAATGGAAATTAGAATGAGTTCGAGGGCGCGGAAACGTGTTTTAGCCTTAGGAGCTCTAACGATTCTTGAGTTGGTCTACTTTAGACCAACTTTTCATAAACAAAAATATATGATTTTTATGTTTCGCTCCCACCATCTTTTAGGACGTCGAATACCATCTTTCTCGATATACAATAGGTTGCAAACCGGTTTAAAATTGGTGTGATCTAAGGTCTTCCCATAATAATTTTTTTTTCGACTAGTTGAGGTTAAAATCGTCATTTCTTTTGATGTATAAATAAGTTCGGAGCGAAACTAAATTGGTTAGAAAGTATGCTAGACAAGTTTTTCAATGGTTCAAACCACGTGCAAATTGGAGTTCGAGAGTGTCATTGGCGAGACGCCAAAGTTCGGTCGATTTTTGAAATTTTGAGGATGCGTCCGGGTGCAATGTAATGCGCCTAGGGCGCATCTAAACTGTACAATTTTGGACAAACTTCGCGGGTTTGTCTCGTGCTCCAAGGAACTCCGTTTTTTGCATGGTTTGTACCATTAAAAAGCTTGTTAAGTTTAGATTCTAACCCAGGTATTTTGGATCAAAAAATATGACGAATTTACCCTCAATTGCCAAAAAAAAAATTAATTTGGTAAAACGCTCGCATCTCTTTCATCTTAAATCTGATAAAGTCCTATTATTTATGGATAAAAATGATTTTAAAAGATCTCAAAGATTGTGTAATCACACCTTATAAATAGTAAAGTTTAGTCTATGAAAAGCAGGTAGTAAGAAGCTCTGTTTTGAGATCGAGAATATTACACCTTGAATTTGAAATTAATCGATTCTGAGTTTCTTTCATAAACCTTGATCAGTAACATGTCCTATAATTAGTTGTAGTTGTAAAGGGCTATTGTCGGGGTATGGAAACAAAAATTTGGCTTCGTAAATTTAAAAGCCTTGTCATAGGAATACGTTTTAGGCTAATCCCGATCGTTAAGCGGTTTTTGTGAGCTTTGATGAAGTTCGAAAACCCTAATGAACTCACTAGAATCCTTAAGAAATAAACGAATACCTTAGAACTATAAATGTGAGGACCAATGGAAATAAGAATGAGTGGGAGGGCGCGGAAACGTGTTTTAGCTTTAGTGGCTCTGACGATCCTTGAGTTGGTCTACTTTCGACCAACTTTTCATAAACAAAAATATATGATTTTTATGTTTCGCTCCCACCATCTTTTAGGACTTCGAATACCATCCTTATCGATATACAATAGGTTGCAATCCGGTTTAAAATTGGTGTGATCAAAGGTCTTCCCATAATAATTTTTTTTCGACATGTTGAGGGTAAAATCGTCATAACTTTTGACGTATAAATAAGTTCGGAGCCAAAATAAATTGGGTGGAAAATATGCTAGACAAGCTTTTCAATGGTTCGAACCACGTGCAAATCAGAGTACGAGAGTGACCGTGGCGCGACGCCAAAGTTTGGTCGATTTATGAAATTTCGAGGATGCACCCGGGCGCGCCCTGGGCGCATACACGTGCGCCTAAGACGCACTTAAACTGTACAATTTTGGACTAACTTTGCGGTTTGTCTCGGGCTCCTCGGAACTTTGTTTTTTGCGTGGTTTGTACCGTTAAAAAGCTTGTTAAGTCTAGATTCTAACCCAAGTATTTTGGATCAAAAAATATTTTTGCATCAAAAGATATGACGAATTTACCCTAAATGTGCCAAAAAATAAATTAATTTGGTAAAACGCTTGCATCTCTTTCATCTGAAATCTGATAAAGTCCTATTATATACGGACAAAAAGAATTTTAAAAGATCTAAAAGATTCTATAATCACACATTATAAATAGTAAAGTTTAGTCTATGAAAATCGGGTGGTAAGAAGCTCAGTTTTGAGATCGAGAATATTACACATAGAATTTGAAATTAATCGATTATGAGTTTGTTCGTAAATCTTGATCAGTAACATGTCCTATAATAAATCGTAGTTTTCAAGGGCTATTGTCGGGGTATGGAAACAAAAATTTGGCTTCCTAAATTTAAAAGCCTTGTCTTGGGAATACGTTTTAGGCGAATCCCGATCATTAAGCTGGTTTTGTGAGCTTTGATGAAGTTCAAAAAGCCCAATGAACTCATTAGAACTCTTAAGAAATAAACGAATACATTAGAACTATAAATGTGAGTACCAAATGGAAATTAGAACGAGTGGGAGGGCGCAGAATCGTGTTGTAGCCTTAGTTGCTCTGACGATCCTTGAGTAGGTCTATTTTCGACCAACTTTTCATAAACCAAAATATATGATTTTTATGTTTCATTCCCACCATCTATCAGGACTTCGAATACCATCTTTCTCGATATACAATAGGTTATAAACCGGTTTAAAATTGGTGTGATCTAAGGTCTTCCCATAATAATTTTTTCCCGACCTGTTGAAGGTAAAATTTTCATATCTATTGATGTATAAATAAGTTCGGAGCCAAAATTAAATTGGTTAGAAATTATGCTAGACAAGCTTTTCAATGGTTCATACCACGTGCAAATTGGAGTTCGAGAGTGTCCTTGACGAGACGCCAAAGTTTGGTCGATTTTTGAAATTTCGAGGATGCGCCCGGGCGCAATGTAATGCGCCTGGGGCGCATTTGAACTTTACAATTTTGGACAAACTTCGCGGGTTTGTCTCGGGCTCCAAGGAACTCTGTTTTTTGCATGGTTTGTACTGTTGAAAAGCTTGTTAAGTCTAGATTCTAACCCAAGTATTTTGGATCAAAAAAATTTTTTGCATAAAAAGATATGACGAATTTACCCTCAATTGCCAAAAAATAAATTAGTTTGGTAAAACGCTCGCATCTCTTTCATCTTAAATCTGATAAAGTCCTATTATATATGGATAAAAAGGATTTTAAAAGATCTAAAAGATTGCGTAATCACACCTTATAAATAGTAAAGTTTAGTCTATGAAAAGCGGGTAGTAAGAAGGTCAGTTTTGAGATCTAGAATATTACACCTAG
Organism: Rhododendron griersonianum; assembly: GCA_018127125.1. Classification (NCBI taxonomy): domain Eukaryota; kingdom Viridiplantae; phylum Streptophyta; class Magnoliopsida; order Ericales; family Ericaceae; genus Rhododendron; species Rhododendron griersonianum. The sequence goes on along the minus strand of CM030798.1, from coordinate 42,435,617 downwards.
AATTTGAAATTAATCGATTTTGAGTTTCTTTCGTAAACCTTGATCAGTAACATGTCCTATAATTAGTTGTAGTTGTCAAAGGCTATTGTCGGGGTATGGAAACAAAAATTTGGCTTCGTAAATTTAAAAACCTTGTCTTGGGAATACGTTTTAGGCGAATCCCGATCATTAAGCGGTTTTTGTGAGCTTTGATGAAGTTCGAAAAGCCCAATGAACTCCCTAGAACTCTTAATAAATAAACGAATACCTTAGAACTATAAATGTGAGTTCCAAATGGAAATTAGAATGAGCGGGAGGGCACAGAATCGTGTTTTAGCCTTAGCGGCTCTGACGATCCTTGAGTTGGTCTATTTTCGACCAACTTTTCATAATCAAAAATATATGATTTTTAAGTTTCGCTCCCACCATCTTTTACGACATCGAATACCATCTTTCTCGATATACAATAGGTTGCAAAACAGTTTAAAATTGGTGTGTTCAAAGGTCTTCACATAATAATTTTTTTTCGACATGTTGAGGGTAAAATCGTCATAACTTTTGATGTATAAATATGTTCGGAGCCAAACTAAATTGGGTTGAAAGAATGCTCGACAAGATTTTCAATGGTTCAAACCACGTGCAAATCGGAGTTCGAGATTCTCCGTGGCGAGGCGCCAAAGTTTGGTCGATTTAGGAAATTCCGAGGATGCGCCCGGGCGCAATGTAATGCGCCTAGGGCGCGTACACATGCGCCCGGGGCGCATTAAAACTGTACAATTTTGGACTAACTTCGCGGGTTTGTCTCGGGCTCCTCGGAACTCTGTTTTTAGCGTGGTTTGTACCGTTAAAAAGCTTGTTAGGTCTAGATTCTAACCCAAATATTTTGGATCAACAAATATTTTTTTCATCAAAAGATATGACGAATTACCCTCAATGTGCTAAAAAAAAATTAATTTGGTAAAACGCTCGCATCTCTTTCATCTTAAATCTTATAATGTCCTATTATATATGGATAAAAAGGATTTTAAAAGAACTAAAAGAATGCGTAATTACACCTTATAAATAGTAAAGTTTGGTCGATTAAAAGCGGGTAGTAAGAAGTTCCGTTTTGAGATCGAGAATATTACACCTTGAATTTGAAACTTAATCGATTTTGAGTTTGTTTCGTAAACCTTGATCAGTAACATGTCCAATAGTTAGTTGTAGTTGTCAAGAGCTGTAGAGACCCGTATTTTTGAGTTCGTATTTTTTTTTCTTTTGTAAACGTATGGCCCGTCGAGATAGACGGTGCAGATATTCGGTGTGACTTATTCGTGGAAGGAAATAAGGTTAATTGAGCGAGGGGTGCACGTGTGAGTGTGTGGTGTGAGAAGTAGGGGATTACTCCCCCACCTCTTTTATTTCCCCAGGAGGAGAATAATCTTCATTCTCTCTCTTTCTCACTCTCGGCTCTCTTTCTTCTCCTCTCCATCCGAAAACTCCACTCTCTCTTCTCTCTTCGATTTCATCAACCTAGGTCGTGATTCCGGATAAGGTTCAAGAATTAAAGTTGCTATACGGAGCACGGGCTTTCCGAATATCCAAGAAAATTCATGATCGGATCTCGTGGAGCTACGGTTGACTTGGTCAAAGGGCCGGGTTTTGCTCAAAACCCTTGAGGTAGGGATTTCTTACTCTCGTTATGCGTTTATACGGTGTTTATGTACTTAGATCGTGCCTTGTTTCGTTGCTTGAGGTTGCTTCTTCCATTTCCGAAAATCAGCAGAACAGGGCCTGCGTTTTTGGGGTTTTACGCCTTCTTAAACTCAGATTTGAATTTTGGTTCCTTCATATGGAATAGAGTAGACTTAGAGCTCGTTTTAATGCCGCAAGAATCACCCGAAACCGTTGAGAATTGAATTTATGGTGATTTTTAGAAAACTGGTCTGCAATCTGTCTCGTGTTCTGGATTTCAGCCCACTTCGAACGGACATAACGTTCTCGTCCGATGTCCGTTTTATGCAAACTTTATATCGAATCGAAGGTCTTGAAGTCAGCTTTCCATCGCCACCGGAATCGCCTTAAAAGTCTTAGTACACAGAAAGTTATGATTATTAGAGTGAAGGTGTGTCGGTCTGCCAATGTCTGCTGGCTATTCCTAAGTTGTATTCGTTCCGTATTAGGACTCCCTATATGATTAGACGTGTTTAAGTCACTCTCAAGTATGATTACTTGTGTCTTAATGAGACTCGTATCCTCGTGCCTCGTCTTGTTGAGTTCCCTAGGTTCCTTTGGCACTCGTTTTATAATATTCTCGTTTGGAACTTAGCCGGTGATGTGCCGTGGAATCATTACGGGTTCGATACGTGGCATAGGGCGTTGTGATAGATTTAGAGGAATAACGTGGACTTAAAATATTTATCAATGTACAATAGGGCATGCTTATGAGTTTGCAATATATTGTTGATGATGTATGAACGAATGTGACCTTGGGAAAATGTTGTCTTTTTGGATACGGATTGGTATTGCCATGTGATTGATTAAATGGCTTTGGATTCAATTGAATGATTTGATGTTTGTGAAATGGAAACGTGAAATGAATGTGGATGACAAATGGTCATTAAGAGAACTTTCGGGCTCTTAAATGAGTAAATGCTGGAGCTAAATGCTCATATCGTATGTTTTCGTGGCTCTTAAGTGAGTAAATGCATGCAAGAGCTAAATGCTCATATCGTATGTTTTCGTGGCTCTTAAGTGAGTAAATGCATGAGGAGCTAAATGCTCGTATCGTATGTTTTCATGGCTCTTAAGTGAGTAAATGCAGCGGGAGCTAAATGCTCATATCGTATGTTTTCGTGGCTCTTAAGTGAGTAAATGCATGCAAGAGCTAAAATGCTCATATCACTTGTCTTCGTGGCTCGTTATCGAGTAAGTGCTTGGCAGGAGTTCGGCTCAGACTTTTAATGACACGTAATTGGTTTATGAAGTTAATGTGAGGATTTTGGTTTTGGTTAAAGGATTTTGATGAAAATCCTCCGGTATTCAGCCCGAATCAACGGAGCTCGGCCTACAATGGTCTTGAGTTTTCTTTGAATTGTTTTGAAATCAAAATGAAGGGTTTTGTAATGAAGGAATTTGATGATGATAAATGCGGACACGAGAGAGATTATAGTATCGTACAATGAATGATAAGATGAATTTGAATTGGTTATAGTCTAATGTGGATTGACGTGAGTTTATTAACGTATCTAGTCTTAGAGGAAAACAGTCAGTGGTATCTATGTGAAGTCTAGAATCTTTTGACGATAGTGTGCAGCTCGTTGGTAAACGTTCGTACTTTGAGCGTATCTGTCAGTATTCACTCATTCATAGTGCATGATTCATTATATTTACATATAGCTTGAGTATAGATTTCTCTACTGGGCTAGTGTAGCTCAACCTATCATTTTCAGGTAAAAAAAGTAAGGAAGTTGGCATGACGTGCATCTCGTGCTTGTAGATCATGGGTTTCAAAGGTATAGAGGGGCGATTTTATGCTTTTACCTTGAAAGATGTATTTTTGAAGGATGATCTTTGTAAACTGTAATACTAATTTGGTAACTTGTATAACTTGGGACCTTGAGCCCGGATTGTAATATTTGTTTTTAATTTGAGAACTGGGGAAAGGAATGTTATTTGGGTATTACCTGTACTCCAGTGAGGATTTTATTTATCTCAAATGGTTATTATTTATGTTAAAAATCGAGGGCGTGACAACTTGGTATCAAAGCATAGGTTTAGAATACCTAGAGACCGTGGGGAGACTTTTTAGTCTCATGGGTTCAAAATCCGCTGCATATTCTTTTCAAAACACATGTGTGCTTGCATGAATGAGTCGGTACATCATTGAGATGTCGCATTTTGTATTATGGTAGAGCGACATTGAGTTGTTGACCTGCATTGAGAAGTTGGAGGCTTGGATCTCATTGTAGTGATTGTGATTGTGGCTATGTTGACGTGTGAAGCAAAATATAAGATAGCATGTGTTAAAAGGGATGGAATGTTGATATGACTCATGAGATGAGTGTTAAATGTGTTATTGAATTGCTTGGATTATGTGTTAAGTTTCAAATATGTTAAGTTAAGCCTATGGGAGATAAACTGTATAGGGTATAAGTATAAGGTGAGTAATATGTGCGATGGGAATTGATTTTAGTGCGTGTCTTGAATGTGTTTGGAAAGGGTAAAGACTTGTTGTGGTGATAATTATAGTTGATTATTGTAGTGGTAGTTATTGAGACAGTTAATATAAGCATAGGTAGGGCAAGTCGAACCTACATAGGAGATATAAGTATCTAAAGTTGAGATAGGAAAATGAGGGTTATAGGTAGGGTGTCAGGATGCTATATGTGTCTTCTGGACACCCAGGCGACTACCGATGAGATCCAGTTGGAAGAGGCGTTTGATCACCGCTCCTTCTAGGTGGAAGTCTCGGAAAGTCAATTGGACCCTAGGATTGTGTATATGGGTTAGATCTCTAGGCTTGAGATAGATGGCTCTACGTAGGAATTTCTTAGAAAAGGGAAGTGTTATGGTGTCGTAGTTTTCATTGTTGAGGTGAGTGTCATGGTGGTGTCATTTTGATAGGATGGCAAAAAAAACAAAAAAAAACATAGTGATAGCATGGCGTGGAAAAAGAAAAAAAAAAGAAAAAGACTTGAGGTGATAGATTTGAGAGGGATTAATGTTTAAATAGTGGTAGTGATAGCAGTGATGGTGATGGTGATGGTGATGGTGATGGTGATGAGAATAGTGTGGTTGATATTATTGAAGTTGAGTGCAATTGTGGTAAATATCTTTGAGAAAAATTGATGTCGTTATGACTACATAGTTGAGAGAAGAAATTTATGAGCTGTGAAACTTATGGTGAGCGGAACTGTCAGAAGATATTGGTGCGAGAGAATTGATTCTTAGGTGATGAAGTAGTTGGGATATTAGAATGTGATGAGAAGTATAGACATGTTGTTTGCAACCCCGATGTCTTGTTGGTATTTAGGAAGGAGTCTATCAATTTGTTTGTACTTGTATTGGTGTTTAAATTTTAGTATCGCGATAATCAATAGTAGTGGAAGTTCGTTAGTGCAACTATTGCACACATTGTGTAGGTATTTGGGTGATGAAATGCCGTGTGATTATAAAGTTGATAGAGAAATGATTAATATTGATACTGTGTACTTGTTATGTGATATTCGAGATTGTGAAAATAGGAAACATGTGACTTGAGTAGACTAATTAACGAGAGTATTCGAGATTGATGGGTGAACAGAAAATGTAAAAGGTATTATGAAGGTTAAAAGAATGAGATTACCATTGGGCTTTCTAGAGCCATGAATAGTGAAGTGTTGGATACTTTGTGAGTCTGTTGGGTACTTTGTGAGTTGGTAAGTCTGCTGGATACTAAGTGAGTCTGTTAATGCGTGGATGTGTCTGATGTTGTGTAAGCTATTAAAATTGTACCGTGGGTTTGTTGAAATATTTCGTGAATGAAATGTGCTGTTGTTTAGTTTTAACCTACATGTTTGATTTGTTATGTGATCTCAATACGTGAAATTTGTTTTTAGTATATGATGTAGAATAAACAGTGATGATTATGTGGGTAGTTACTACGAGTGTATGCCTTTCTTGAGTAACAGCAACGATGTTTGGAGAACTGGGTTTAAGAAAATAGTGGATTGATAGTTTACCAGAATGGTTTTAATGTGTCTTGTGAAGAGTTATGTAGAAGGGACGCATTACAATAGAAGTGAATTTGGATTTCCGAAAATAGAAACCGATAGTGATTCAGAGTGGGCTAGGGAATGTGAAGTAGTGTTGGATTCTTAGTTGTGTTTGAATGTTAAATGGACGAAACAGCGTTTGAGATTTGTGCGGAGTTGATATAAAGTTGTTTTGGTAAACAGAAGTGTGAGTTAGAGATAAAGGTTGACGATTTTGTGATAGGTGTGTTTCGTCGTACCAAGGGAGGTGAACCATGTCTTTAAGAGAGGGAAGTGGGTATCGAGGTGCGTGAAAAAAATTGAGATTGTTAAAGGGAATGGTGCAGCAGTCTATTACTAGTGGTATTGATAGAATTGAATCGGTTGTGAGGTGTGTTAATTTTTGGAGACGAAAGAGGTATTAATAGCTTTGAGATGTGAGACGTTTAACTAGGGTGAGTTGGTGTTAAAATTGAGCAAATGGTGATGATCGTTATGTAGTCAAATTATTGGGTTTTGGGTTTCTTGGATTTATTACAATGGAGAGTGTTTGGGTATTCAAAAAAAAAATTATTATTGATGGATTGATCTATCAGTTGGTGTTGGGAAGATGAAACTTAGAGTGTTAGAATTATAGTTTTTATAAACGGTTTAGTATGTCATTCTGGGAAGTTCAAGAGATACTTAGTGGAATAAGGTACAAAGAATGAGAATGAGGAATTTCAGAGTTCGAAGAACATGAGATTATAATCTGTTGGATCTCGGTGTGAGTGTCATGTAGATATGTGGGGACTAGAATTCTGGTGTAGATGTTAGGACTTGAAATTATGATAAAGATGATGAAGGTTCATGGCTGAGTGTTGAGTGATAAGACTATACCATTAATGAGGGTTCAGAGGAGCAAACGGGATAAGAAAAGTCTAAGTAGAAAGAGAGGATGACGCTATGATTACGGAGTTGCAGTATGAGGTTTGATACTACGGTTGGTGACTCGGTTGGACTTAGGTGAGCGAATTTCGAGGACGAAATTTCTTTAAGGAGGGTAGAATGTAGAGACCCGTATTTTTGAGTTCGTATTTTTTTTTCTTTTGTAAACGTATGGCCCGTCGAGATAGACGGTGCAGATATTCGGTGTGACTTATTCGTGGAAGGAAATAAGGTTAATTGAGCGAGGGGTGCACGTATGAGTGTGTGGTGTGAGAAGTAGGGGATTACTCCCCCACCTCTTTTATTTCCCCAGGAGGAGAATAATCTTCATTCTCTCTCTTTCTCACTCTCGGCTCTCTTTCTTCTCCTCTCCATCCGAAAACTCCACTCTCTCTTCTCTCTTCGATTTCATCAACCTAGGTCGTGATTCCGGATAAGGTTCAAGAATTAAAGTTGCTATACGGAGCACGGGCTTTCCGAATATCCAAGAAAATTCATGATCGGATCTCGTGGAGCTACGGTTGACTTGGTCAAAGGGCCGGGTTTTGCTCAAAACCCTTGAGGTAGGGATTTCTTACTCTCGTTATGCGTTTATACGGTGTTTATGTACTTAGATCGTGCCTTGTTTCGTTGCTTGAGGTTGCTTCTTCCATTTCCGAAAATCAGCAGAACAGGGCCTGCGTTTTTGGGGTTTTACGCCTTCTTAAACTCAGATTTGAATTTTGGTTCCTTCATATGGAATAGAGTAGACTTAGAGCTCGTTTTAATGCCGCAAGAATCACCCGAAACCGTTGAGAATTGAATTTATGGTGATTTTTAGAAAACTGGTCTGCAATCTGTCTCGTGTTCTGGATTTCAGCCCACTTCGAACGGACATAACGTTCTCGTCCGATGTCCGTTTTATGCAAACTTTATATCGAATCGAAGGTCTTGAAGTCAGCTTTCCATCGCCACCGGAATCGCCTTAAAAGTCTTAGTACACAGAAAGTTATGATTATTAGAGTGAAGGTGTGTCGGTCTGCCAATGTCTGCTGGCTATTCCTAAGTTGTATTCGTTCCGTATTAGGACTCCCTATATGATTAGACGTGTTTAAGTCACTCTCAAGTATGATTACTTGTGTCTTAATGAGACTCGTATCCTCGTGCCTCGTCTTGTTGAGTTCCCTAGGTTCCTTTGGCACTCGTTTTATAATATTCTCGTTTGGAACTTAGCCGGTGATGTGCCGTGGAATCATTACGGGTTCGATACGTGGCATAGGGCGTTGTGATAGATTTAGAGGAATAACGTGGACTTAAAATATTTATCAATGTACAATAGGGCATGCTTATGAGTTTGCAATATATTGTTGATGATGTATGAACGAATGTGACCTTGGGAAAATGCTGTCTTTTTGGATACGGATTGGTATTGCCATGTGATTGATTAAATGGCTTTGGATTCAATTGAATGATTTGATGTTTGTGAAATGGAAACGTGAAATGAATGTGGATGACAAATGGTCATTAAGAGAACTTTCAGGGCTCTTAAATGAGTAAATGCCTGGCTGGAGCTAAATGCTCATATCGTATGTTTTCAGGGCTCTTAAGTGAGTAAATGCCTGGCAGGAGCTAAATGCTCATATCGTATGTTTTCAGGGCTCTTAAGTGAGTAAATGCCTGGCAGGAGCTAAATGCTCGTATCGTATGTTTTCAGGGCTCTTAAGTGAGTAAATGCCTGGCAGGAGCTAAATGCTCATATCGTATGTTTTCAGGGCTCTTAAGTGAGTAAATGCCTGGCAGGATCTAAAATGCTCATATCACTTGTCTTCAGGGCTCGTTATCGAGTAAGTGCCTGGCAGGAGCTTCGGCTCAGACTTTTAATGACACGTAATTGGTTTATGAAGTTAATGTGAGGATTTTGGTTTTGGTTAAAGGATTTTGATGAAAATCCTCCGGTATTCAGCCCGAATCAACGGAGCTCGGCCTACAATGGTCTTGAGTTTTCTTTGAATTGTTTTGAAATCAAAATGAAGGGTTTTGTAATGAAGGAATTTGATGATGATAAATGCGGACACGAGAGAGATTATAGTATCGTACAATGAATGATAAGATGAATTTGAATTGGTTATAGTCTAATGTGGATTGACGTGAGTTTATTAACGTATCTAGTCTTAGAGGAAAACAGTCAGTGGTATCTATGTGAAGTCTAGAATCTTTTGACGATAGTGTGCAGCTCGTTGGTAAACGTTCGTACTTTGAGCGTATCTGTCAGTATTCACTCATTCATAGTGCATGATTCATTATATTTACATATAGCTTGAGTATAGATTTCTCTACTGGGCTAGTGTAGCTCAACCTATCATTTTCAGGTAAAAAAAGTAAGGAAGTTGGCATGACGTGCATCTCGTGCTTGTAGATCATGGGTTTCAAAGGTATAGAGGGGCGATTTTATGCTTTTACCTTGAAAGATGTATTTTTGAAGGATGATCTTTGTAAACTGTAATACTAATTTGGTAACTTGTATAACTTGGGACCTTGAGCCCGGATTGTAATATTTGTTTTTAATTTGAGAACTGGGGAAAGAAATGTTATTTGGGTATTACCTGTACTCCAGTGAGGATTTTATTTATCTCAAATGGTTATTATTTATGTTAAAAATCGAGGGCGTGACAAGAGCTTTGTCGGGGTATGGAAAAAAAAATTTGGCATCGTAAATTTAAAAGCCTTGTGTTGGGCATTCGTTTTAGGCGAATCCCAATCATTAAGCGGTTTTTGTGTGCTTTGATGAATTTCGAAAAGACCAATGAACTCACTAGAACTCTTAAGAAATAAATGAATACCTTATAACTATAAATGTGAGTACCAAATGGAAATTACAATTAGTGGGAGGGCGCGGAAACGTGTTTTAGCTTTAGTGGCTCTGACGATCCTTGAGTTGGTGTACTTTCGACCAACTTTTAATAAACCAAAATTTATGATTTTTATGTTTCGCTCCCACCATCTTTCAGGACTTCGAATACCATCTTTCTCAATATGCAATAGGTTGTAAACCGGTTTAAAATTGGTGTGATCAAAGGTCTTCCCAAAATAAAAAAAATTTCGACCTGTTGAGGGTAAAATTGTTGTAACTTTTGAAGTATAAATAAGTTCGGAGCCAAATTAAATTGGTTTCTAGTAAGCTAGACAAGCTTTTCAATGCTTCAAACCACGTGCAAATCAGAGTTCGAGAGTGTCCTTGGCGAGGCGCCAAAGTTTGGTCGATTTTTGAAATTTCGAGGATGCACCCGGGCGCGATGTAATGCGCCTGGGGCGCACTTAAACTCTACAATTTTGGACAAACTTCGCGGGTTTGTCTCGGGCTCCTCGGAACTCCGTTTTTTGCATGGTTTGTACTGTTGAAAAGCTTGTTAAGTCTAGATAATAACCCAATTAGTTTGGATAAGAAAATATTTTTGCATCAAAAGATATGACGAATTTACCCTAAATGGGCCAAAAAATAAATTAATTTGGTAAAACGCTTGCATCTCTTTCATCTTAAATCTGATAAAGTCCTATTATATATGGACAAAAAGGATTTTAAAAGATCTAAAAGATTGCGTAATCACACCTTATAAATAGTAAAGTTTAGTCTATGAAAAGCGGGTAGTAAGAAGCTCCGTTTTGAGATCAATAATATTACACCTAGAATTTTAAGTTAATCGATTATGAGTTTGTTTCGTAAATCTTGATCAGTGACATGTCCTATAATTAGTTGTAGTTGTCAAGGGCTATTGTTGGGGAATGGAAACAAAAATTTGGCTTCCTAAATTTAAAAGCCTTGTCTTGGGAATACGTTTTAGGCGAATCCCGATCATTAAGCGGTTTTTGTGAGCTTTGATGAGGTTCGAAAAGCCAAATGAACTCACTACAACTCTTAAGAAATAAACGAATACCTTAGAACTATAAATGTGAGTTCCATATGGAAATTAGAATGAGTGGGAGGGCGCAGAATCGTGTTTTAACCTTAGTGGCTCTGACGATCCTTGAGTTGGTCTATTTTCGACCAACTTTTCATAATCAAAAATATATGATTTTTAAGTTTCGCTCCCACCATCTTTTACGACATCGAATACCATCTTTCTCGATATACAATAGGTTGCAAAACGGTTTAAAATTGGTGTGTTCAAAGGTCTTCACATAATAATTTTTTTTTCGACATGTTGAGGGTAAAATCGTCATAACTTTTGATGTATAAATATGTTCGGAGCCAAACTAAATTGGGTTGAAAGAATGTTAGACAAGAGTTTCAATGGTTCAAACCATGTGCAAATCGGAGTTCGAGATTCTCCGTGGCGAGGCGCCAAAGTTTGGTCGATTTAGGAAATTCCGAGGATGCGCCCGAGCGCAATTTAATGCGCCTAGGGCGCGTACACATGCGCCCGGGGCGTATTAAAACTGTACAATTTTGGACTAACTTCGCGGCTGTGTCTCGGGCTCCTCGGAACTCTGTTTTTAGCGTGGTTTGTACCGTTAAAAAGCTTGTTAAGTCTAGATTCTAACCCAAATATTTTGGATCAACGAATATTTTTTCATCAAAAGATATGTCGAATTTACCCTCAATGTGCTAAAAAAAAAATTAATTTGGTAAAACGCTCGCATCTCTTTCATCTTAAATCTGATAAAGTCCAATTATATATGGATAAAAAGGATTTTAAAAGAACTAAAATAATGCGTAATCACACCTTATAAATAGTAAAGTTTAGTCGATTAAAAGCGGGTAGTAAGAAGCTCCGTTTTGAGATCGAGAATATTACACCTTGAATTTGAAACTTAATCGATTTTGAGTTTGTTTCGCAAACCTTGATCAGTAACATGTCCAATAGTTAGTTGTAGTTGTCAAGGGCTTTGTCGGGGTATGGAAACAAAAATTTGGCATCGTAAATTTAAAAGCCTTGTGTTGGGCATTCATTTTAGGCGAATCCCGATCATTAATCGGTTTTTGTGTGCTTTGATGAAGTTCGAAAAGACCAATGAACTCACTAGAACTCTTAAGAAATAAATGAATACCTTATAACTATAAATGTGAGTACCAAATGGAAATTACAATGAGTGGGAGGGCGCGGAAACGTGCTTTAGCTTTAGTGGCTCTGACGATCCTTGAGTTGGTTTACTTTCGACCAACTTTTCATAAACCAAAATATATGATTTTTATGTTTCGCTCCCACCATCTTTCAGGACTTCGAATACCATCTTTCTCGATATACAATAGGTTGTAAACCGGTTTAAAATTGGTGTGATCAAAGCTCTTCACATAATAAATTTTTTTTCGACCTGTTGAGGTAAAATCGTCGTAACTTTTGAAGTATAAATAAGTTCGGAGCCACATTAAATTGGTTAGAAAGTAAGCTAGACAAGCTTTTCAATGGTTCAAACCACGTGCAACTCAGAGTTCAAGAGTGTCCGTGGCGAGACGCCAAAGTTTGGTCGATTTTTGAAATTTCGAGGATGCGCCCGGGCGCGATGTAATGCGCCTGGGGCGCACTTAAACTCTACAATTTTGGACAAACTTCGCGGGTTTGTCTCGGGCTCCTCGGAACTCCGTTTTTTGCATGGTTTGTACTGTTGAAAAGCTTGTTAAGTCTAGATAATAACCCAATTAGTTTGGATAAGAAAATATTTTTGCATCAAAAGATATGACGAATTTACCCTAAATGGGCCAAAAAATAAATTAATTTGGTAAAACGCTTGCATCTCTTTCATCTTAAATCTGATAAAGTCCTATTATATATGGACAAAAAGGATTTTAAAAGATCTAAAAGATTGCGTAATCACACCTTATAAATAGTAAAGTTTAGTCTATGAAAAGCGGGTAGTAAGAAGCTCAGTTTTGAGATCGAGAATATTACACCTAGAATTTTAAGTTAGTCGATTATAAGTTTGTTTCGTAAATCTTGATCAGTGACATGTCCTATAATTAGTTGTAGTTGTCAAGGGCTATTGTCGGTGTATGGAAACAAAAATTTGGCTTCCTAAATTTAAAAGCCTTGTCTTGGGAATACGTTTTAGGTGAATCCCGATCATTAAGCTGTTTTTGTGAGCTTTGATGAGGTTCGAAAAGCCCAATGAACTCACTACAACTCTTAAGAAATAAACGAATACCTTAGAACTATAAATGTGAGTTCCATATGGAAATTAGAATGAGTGGGAGGGCGCAAAATCGTGTTTTAGCCTTAGTGGCTCTGACGATCCTTGAGTTGGTCTATTTTCGACCAACTTTTCATAATCAAAAATATATGATTTTTAAGTTTCGCTCCCACCATCTTTTACGACATCGAATACCATCTTTCTCGATAAACAATTGGTTGCAAAACGGTTTAAAATTGGTGTGTTCAAAGGTCTTCACATAATAATTTTTTTTTCGACATGTTGAGGGTAAAATCGTCATAACTTTTGATGTATAAATATGTTCCAGCCAAACTAAATTGGGTTGAAAGAATGCTAGACAAGATTTTCAATGGTTCAAACCACGTGCAAATCGGAGTTCGAGATTCTCCGTGGCGAGGCGCCAAAGTTTGGTCAATTTAGGAAATTTCGAGGATGCGCCCGGGCGCAATGTAATGCACCTAGGGCGCGTACACATGCGCCCGTGGCGCATTAAAACTGTACAATTTTGGACTAACTTCGCGGGTTTGTCTCGGGCTCCTCGGAACTTTGTTTTTAGCGTGGTTTGTACCGTTAAAAAGCTTGTTAAGTCTAGATTCTAACCCAAATATTTTGGATACAAATATTTTTTCATCAAAAGATATGACGAATTTACCCTCAATGTGCTAAAAAATAAATTAATTTGGTAAAACGCTCGCATCTCTTTCATTTTAAATCCGATAAAGTCCTATTATATATGGATAAAAAGGATTTTAAAAGAACTAAAAGAATGCGTAATCACACCTTATAAATAGTAAAGTTTAGTCTATTAAAAGCGGGTAGTAAGAAGCTCCGTTTTGAGATCGAGAATATTACACCTTGAATTTACCTTGAATTTGAAACTTAATCGATTTTGAGTTTCTTTCGTAAACCTTGATCAGTAACATGTCCAACAATAAATTGTAGTTGTCAAGGGCTTTGTCGGGGTATGGAAACAAAAATTTGGCTTCGTAAATTTAAAAGCCTTGTGTTGGGCATTCGTTTTAGGCGAATCCCGATCATTAAGCGGTTTTTGTGTGCTTTGATGAAGTTCGAAAAGACCAATGAACTCACTAGAACTCTTAAGAAATAAATGAATACCTTATAACTATAAATGTGAGTACCAAATGGAAATTACAATGAGTGGGAGGGCGCGGAAACGTGTTTTAGCTTTAGTGGCTCTGACGATCCTTGAGTTGGTTTACTTTCGAGCAACTTTTCATAAACCAAAATATATGATTTTTATGTTTCGCTCCCACCATCTTTCAGGACTTCGAATACCATCTTTCTCGATATACAATAGGTTGTAAACCGGTTTAAAATTGGTGTGAACAAAGGCCTTCCCATAATAATTTTTTTTTGACCTGTTGAGGGTAAAATCGTCATATCTCTTGATGTATAAATAAGTTCGGAGCCAAATTAAATTGGTTAGAAAGTATGCTAGACAAGCTTTTCAATGGTTCAAACCACTTGCAAATCAGAGTTCGAGAGTGTCCGTGGCGAGACGCCAAAGTTTGGTCGATTTTTGAAATTTCGAGGATGCGCCCGGGCGCAATGTAATGCGCCTGGGGCGCACTTAAATTGTACAATTTTGGACAAACTTCGCGGGTTTGTCTCGGGCTCCTCAGAACTCCGTTTTTTGCATGGTTTATACCGTTGAAAAGCTTGTTAAGTCTAGATTCTAACCCAATTAGTTTGGATAAAAAAATATTTTTGCATCAAAAGAGGCGCATCTTTGAAATTTCACGACAACCCAAATTTTGCGGGCTTGCTCCGGTCACTCCCGAACTCAGATTTAAGCAAGATTTGAACCGTTAGAAAGCTTGTTAAATCTACTTTTTAACCCGATTCCTTTTTCAAAACCACCCATCCAAGGAGTGGTCCAATTAGATGAAATTCCATGGTGTTTCAAGGAAGAAGAATTGGATTGATGGCCGGCATCTGGAGTCGATAAGAAGTCCAATCTAGTTGAAGAAGCTCTTTGGATGACCCGGATGGGATCCCCATGGAGGCTCATGGTTGAAGACTGTATCTTTTGTTTCCTTCCAAATGAACCAGCCAATGGCCCAATGGTGGCTGCTCTACTCAGAAAATCATAATTTTCCCATTGCATAACTGGCTGTGAACTTTGAGGGTTAACGTTCAAATTTAAGTCCCCTCTGCATTGGTCAATTGAACATGCACGTTCCATATATTTTGATTATTTGTAAAAAAGAATAGTATTCACTTCACTAAACATGCCAGGATCCAATCACGATCTTGTTATAACAAGAAGAGGTCTTTCTCGATCAAACCCGTTGCCTCTTGTTCTCCAGGAATCAGAATACCCTCTTTGAAGTTGAAATTAGAAAATGGGTTACTTAGGATAGTGAATCTCAATTTAAAATGAACTAGTGGGGTGGATGAACAAAACCTCTTCTTCTCTTTGGCAGCTAGTTCACGCCATGTTTTGCTTTTTTAACAATGAAAGCTCCATTGTTGATGGACTCTTTTCGTCATTGTTTGAGCAATGGGCAACCGCACCAAGTTTTATCATTCTAGAGGAGTAGTAAAACGTTTCTTCCGTAGATTAAGAAACCGCAAAAAAATTCTGGTTCTACTTTATCACTGCAAACACAGACTGATTAAGTACCCTATAAATCCATCACCAGAAACTTAAACCTCGTCTGCAGACTGCAGTAACCACCACCCAACAGCAGCACCGAGAAATGGCCACTGATGTACCGAAGAAGCAGAGATATTATCTTTAGCAGCATCACTCAGCACAACCTGAGAACCCTTGGACTAGTGCTCCATAGCACTTGAGCACTTGTTTCCTCCCTTAGTGGCACCAGCAACATCAATACCATCAGTAATTTTTGCATAGCATCCACACACAGGCGCTCACTCAACACTGCGCGCGTACACACTTGCACACACACCTGCAGCAGAAAATTGTCCAGAAGTTTCCAAAGACCAAATCGGATCCATCTACAACATATGACCGAATATTAGAGTACATCAACTTCATAATGCAACATCCAGCCACAGAAGTGGAAAATATGAGTGACACTTCTTCTATACCATCATCAAACAGCGTTACCATCAAGCATCCAACTGTACAAACGTTAACTACAACTCCCCAAACTAAACTTGAACCCCAATCTCAAACCTCCACTGCATACACATATTTTAAATCTGAATTGCCAGCCATTTGCTGTAAGTAGCAGGACCTTATCCAAACCTGCATACCCATACCAACTCAAGCCTGCATCCTATTAGTTTACTACTTTCAATAGCCTCTTTATTGATACTTATAAAATAGGCTTTGATCTGATTTAAAATTGAGGGTGATGCAAGAATTTTCCAAAAATGATTTGTTTTTGGACCTGTTGAGGGTGACATTATCATTTCTTCTGACCTATAAACATTTTTGTATGCAAACCACTTGGGTTATAAAGTAGGCTCAACAAGCTTTTCAATGGTTCAGATTGTGCACAAATTGGAGTTCGGGAGTGTTTGTGGCGAGACCGCGAAGTTTGATTTATCGTGCATCTTTTTAGTGCTACGCCTCAGGCGCAATTGCCTGCGCCCCGGGCGCAACTCAATGCGCCCTGACGCATCCTTGAAATTTCACAAGCCAAACTTTGCGGGCTTGCCCCGGTCACTCCCGAACTCGGATTTGCATGTGATTTGAATTGTTAGAAAGCTTGTTGAATCTACTTTTTAACCCAATTAGTTTGGATGAAAAATTATTTGTACATCAAAATATATGACTATTTTACCCTCAGTGGGTTGAAAAATAATTCATTTCGGTAAAAGGCTTGCAACATGCTCATTTTAAATCAGACCGAGATGTGTTATATATCAATAAAATGGTGTTTCCAAGTATTTAGAGTAAGTAGAATCCAACCATACAAAGAGCATAATTTCGTTTATGAAAAGTAGGTAGAAAGCCGTCCATTACAAAGATTGTGGAAGCACTACCACCCCTCCACCACCATTGCAACCATTTCACCACCTACACTACTATAACTCGACCACAATTACCACCACACTTTCACTCTACCACCACCTTTGCCACCAAACCTCAACCCCACAACTATCACATGATCGCCGCATTGAAAGTCTCCATGTCTATCAATCCCACAAGACAATTAACTTTATATCTTCTGATCCAAGAAAATTTCAAAGTCATGGTTTGTAAGCTTTCTATGGGATAGAAGTACAAATACTGGACACAAAAAAGACCATATAATTGGAGAAATAGTAGACGCCACATGAAGAAATGGACGTCGCATATGCTTAGAGCATGTCTTTCTTGGAACAATTAACCACTCACATTCTATTAGTACGCCAATAAAACAACGTGACATATAATCCTTTTAGACATTTTCATTTACTATATGCATATTTTAGTTTCATAAAACGAAGTCATTCACACACTTTAAACCAATCGTAGAAGTATCGATTATTGCAAACAGATCATTCTCCTCATTCAGGGAATCATCATCTTTTCTTTTTTCCACTCTGCCCTGAAGAACAAAGGGCCGAGCCAGTCTAACACATATTTAGGAATAGAAAAGGGCATCGTATATGCCCAAGGCCTAGCTTAAACTGCGACTTCTTGATGTGGTTAGGAGTTATGGTTCAGCAGAAGATTTTGTCGTTTCGGTCGTCATCTCATCGATCAACAATATTGTTACATTGGATTTCTGACCCATTGTTACAGTCTTCTCAGTCATTGAATTTTATTTGCTCTTTGTACCAACTCATTTTGGGGGACGAAATCCCCATAAAAAGAACCAATCAGCGTCCAGAGAGGTTGTTCAACCAAATAAAACCTTCATTCAAACCATGTTTTTCTTTCTTTAACAGGTGAAAACTCCATTATTTTAGGTATATCTTCTCTCCACCATTAGTGGGCAATAGGCACCACTCCAAGCTTTCTTGTTCCAGACAATAAGCATAAAGGTTTCTTTTGTTAAATCCTTTTTCCCTGTAAATGCAGGGACTACTTCCCATGACTGCAACTATCAACACAGAGAGAGAGAGAGAGAGAGAGAGATTCAAATTCCATCCATTGTTCCGCCCGAGGAGCTTGCTCAACTGTTTCAAACTTTCAATACATTACGAGGAATATACATACATTCAAGTCTTATGAAAGCTGTATTTCCTTGGAAGCAGAAGCTGGGAAAACCACTACTACATTGCATTTTTTCTTGAATTCTACAAAATTCTATAGCGAGTTAAATCTATAACAAAATTGCTGATGATAATAAGAAACACGTTTACTGCCAGTCCACCATCAACACGTCGTGTTTGGCCTAGGGTATTCTTCCATGTTTCGCTTTAAGGTCCCATACTGTGATAGATTTCGGGACTAATTTCCGACTCACGATGATTGATCAATAAACATTATGTCTTCTTTTGATATAAGCATCTTGCCTTTGTCTCGTCTACCATTTACGCGTGTTTGCTCAGGTTGGCCTCGCTGCAAGAAACGTACAATTTTCACCCGTAAAATCACAAGAATTAAATACATACACTTGTTTCACGCACCAATATGACATCTGGAATTCCACAATAACAGGGATGCAGTGTTTACCTTCCTCAATACAAATGATAGATACAGATAAGCTACCTCCCACTCATCCGGTGATAATGTACCTGGATATTGCAAGGCAAAACCAATAATATGTGTTTCAAGTCTCAAGCACAAGACGCAGAAACCAAAGATAGTACGGCTTGAAAGTTGAAAAAAAAAAATCAGTACGAAGCTGGTACACGTGGTGCATGATACTAAAACCCAGAAGGAAGAAGGGAACTCAGTATCAAAGTGAGTTATTGGTCGTTAGTTTCTGAAGTTGACAAGATTCCCAGCAACATAAAAGTTGAATTATAGAGACCGAGAATCTCAAGACACTGAAAAAGGGAATAGGAAAAAGAAAAAGAACGAGAAACAAAGAGCATGTCAGACTTACTCGGGTCTTTGTTTCCATCTCCCAAGGCCCCAAGTCTCCGCATGAGCTCAACAAATTCTGGTCTCTTCAAGTATTCATCCACAAATTCATGCGAGTTTTTCACTAAAACTAGCTCCAAATCGTACTGCATAACTCAAAACAAGCAAAGCTGCATCAACATTCTTACTACACATCTTAATGCTAACATTCAAACAATATCTCCAGTTATTCTTTCAAAGCAGGAACACATCTAAATAGTTCGAGAGAGTATGGAATGATAAAAATGGTGCATATAATAACATTTTAAGTTTCCTTATTCAAGTAATGTTAAAGATTGCACTTCTGGCCTCACTGTGTGACTGACTGGAGTCCCTTCTCATCCTTTCTAACAGCATTGGGTAAGGCAGCCATCCAAAGGCAAAAAGAACAAAACATGTATCTTTAGAGGACAGTCTAGCTAGACAGTTGTCTCCAATCTCAAGTACACCCCTTTTTCCAACTGTCATTTCTTTGTTTAGAAACAAGAGATGGGTGTTTAAGGAGACAAAAGGAATAGACTAACATGCATGAACGAGTGGTGTATTATGTTCAGCAGCCAAGATGGGGCAAAATGTAGCAAACACATTTATACCTCTTCTGCCAATGATTTGAAGATGTGAAATGGAACAATCCACTCCGGACAATCAACAGCATCCTGCAAAGGTTCACTGTTTCAATATATTTGTAGAACGACTAAACATAGATCGATACTTAGTGTAACAATAAAAGGAATGGTCAAATGACAATAATACCCTGTAACAACTACATGGAGAGAACCCACAGATTTTGCAATAGAGTTGGGGGATAAAAAACCTTTCTACTTTTCTTTCAATCTTGGAAAAGCAACAAAATCATTAACAGATTAAGGAGGGGTGCAGATAACTTATAATTAAAAAAAAAAAAGAGTAAGGAAGGGTACACAGAAAGAGGTAAGCAACCAGTAGTCATAGCATGATTGACTGCAAAAGACACTTCAAAGTACCCCAATGCACAACCGCAGTTGATCATGTTCTTACTTAAACTTGCCGTGACCCCAGATAGCTAAAAAAGAGTCGAGCAAGAAGGTCCGTAGACCCTATTTGAGGAAATATAACCATTGCCATGACCCCAGATAGCCAAAAAAGAGTCAAGCAAGAAGGTCTGTAGACCCCATTTGACAAAATACAACCAACTTAGTAGGTAGAAATCAGAGAAGAGAATTTGAGGGAATGTTACCTCAAGGTGGAACTTGTACTTTATACCAAAGGGACTTGAAGACTTAAATTTCTGAACCAGGAAACAAAAATAAATTCTATCACGTACAATACCCAACAGCAGAAAATGAAAATGGTAATTTACTAGCGCCCAAATACCGTATCACTACATCTATGAGAATATCACCTTGTCAGAAAATTCTTCATCAAAACGTATCCAGTAGACACTATTACCAAAAACCAGTCCTTCAGCTGCATATTCACAAGTGAAAGCAACATCAATCACAAATTGAAAAACCTGGAATTTCAATGCTTATGTAGAAATCAACAAAAGGCCTTTTGTCTCACACATGCATATTATTCTGCTCCAAGAACAAAAAGTTCATAAGCATTACACATTTTCAAAATTAACTCCGATTGTTAAGGCAATCACCATGACTAATGGGGTTTCTTTTCCAGGTCAGAAGTCTCTCGGGTAGAGCAACTGCCAACAATTCACATCATGCTAAAAACCGGAAGGAAAAAGAGAATGGGGTTTCTCGCATGAAGCAACTGACCAATGGGGTTTCTTTTCCAGGTTCAGATCATGCTACATAGTCCAACGAAACAAAGAGGAGTGACTACATTAAGACTAGCTGCAGAGAGCAACTGCCAACAATTCACCATATATACCACTCAAGATTTAGACTCTTTTTCATTGCAGTAAATACTGGAAGGAAAAAGAGAAAACCAGAACAAAAAAACACCTTCTCTTAGTTTTTTGATGATGACATTGGCATCAGGCATAGTTCCTATAAAAATGCCTCCTGGGCGAAGCAATGCTGATACATTAGCCAAGGCCCGACGTGCACGTGCCTCAGTAGACCACGAGTAATGCATGGCAAACTGCAAAATTCCAAGTTTCCATAAAATCTACTGGAGGCCAATTAACCATCGATAATCCATTAAACTCAAAAACTAAGAAACAAAATGCAGAACTTGCATAATTGACTAGAGATATGGCATTAATTTCCAAACACAAGCAAACAAGGAATCTGATTTGTCAAATTGTCTGCAGAGAGATCATTTCCTGAAATTATTCCTAAAGTAAAAGCAAATGTATAACCCAAAAAGAAACAAACAATAGAAAATTTAAAAATTTAAAAAAAAAATTTCAATTTATCGTACATAACAACAAACGAATCGCTCACCTGGCAACTACATATATCAAAGGGGGCATCTTCTTCCAAAACATTGTCCAGACGGATCTGATAACCAGAGAAAATATCATAAATGAGATTGTATTATTCTCTCTTCCTCTTTCGCCAAGAGGAATCCGGCCTTCATATTACTAAGGTGCTGGTTCAGCACCATAAAGCAAAGCAGCCCATAAGGCCACTAATTTTGGAGGTAAAGTTCACCAGCCTAGTAACTTCCAGAGTTCAACCTTAAAATTTTGTTAATCAATATCCCAAACACTCAGTTGGGCGGCTTGAGCCATTCATCCCACGAAGTAGCACAAAGTTACCTCAAAACAATCTCCACACATAAGACGCGCAGGGAATGTGAACTTTTTACGACGTTGATGATGTTCTGCATCACCATTGTAGCGTGTACGGCAATCTTCTATCTGTCCACAATTGTTGAACATGATTTTTCATTTGTGAGCAAAATTGATCTAAATGATTGGTTCAAAACCTCATTCAATACTTCCCAAAAAAAAAAAAGACAGACAGACAGAAAATGTATTCCCGCAAACAAGTTATCAAAACTAATTCTATTTGTGGGATCTACCAGAACACAAATGTGAACTTTTTCGAAGATGATGGTGTTATTACAAGTCCATCTATATGCTTTTTTTCTTTTTACCAGTAATCGGCCAGCTAAAAACTCACTGAGAGAAGACACGAAAAAGTAGCAAGTAATTCATGGCCAAGGAAAGCTTTCGCATTTTCCACTCCACGCTGGACCCAAAAGAAATGCGCACAGGTCCAACTTGGTTAAATTTAATAGTTAATACCATAACAAGCTTCACTATCCACTGTCCACTTAAGTAGAGTAACAAATGGAAAAACAGACATCGAAAGTTAATAGCTTACCGAGCCTTCAGCTATATCAATGCCAACGTAATATCCAATATTTGCTTTGTCCCATTTGATTAGATCTCCACCCTAGAAAATGTTTAAGAAGTCCAAGGGACATGATTTCAAATACATGCACAAAACACCTAGGTAGCTAAATATCAACAAGGATTTCTACGATGCAAGGGACTTGTGGTACCTTGCCACAAGCAAGATCAAGAACTGCGTCTCCGCGGTGTGCATACAGTTGAATTAGGACACTTTTAATCTGTTTACCGAAACAGAAAATAGAACAGCCTTAATAGATAATAAATCAATCTACCATTGGTTTCAAAGAGAAAAATGTGTTCCACAAGATAGTATGCAGTACCCAGTTGTTAAGTTTCTTCAAATGAATAATAGGACTAGCTTCTCGCTCTTCCAGAGTTTGATTCGTCCGTGCACTATAATGGTCAGCCACTTTCCTGGCAAATATCTTTGTACTCTCATCCTCCAAAAACTGTGAATCGCCTGACCATCACACAAAAAACATTTCATTACGAAAATTCAACAACTCTGTTTGCCTGCTTAGAAAATGTAGTAGCAAGATAATAGAACATCAATTCTCCACCTTAGCTTAAATTTTAAATCACTAATTCGTAGAAGCTTCCTCAAAGTGGAAACCTTGAACATAGTTGAGATTCAAACTTTCTTTCAGTTTCTTCTGCTTTATTCTTAACATCCAAACAGATGGCAATCAATCTCAAATAACACTATCTTGGGCTTCCTAAAGCCTGATTCAATTTGGGCCGCGCTTCGTTGACTACTCGGGGTTCGACCTGGTCAGTTCACGGGAGTCGGGGGCGTGATGTGAACTCTAGGTTATAAATACTTGCTATACACAGCACCCGATCTATCTTACCCTTCTTCACTTGTTTCATAGCAAGACTGGTGTGAGCCGTGTATATACTCAAGTAACTCAACTATATAGTCGGGAAACCGCATAAAAAAAATTCTGCGTTGCATTCTTATTTTCTGTTCTTGTTCGTTGGTATGGCGGATTTCTCAACAGAGTAACCAAAATCATCAAATAATACGTCTCCTAAAACCCTCAAATCAAAACCATGGATTAAAAATGGACCGTAGATGACAAATCGAGAAATATACCATCTGGGTTGTGTCTGAATTTGGATTGAGGCGGTCCGAGAGAGGCCGACGATGAAGATTCTTCGTACCCTCTCTTCATCTCCAAATGACAGCAATAAAAAAAACGGCCCCTTTTCAATCTACAAGTTTATGTTGTGGAATAGAAGTCTGTGATTCAAATCTGGATTGAATGTTTTCGGGTTTTGGGTTTGATATTGGAGGGAAAATTATAGGCCGAACCGAAGGGGCGAGAAAGTGTTCGGCGGATTCTCTCTGTGAACATATATATCCCGGAGCGTGACGTAACGGAGTGAATTCCTTCCGTACTAAGATGGGTCCGATCCAGTGTAGCCAGTTCTATTTTCAGAAAAATAAATTCACACCGATCACCTCCGATCAGGTATCAGTCCGCATTCGATTAACATGATCTTCAACATGGTTCATCTTCTTGATGATCTCTACAACTTGATCAGTTTGGATTAAGAAATGAATCCGGAATGAGATCACAATTTGACTAATTATGCATCGCAGTTCCTATAATGGGAGCTCATGAGCTCGTTATTTTATCGAGTGTGGCAAGTTCTTTTTTTAGAAAAAAAAATTCGCATAAATCATCTCCGATTATGTACCAATCGCTGATAGATTAACATGAACTTTGAATTGGTTTATTTTATTGACAAGATCTACAACTTGGAAAATTTAGATTGAAGAATAAACACTAGATGAGTTCACAATTTACCAATTACAGGGTGCCGCTTCGTTTTAATGGACTTCTCAGTTTGGAGCTGCGAAGTCTCTTTGA
The DNA here is from genome assembly GCA_018127125.1 of Rhododendron griersonianum. NCBI lineage: Eukaryota > Viridiplantae > Streptophyta > Magnoliopsida > Ericales > Ericaceae > Rhododendron > Rhododendron griersonianum. The sequence goes on along the minus strand of CM030798.1, from coordinate 42,411,698 downwards.
ATACCGACCGACGTTTTGATACATCGTTTATCTACATTCTCAAACTCGTTATTTTATCGAGTGTGGCAAGTTCTTTTTTTAGAAAAAAAAATTCGCATAAATCATCTCCGATTATGTACCAATCGCTGATAGATTAACATGAACTTTGAATTGGTTTATTTTATTGACAAGATCTACAACTTGGAAAATTTAGATTGAAGAATAAACACTAGATGAGTTCACAATTTACCAATTACAGGGTGCCGCTTCGTTTTAATGGACTTCTCAGTTTGGAGCTGCGAAATCTCTTTGAATACCGACCGACGTTTTGATACATCGTTTATCTACATTCTCAAACTCGTATGTTAAAGACGCGATTTCTATGTCCGGCGCTTTCTTCCTCGCCCAAAGGTAAACAGTCGTCGTCCCCACATCTCTCTCTCTCTATATATATATATGTATATGTGTGTATGCATATTTTATCTCACTGCATCTTCGGTCACAAACGGCTGTCAATTCTCTTCGAAGTGAATCTGGCCTCGCATTTCAGGTATCGACTTGTACATTAGTACATTTAGGCCATCGATTTCATCATTCCATTCCATGTTACCTAATTTAATTCCGGTCGATCTTCTTTGTCGGTGCTTGGATTTTTTTTATGGCGTTTCTTGTTATTATCGCCGGTCTTTATCACCAAAACTATCATTTTTCATTTCTTGAAGACATACTTGTATGTGAATTTCGATGTGTAAAAGCCCCTTGTTGATTATCTGGTGGCTGTGGCCGAATCTCTCATAACGGAGCTGGATGAGGTAGAAAGCTTTGGTTTTTTCTTGCCAGGAGAAAAACCACCAGCCAATTTGAGCCTTGTGAATACAGATGGGTTTCCTTCAAATTTAAGACTAATCACCCCCCAAGTCCTTTATTCAATATGTCCAACATTAGTGTTCTACCAGTTTCCAAATTTTTGAGACACAAGAATTGATGCAATAATTTTTTATCCTCGTGTAAGAATTCTTTCTGTTAATTTTAAAACGCTCCGTTAACTACATTTTCTTTGCAATTTGTATTGGTTGTATGTACATTTACCGCCTTTAACGCCAAATCCTGTGTCCGTCCTTGGTTATGTCTTTTTGTGCTTGGGTTGCATTCGTTTTATGGAATTCTTGATATACGAGTGAATTGGCAAATCTCTCTCTCTTAAGATAGATATCATGTTCCGTCTTGAGACAAATAGAAGCGTTTGAGTCCTGGAAAGATTTGAAATGTGATTTTTGTTCTTCATTATGCGGTAGTTGATGGTACTTTATGGCATTTTTATTCAAATTTCGTGATTAACTCTGTTTGTTTATTCAGGGGTAAATTACAGTTAACCCCCTCTAACTATGCCTCGGTGACACTTAACCCCCTCTAACTATTATTTTTGGCACTTAACCCCCTCTAACTAACTGAAATTCAAACGGTCATAACTTCAAACGGTCATAACTTCTTCGTCTGAAATCGAAAATATGCAAATTATATATCAATTTCGAGATCTTGAAGTCAGCTTTCTAATGACACCAAAATCACATCACGATTCAAAGCACACAGAAAGTTATGATCAAAAGAGTAAGGGCTGGTAGACAGAAAGACCGTTTTGATCATAACTTTCTGTGTGCTTTGAATCGTGATGTGATTTTGGTATCATTAGAAAGCTGACTTCAAGACCTCGAAATCGATATATAATTTGCATGTTTTCGATTTCGGACGAAGAAGTTATGACCGTTTGAAGTTATGACCGTTTGAATTTCAGTTAGTTAGAGGGGGTTAAGTGTCACCGAGGCATAGTTAGAGGGGGTTAACTGTATTACCCTTTATTCAGTTGCAAAATAAGCAGCGACACCAGATTCTGCTGTGAAGTTGCCCTGAACTGCAGAAAATGTGGAGGGTGTGCTGGATGAAATTCAACCCTATCTCATTGCAAACGATGGCAAAGTTACCCTACACGAAATTGAGGGGCAATGTTGTGAGGTTGAACCTACCTGGAGCATGCGGCTCCTGTCCAAGTTCTGTGACGACTAAGAAGATGGGTATCGAGATTCGAGCGTCGTTTAATGGGAAAAAATCCCTGAAATAGTTGCTTTGGAACCAATAGCAGATGAGGAAACTGGCCTTGAGCTGAATGAAGAAAACATAGAGAAGGTAATAGTACATCTGCATTTGTCGTCGTCTGATAAGTACTAATGCATCTGCATTGGTTTCATAATCATATTAAATGATATGGCTCGTGCTGAGTGCTGAGTCTTCCCCTTATTAGAGACGTGAACAAACATAGTATAACTGGGAGAAATGGTGAGTGTAGACATGACACTAGGAATATATATTCATTCCTAGCTATTCCACAAATAGATATTTAATCCTAGCTAGCAGCAAAAGCTTAGTCTGATTCGAAGTTTAATCCGGTCAAACGAATGCAGCCTCATTGTTAATCCGGTGGGATTACTCTTCTAGTCCATATAATCCTCCCCATGACACTGCATCTCCCACTGAGCATATGCACTTCCACAAATTTGAGGAGCTTATGGACTTCATTTTTGGATGGATTAATTATTTGCATGGAGTTGTGTCTATCCGTTGACACTTGTTCGGATGAATAGTAAAAGTGTATCTTTGTTCGTGACTATTTGGAAGAGTCACGAATACTTCTAGATATATGTGGTTCCATCGTTTATTTTTTCAAATAATAGGGAATAGTTTTTTTATTGATTTTACTTACTGATATGAGTCTTGAGTCTTCATACGCGGGAGTAAAAAACTCGAGTTGTTGGTCCGCCCGACCCACCGATTGGATTTCGATCATTGTATCTTGGGGATAGACATCTAAAGACTCCGTTAGCACCACAGTGGTGACGAATCTATTTTAAGGACATAGTGTCAACGCTAGTCTTGATCATTTTTATGTGGTTTTCAGGTTCTGTTTTTCTTCAATTTTGCCGATTATGATTTCATTATTTTAGTATCACGGTAACACAAAAAGTATACATCTTTTGCTAACTAATTTTTTTTTTGTGTGTGTGTATAGAAGAAGTGCAAATGCCTAACCACCGATGAGGGGCTAAGGAATGGTGACGAGCTACCTACAGACCCTGGGAAGAGTCCAAGACCATGGAAGTGATCAAAGGAAGATGGCTGTCCTTTTGTCGTGTTCTTATGCAGGTACAACACACACACACACACAAAAAAAATGGACTCTTCCCAGGGTCCGTAGGTAGCTCACAAAAGGTCCCCATTAAATGTTTGAGTCGTCAGAGAAGTCACCATTCCTTAGCCCCTCATCGGTGGTTAGGCACTTGCACTTCTATTTTATTTCCATAGCGATTCACTAAACATAGAAAAGCAACTAGAGCAGAGCTAGTATCCGACCTAAAGCTCTTGAACTAGAGGAGGGGACTAGCATACTGAACATAAATGTAGCTATAAAGCCTCGTTTTTAGTACTACAAAAGCCACCTGAAATGTCAAATGTATCACTTTTTTCATTCCTTACTTAATAAACATCTAATACACAATTTTGAATCTGGTTTTACTTTTGTCTATAACACACCCTTAACAAACATTTTTCAAAGAATCAGATCCTCTAAGATCATTAACTTCAGTAGGAACCATGGGAAGGAAGATAAGAATGAACTGAGTAATTTATAGACCCCCCACCAGTCCAGAGGGCCTCGAGACAGACACAAATTCTTACATGCAGGGGCGGCTCTTGAATTTCAGTTCAATGGTGACAAAATCGTATAGAAAATTTTTACAACGCAAAACTCTATATAAAACAAGTTTTTTGTTTGGTTAAAATTTTAATGGGTCCAAACGAATAGCAACACACAGTTGGGGGTGGAGAGGGGTCCGTACCCACAGAACCCATTTCAGCAATGGTCCCTGCCGGCTGCTGGTGGGTGGATGATCGAAATTAATTTTGATGTGGGGGTTGATGCTCGCAGCCGTCAAGGAGGAGTGGGGTTGGTAGGGAGAGATACAGATGGGCGCTTTGTAGCTGCTCGATTTATGGCGCTGAATGGGTTCTCTGCAGTCTGCCCCATTAGTTGCTGAAGCATTTGCAGCTAGGGAAGGACTTATTTTGGCATCTATGCTTGGGATTACGAGAGCTCAATTTGAAGGTGGCTCGTTGAACCTTATCGGATGATCAAGGGGGAATTGGCTATTCATAGAGATATTGAAGATATTGTGGAGGATATTAGGAGATTGGCATGTGACTTTCGGGTGTGTGAGTTTAGTTTTGTTAAACGTAGCGGAAATATAATGGTGTGACTCACTGACACTATCTTAGCTAGTAGGGATTATGGTTGTGTAGGTGTCTCCACGTGGGAGTCCTATCCACCAGATTGGCTATATCTACGCCTTTGTCTAAGGATGGATATGCTCTTTGATGTTTTTCTTCGTACCGTTTATCTATGAATCGGTTATTCTGTTGGCAAAAAAAAAACCGAATACCAACACAGAGAAATTGAGTACAATTTACAAATTTATGTGTTTCATCATTTATTTCACTTCCAATAACACAGATTTCTCTTTTTTTCTTTCTTAATTGTATCTTCAGAAGTTACTAGAAAGATTTATCTCAAAACATTGTTCCTTCAGCCCAAAGGAGCTGAGCGCCCAAGAAGTCCAAGTGCTTTGACTAGAGTCTTTCTAAACCTCACAACATCAATATTAAAATTCTGCTTTATAAGGCACACAGCCCTATCAACCTCATACCCTTTCGAGGTTATGGATTCCGGATCAACAATGACAGGGTGATCTTTGCCATAAAGAGAGATGAGAGAGCTTTCCTTTGGTTCAATTTTGTAATCTATGTAATTCAAACCCATTCCTGGAGATGGAATGCCAAAATAGGTGTTCGATATCCAATCTATGCCCAGCCCCACCACTTGCACCAGGACAGCCCCTTCCGGCAAGAAGACAGCATTTGTAAGCCCAGCACCGTGGGCACCAACCAGCATGCTGCAAGAGTTTACTATCTCCGCAAATTTGTCCATATTGGCCATCATATCAGGCTGTGCGACGACAACTCTGAAGCCCAATGCCTTCATCATGGTCACCATCTCATCTTCGTTCATAAAGACTCTTGACTTTTTGCGAGATATAAGTGTTAAAGCATCCAACTCCAAACCAATTGGCAAAGAGGGGAGAGGCCGCCCAAGCTCATATACTAGTTTTTGGAGGAGATATTTAACTGATGTGGGACAAATCCCAATAATAAGTATCAACGTTGGTTTTTCCATCTGTTACGTCTGTGATGAATCTTGTATCTTTAAATTGTAAGAATCTCTGAGAAACTTCTTGAAATCGAGCATGGAGTAACCTTTGGGGATTTCCGCTGTCTTAATGGCAAGATGGTCATGGTAGTGAAGCCCGACAACTGCTCCCGGAAAGCAATGCACGCTTACATTTGCTGTTGGATTAATGACTTCATAGCTTGACAAATGGGAGAAAATTTTCTTATATTTACCCATGAACTGAAGTCTGAAATCGGTGACCATCAAAAGGAGAGATTGGAAGTGGCGACTAGTGAGGAACAAAGGAATTATTAATTGGGTGAATTCATGGTTTCCATGGATCCGCCAGATGAGAAAACTATGGCGGGGACATTATGAGTGTACTCACAAGGTGGAGGAGGGGTGGAGATGTTTCCCCGAAGTATCTGCACTGACGAAATGGCCGTTCCCGTGATCCACTTATCTTCCTTCTTCGTGTATGGAATGATTATGCGATCGTCTTCGGGCATACCTTGATCGAATGGTACATAAACCTTCATAGTGTGTGTATCAATCCTTACTGGTCTATTGGACACACAAACTTGGGTGTGATAGTCATAATGGCAAGCTGATCCGGTTGCTTCCAGTAGTCTTTTCATGAGAAAATGCATGCGATGTTGTTCTTCTATGCGACTCCCGCCCGAATGCGTTTTCTTCCCTGCCATTTCCAAGCAATGATATTGGCCAAGTCAATGGTGGGTGAGAAATTTCTCTATAAACAAACCACTGATTTAGAAAAAGCTTGCAAATTCATAGAGTTCCAAGAAGCATAATTACATTGATTTGATGGATTTTCACATGATCCGATTTCGACAGTGTAGAGCAAGGAGAGGATAAGCAAGCAGGAAAATGGAGTTGCGGTTAAAACCAGACTTCTTGGCACCTTCTCCATCTTCCAACAATCTGAAAGCCTACTCAAAGTTTTTGCATTAACCGGCACAGGCATGAACAACCATGAATCTGTACAGGTAAAATTAGTTAAATCTAAGTCCCAAGGTTTACTGAGACAATTTTTTTCATCAGCAAAAAGAGCATTCATGATTGATCTTTTTTTTTTTTTTTTGATCCGTATTCATAATTGATCTTTGAAATGAAGATAACAGTGATTAACGGGATCCTTAGCATGACGGTAGCATAATAGGGAGAACGCATCCAAACTAAAAAATTACTGTAGATGATTTGATCGAGCATCTATAAATATATCGGATAGAGATGATTTTTTACGGGGCTCCGTTTGTTTCGACGTAAAATATTTTACAATGTAAAATGTTTTCTAAGAAAACAAACTTTAAAATTTTATTTTCCGGTGTTTGGTTGGCACGTGAAAAATATTTTCCAAAATAATTTCATTTTCGCTCCATGTCTGACAATCATTTATTAAGGGTGGGATATAATTATGGATAAGTAATGCATGGAGTTAGTATATCTCTATCTCTATCTCTATCTCTATCAATATCAATATCAATATCCGAAGGGAATGTAGTTGAGCTCTCTCCAAACTCCCAATCCTTATTTCCTAGATTTTTCATTTTCTTTATAAACAAAAACCCATGTTCACACTAGATTTCCCATTTCTTTAATAAAAAAAAACACGTTCCCAACTCTCACACACTTCCAATATTTTTTCTATATAAAAAAAAAAACGTTGTGCCTTCAATCCACCGTCTCTCACAAACCCCCAGACTCCTCCAAATGAGAAATTTTTCAGTGCCGGGTGGGCACGGGACACGTGGTGCCCGTGCACCATCTCGGCCGTCCAATGAAGTTTTGGACGGCCCAGATCTGTTCGGCTGTTTTTAAGTGTGAAATGACTAAAATATCCAAAACTTCATTGGACGGCCGAGATGGTGCCGGGCACCACGTGTCCCGTGCCCACCCGGCACTGAAAAATTTCTCCCTCCAAATACTCCTCCAAATCGGCTGAAAACAGCCCTAGCCCCCCACGACACTCCAGCATCCATCTCTCTCTCTCTCTCTCTCTCCATTCCTCAACCGCCACCACCCCGCCTCTCTCCCACGCCCCCACCCCTCACTCTCTCATGGCCTAAGAATACCCCCCTCTTCACTCCTCCCTCAATCTTTCACAGATTTGCTTCGCCGCCAACCACCGACCCGCCCCCGCTCTTGACAGAACCATCCCACTCCCCGCCCTTGACAGAAAGGTAGGATTACTCCTTCACTCCTCTACTCTCTCTTTTTCGTCTTTCCCCATCTAAAATCCTCTCTTTCATATGTCTTTCAGAGGCGAGTTTCAGTGGCAAGGTTCAGAAGAGGCGAGGGTTTCTTGAATTCAACCGAGTAAGTTGATTTCCTATTCACCATTCTGTTTTCTTCCCGTGCATAAAAAATGCAGAACTGGGTCATGGATCCTTCTTTCAAAATTTGGTTGTAATTTCGTTTGTTTAACTCTTATAGATGTTTGAATTTACAATTGACTGTCTTTTTCGTGTTTGACATAATGCTTCTCACATCCTTTGTGTACGACATCATTTGGCAGGTTTAGAGTCTTGACAATTGAAAGTGATTCGGATCTCGCACCGCTCAGTTCTCCTAATCATTAGGTATGATTTTCTCTCTGCTAAATCTATTTTTGTTTGCTGCAAAAGTTCTCTAAAAAATGTCTGTTTTTATAGCTGTTGCAACTCGCAATTGAGACAAGCCATTATATGTTTCTACACTTGCTAAAGATGTGAAAGACATATCTGAATAAGTAATGTAAAATCATTACATAGTAGTTTGTTTTCTTTGCTAATTCGGGTGACATCTTATTTGGGGGTAGTACTTACATTATTCAAATTTGGGATGACCATTAACTATGAGTTCATAGTTAGAAGTAGTACATCACGTACGGAACAAATTTTCGACAATCAATTAATACTTAGCAAACCATTTTTCGGAATGGATGATCGAGATTTTGGATGATTGAGAATTGAGATTTTAAGGTTGATACACTAAAAAATTGGACCGGCAGGATTCATTTTGCAAATGAAAAAAAAAAGGCAACCGTTTTGGTTTTGAAATGAAAACATAGTTCTCTGCCTACAAATAGCCCCCACTCGCACAACCGTTGTTGGAACGGTTGTGCGTGTAGCAGTATATCATTTTTCCCCCCTTTCAATTAGACTGTTTTTTCATTCATAAAGGCAACTTTTTTTTCATCTATCTATCAATATATTATAGAAATGTATTGAGCCCTTAATAACCTCCAAAACTTCTATCCTACATTCCTAGAATTTTGAGATTTTTTAATAAAAAAATAAGAGAGTGACGTGGTGTGTGTGTGACAGAACCGGAGAGAGAGAAATCATAATCTGTTAATATACGGCGTAAATCCGGAAGACGTGGAAGACGTGGAGGCTGTCTAATTGCATGTCTATGACTCTATGGAGATTAGAGAGAAGAGATTTTAGTAAATAAATTTTACTCTTACATAAATTGATACTACATTTTCAATTTTGTATTTGTTTTGTTTATAGTACATTTTCATAATACTCCCTCCGTCCCAATTTAAGTACCCATTACGGTTTTGCGTAACATTTTCAATGACTAACCACGTCAAAAGAGGAATATTGTTTGTCATTGCTACAAACAAATTTATAAAATAAAAATAAAAATAAAAAGCACAGCCACGTTAATGCAAACCGCTGTCCCCACGTTTCTCTTCCACTAATCCAAAACCGCTTTTCCCCACGTTTCTTTTCAACTATCTCCATCCACTGTGTATAAGTAATCATTTCCATTATTTTTGGCTATCAATCCACAAGGGAGCAAGAGTAGCGTTTCCAAATGCTGAGAACCAACCACCACTTTGTATAGGTCATTCTTTTAATTATTTTTTTGAGTTTGAGCAATGTTTGCATGATAACATTGTGAGCATTCATGCGCCAAATTATAGGTATTTAATGGTATTGTAAATATACAGCCCTCTCATGTGCCAAATTATTATTGTCATTTTTTTTTAGTATGAAGATTATACCATTTAAACATTAAATTTTAAAATGTAGGATGTCGAGCTCTTCTTCATTAGGATCATACGATACGAGTTTCGATACGTATGGTCGCTATACTCAGTGAGGACGTCAGATCATACCCTGAGATGAACGTGAGCACCAAGAGAGACTCAAATGGCAAGCTCAAAAAAGCATCAAGCACGACATGAAGAAGGTGATTGAGGACTCCGCGGTTGTCGAGGAAGGGAAACATAAGCAATTGGTGTGTCACCGCATAAAGAATCATATCCGAAAGTACCAGGAAGCATATCCGATTATGAAGGATGATGTGAAGTACAATAAATTGAGAGCAGAGGTTTTGGCTCAGCATATGTTTCCTACCGCCAAACTTCACCCGAGAGCGTGAGATCTCATTACTCCGGACCATCAACACCACCCCCGGTCTACATTGACATATCTTCAGACTAGCGTTCAACCCGTTCTATGCACGGGCAAAACTAACCCGTTCTAGCGTTGTGCCCGTTTGATGCACGGGACAATTCATAAAAGTAGGTTCGAACGGGCACAACGCTAGAACGGGTTAGTTTTGCCCGTGCATAGAACGGGTTGAACGCTAGTCTGAAGATATGTCAATGTAGACCGGGGGTGGTGCTGATGGTCCGGAGTAATGAGATCTCACGCTCTCGGGTGAAGCTTGGCGGTAGGAAACATATGCTGAGCCAAAACCTCTGCTCTCAATTTATTGTACTTCACATCATCCTTCAGAATCCGATATGCTTCCTGGTACTTCCGGATATGATTCTTTATGCGGTGACACACCAATTGCTTCTGTTTCCCTTCCTCGACAACCGCGGAGTCCTCAATTACCTTCTTCATGCCGTGCTTGATGCTTTTTTCAGCTTGCCATTTGAATCTCCCTTAGTGTTCACGTTCATCCCAGGGTTTGATCTGATGTCCTCGCTGAGTATAGCGGCCATACGTATCGAAACTCGTATCGTATGATCCTAACGAAGAAGAGCTCGACATCCTACATTTTAAAATTTAATGTTTAAATGGTATAATCTTCATACTAAAAAAAAGCGTCAAACACGACATGAAGAAGGTGATTGAGGACTCTACGGTTGTCGAGGAAGGGAAATAGAAGCAATGGTGTGTCACCGCATAAAGAATCATATCCGGAAGTACCAGGAAGCATATCGGATTCTAAAGGATGATATGAAATACAATAAATTGAGAGCAGAGGTTTTGGCTCAGCCATATGTTTCCTACCACCAAGTTTCACCTGAGAGCGTGAGATCTCATTACTCCGGACCATCAGCACCTGCTTCGTCCACAACCTCGCCTCCGAAATGAGGTTGAATTACCCCGAGCGTAGGGCTAGGTCGTTGTCAGCATATATACCGGAAAGTCCGGGATCGTTCCCACAGAGAGAATCTCTATAGCTAACTAGGATTTGTAGATGCAAGTGTTCCCGGCGTTAAGACGGCCAACTATCGGTTTTGCTTTGAACGGTGGAGAAATACTCTTATGGAAAAGACTAGAAATGAGGTTTTAACTAAGAATTAAAAGTGGCAAGGCATAGAAGTTCATAACGCCCGTAACTTAGGCCAATCAACTTTTCTCAACGAAAACACGATTGAATCACACGGCATAGGTTATCAACCGGAAGATTTAGCGGTGAAAATGGTTAGACTTGATATAGAGTTTGAATAACAAGCTAAACACAAGGCGTGACATCGCTCTCGGAACCATGTGAGCAAGCACATGATCACCGGAGATTAACAACGCCGAGACTTGTATTCAAACTAAATATCAAAGTCATCAACAAGAAGCGTAGTTTGGAAAGCGAGCAAGTTCTTTGGTTCTCTTGGCAAACACGAGGCGAGACATAGCTCACGGAACCATATGAGCAAGCATATGATCACCGGAGGTTAACATCGACAAATTTTGTTACATAAAAGGCGAACCACGCACATTTACAAACCGAACCTCAAGCCAAGAGTTGAGAAAGGCAAGATTAACTTAAGTCATGAAGCGTTATTCACCTCATGGCCAAGCCTAAACGACTACTCACACATATTAAAAAGACTAGAAAGCATGCTAGAAAAGGTAAACATATTTAACCGATAGAAACGAAAATAAACTTGATATTAAGGAGAATCTAGACCGTAGCTATAACATTAATACACGACAAATTAAACGAAACCAAATACTTACTTGAGTTCTTAAGAAATTAAGCTTGAAAACTTGAGCAACAACAATGGAAGAAAGACTAACCTAAACTAACTAACTACTCTTTACCTAGGAGAGAGGAGAGGGATATTTATACAAAAACCAACTTCTCCTCTCAAAATATCTCAAAAGGTTACTACAAGTAGCAAGTTTCCAAATATGGAAGGTTGAAAAGCTGTCAGTAAGCAAACTGTATCCATACAACCAAAACGGTTGTATGGATACCGAGCTGTTAAGCTTGTGCTGGGAATTCTCCGTAAATGAGCTGTATGGATACAACCAAAACCTTGTATGGATACGCTGTAACCTGTCCAAAAGATAAGGCCACTGTATCCATACAACCAAAACGGTTGTATGGATACGGCCTTGCTAACTCCAGAATTTGCCTTCAGCTTCAAAACTTGGCACCCGACGCTTCCGAACTTCACCCGATACTTCGTATCTTGATCATTGGAGAACGGTGGCACTTCGCCACTTGGCCTTGGAAGCTTGGACTCCCCCGAGGCATGTCCATGGCATCAAAATCACCCTTGTTAGGGCGTAAAACCTGAAACATCCTCAAAGGAACCTTACGTGCAAAATCATTAATAAAAGCTAAATAAAAGCAAATTAAAACAACATAAAACGGGACTAAGCGCACCAAATATTTACAATATTGGGTGCTTATCACACCCCCCAACTTAAACGTTGCTAGTCCCTAGCAAACTAAAGCAAAACATATTTAACTAAGCTAAACAATCTTCCAAAAACATAGATACGAAAACTATGCTCAACTACTACAACTAGGCAAGAGTCCAAAAACACCCCTTCAAATCCAATCAAATGCAATCCACGCACAAGCATGCCATGAACTAGGATGAAGAAATTATGCCATATTAGAATAGTCAAGCACTTATGCACCACAACGAGTTTCGACTCCAAAACTCACAAGGATACACTCTTTTTCGACTTTTCACACAATGAGATACAAGATACATCCCATGACAAGCGCTAGCGAGAAAATGCAATAGCCAGAGACAAAAAGCTACGCATGCTATCAAAAGAGCGCTTAGAACGAAAGGAAAGCTAATTATTGACAACTATGCACGACAAAGGATAAATCACAACTTAAGTAATAATAGATATCAACCATGCATCAAATGGAGTTAATTAGCGTACTAAAGATCAACGGAGGACTTTATTAGCTTATAACGACCTTGGATACAAAGAGAAAGGGACTACAAAAATGTAGTGGCCATATACTTGCATGGTTAATCTACCCTTTAGCCACTACCGACCCTAACTACCCAAGGCATGGCCACATATCGGCCAAACACCAAACAAAATTACGAAGAATAAAGACAAACTACTACCACTGACTCCACCACACGTAGTCAACATCCTCATCCGGCTCCTCTTGGTATTGAGCATCAAGCTCCCCCTTTCCATCAGACTCTTTCTCATCCGGAATATATGCAAGCCCGGAGGTCACACCAATCCTCTCGTCATAGTATTCAACCCTCTTTCGAATATGCTTTTGCTCTTTATAGCATTTCTTTGATTTTCTTTGAGGAATAGGGCCATTTGAATTGAGATTTGTAGTGAGAGAGACTTGAGGGCCAATTTTGAAGGCTTTGGAGAGGGAGATGAAAATTTGGATCTTTAGCTTTTGTAGTGGGAGAAGAGAAACAAGGAATCACATACCAACTCTTCGCCTTTTTGCATCCCAACCACTTCTATCACATTCACACCACCCCCAAATCTCCTTGAATCATTGAAACCTATAGACACACAACCCTCCAAACATCCGGTTACCTAGGTTTGAACAACGGAAGAGACTCGGACTATGGTTCAAAATAAGGACGAGGAGACTCTTATGTGGTTTAATCAAGCAAAAATGCCTTGAATCATTTCCTAAGTACGCCAACAACTCCAAAAAGATGCAAGAAAGATATATACACTACTCAAGCATGAACAAAAGATGTTATTTACGCAAGTGCGGGAAATGAGAACAAAAAGCATGGGATGCTTAAGAAACGAATCTCAACTCTAGCGATGCACAACACTTGACTTGACTTTTAGGCTCAACTTGTTCATCAATGTTCATGTATATGCATGGGACATGGATTAAAACACACAACCGAAGTCGACGGGATACATGACTCTTGCCATATTGACACAATTGAGCATAATAAAAGTATCTAACAAACGAAATCACTACCAACAAGGGAAGATTGCACAAAAAAATTTGAAAATTTAACCAAAAGCAGAAAAATGAGACAAGTCTCATGAACATATATATAGCATATATATCCCTCCACCCCCCAACTTAAACGATGCTATGTCCTCATAGCATGCAGACAATAGAAATGAAATACAAGAGAGGGAGTAAACGTACCTTCCAACCAACTCTTCACGCGATTGAACGAGTCATACTTTTCTTCCCATTTCCCAAGTAAGGAACGGGTGGCTATACCAGACCATCAAAAGAGAAAAGAGAAAAGAGAGAGAAAGAGAAGAGAGAGAGAGAGTGTGTGTTCGTTCAGCCAAACGCGGGCTCTGAACATTTAACATACCAACAAAGATTAATATCATGAACATAGCACTCCACACAGCGCGCTTTGCCAAAAATTGAACTCGGCCATTCCACAAGAAAAGATATTTAGAGTAAAGCATTTGCCGAATTCGTTCAAAAAATGTACGCTCCTCTAAGCACATGGCCCAAACTAAATCAATTTTCAAACTGTTGACAAAATTTACAATGTAAGCACGATAAAGAGAATCAAAATCATCAACTCCAAGAAAATCAATCCGTTCCACATTTAAGAACTCTTGCAAAAGTGGCGACTTAGTAGGAGGGGTGTCACCGTCTAGAGCCAAGATTAATTGATTATTCAGTGCAACTATAGGCAATGACTCCTCAAAAGGCATATAGCCTTCCTTAATGACCAACGGCTCTATGTGCTCTTTTTCCCTCGCATCAAAATTGGTATCCTCAAGGGTAGGAGACCCACTCTTGGTATCGTACGCTTTGTCTTGCTCTTCTAACAAGGAGTACAAATAGTCTATCTCTGCGTCCATCTCCTTAGGTGAGTACTTTCTCCAATGGGTAGATACCACAAGGAGAGGATACTTGGTCGATCATTCCTATCACAAGAGCCGGTTCCTCACACGTAGGAGACCCAATGTTGGTCTCATCCACTTCCATCTCTTCAGCTATGAGATGTTTCTCCTGCGGAGCCTCACACAGAGGCAAAAATTCAAGGGGAGGGGAGGACTCAAGGGGGGAACATTGACTGTGAAGCTCATCATTCCCTCCAAACTCCAAGGAGTTTTCAAAATACGAATCGGATTCTTCAATAAAGATAGATTTCTCAAGAGGAGAACAGTGGATATTTAACTCATCACCCCATTCAGACTCTACGGGGCTTTCATAAGCAAAACTATCATCTTCAACAAAGATAGGCGGCTCAATATCCTCGTCCATGGCATTTGAGTTGGACTCTTGACAATGTCTAACAAAAACCCTAGATTGCAAAGTTTGAGCCAATAGATCAAAGAAATCTAAGGCTTCAGTGGGTTCTTTTTCAAAAAGTTTGCCATCGCACATCTTGTCTAAGAATCGTTGACTCGATGGAGAAAGTCCATTATAAAAATAGTTAGCAATTTGAAAATTTTCATAGCCATGATTCGGGACCGCAATGAGCAAGTCCTTGTATCTTCCCCAACATGCATAAAACGACTCATTCACTCTTTCAGCAAAAGTTTGAATTTGGTTTATAAGATCAAGCCAATTGGAAAAGGTCATACAACTTTGAAAAACATTGGCATCATGAGTGGCTATGCAAGGGGGTGTGAAAATGTGAGTGGGACAAAGGTACTCCCGCAAAGCATGATCGGGATAAGAGTATTCCCACATAGGCATGTGGGCTATTTCCTCATTTGCCGCCTCCATTCTACTAGATAGATAAGACATAAAGTAAACAGGCTGGAGGGGCTAGGCCGCCACCTCTTTCTCAAAACAGTTCCGTGGGGTTATGCCACCGCCACGTTATACAAACAATAAAAGAAAAGGCAATTGATACGTACTCTAACTTCGTTACACCTCAAATTTGATATGAAGATCGGTTAGAGGTATCCGCTAGACTATGTATAAGTTGCACAAAACAAAATAAAGCGGGATACTTACAATGGTTTGTCGAACCTCCCAATAAGCTATAATAAGAAAATCCCCGGCAACGGCGCCAAAATATGCTTCGTCCACAACCTCGCCTCCGAAATGAGGTTGAATTACCCCGAGCGTAGGGCTAGGTCGTTGTCAGCATATATACCGGAAAGTCCGGGATCGTTCCCACAGAGAGAATCTCTATAGCTAACTAGGATTTGTAGATGCAAGTGTTCCCGGCGTTAAGACGGCCAACTATCGGTTTTGCTTTGAACGGTGGAGAAATACTCTTATGGAAAAGACTAGAAATGAGGTTTTAACTAAGAATTAAAAGTGGCAAGGCATAGAAGTTCATAACGCCCGTAACTTAGGCCAATCAACTTTTCTCAACGAAAACACGATTGAATCACACGGCATAGGTTATCAACCGGAAGATTTAGCGGTGAAAATGGTTAGACTTGATATAGAGTTTGAATAACAAGCTAAACACAAGGCGTGACATCGCTCTCGGAACCATGTGAGCAAGCACATGATCACCGGAGATTAACAACGCCGAGACTTGTATTCAAACTAAATATCAAAGTCATCAACAAGAAGCGTAGTTTGGAAAGCGAGCAAGTTCTTTGGTTCTCTTGGCAAACACGAGGCGAGACATAGCTCACGGAACCATATGAGCAAGCATATGATCACCGGAGGTTAACATCGACAAATTTTGTTACATAAAAGGCGAACCACGCACATTTACAAACCGAACCTCAAGCCAAGAGTTGAGAAAGGCAAGATTAACTTAAGTCATGAAGCGTTATTCACCTCATGGCCAAGCCTAAACGACTACTCACACATATTAAAAAGACTAGAAAGCATGCTAGAAAAGGTAAACATATTTAACCGATAGAAACGAAAATAAACTTGATATTAAGGAGAATCTAGACCGTAGCTATAACATTAATACACGACAAATTAAACGAAACCAAATACTTACTTGAGTTCTTAAGAAATTAAGCTTGAAAACTTGAGCAACAACAATGGAAGAAAGACTAACCTAAACTAACTAACTACTCTTTACCTAGGAGAGAGGAGAGGGATATTTATACAAAAACCAACTTCTCCTCTCAAAATATCTCAAAAGGTTACTACAAGTAGCAAGTTTCCAAATATGGAAGGTTGAAAAGCTGTCAGTAAGCAAACTGTATCCATACAACCAAAACGGTTGTATGGATACCGAGCTGTTAAGCTTGTGCTGGGAATTCTCCGTAAATGAGCTGTATGGATACAACCAAAACCTTGTATGGATACGCTGTAACCTGTCCAAAAGATAAGGCCACTGTATCCATACAACCAAAACGGTTGTATGGATACGGCCTTGCTAACTCCAGAATTTGCCTTCAGCTTCAAAACTTGGCACCCGACGCTTCCGAACTTCACCCGATACTTCGTATCTTGATCATTGGAGAACGGTGGCACTTCGCCACTTGGCCTTGGAAGCTTGGACTCCCCCGAGGCATGTCCATGGCATCAAAATCACCCTTGTTAGGGCGTAAAACCTGAAACATCCTCAAAGGAACCTTACGTGCAAAATCATTAATAAAAGCTAAATAAAAGCAAATTAAAACAACATAAAACGGGACTAAGCGCACCAAATATTTACAATATTGGGTGCTTATCAGCACCACCCCCGGTCTACATTGACATATCTTCAGATTCGGAAGACGAAGATCCAGAGGAACCACCATTCGATGAATAGAATCTGGTTGTCTTAGAGCCGGAGGGTAGGATGAAAAATGTCTAGAACTATTGTGTAACATGACATAGTAGTTTGACTTTATTGTTATTTAATTAGTATTTTCTGAAGGTCGAGAGCCTAATTGGATTCAAATTCCAGAAAGATTCCTCATAAGAAATGGTGAAAGAAGCTTACCACATGTTAATTGAAAGCACCTACCCTGATTTCATTAATGACACCAGGGCTGTTACCATTTTGCTCATTGCTCCCATTTTTACTTCCAGAAGCACTCCCATTCAAACTGTAATTAGCAGCACACATTACCTGCTGGAGCCTGATTAGCAGTTACAGTTGTATACCTGCATAGCAATGAGACTCAAATGATTTGTTCTTACTACCAAATGGTAAAATGTGTAAGCTATTTGAAAATAATCTTCTGTGCAAAACGGTGTCGTTATGATCCTTTTTCTTTTTCATGCATGATTGCTACCAATAATTGTGTTTAATGTTCACATGCTACCATTATATTTTTTCATAAACTAGCGTTCAACCCGTTCTATGCACAGGCAAAACTAACATGCTCAGGTGAGATTAACATACATGATGTGTTAATCGTGGACATTCTCCATACGATTAACCCCGTTCTAGCGTTGTGCCCGTTTTTCCAATTACATGCATTGAATGGGCACAACCCTAGAACGGGGTTAATCGTATGGAGAATGTCCACGATTAACACATCATGTATGTTAATCTCACCTGAGCATGTTAGTTTTGTCCGTGCATAGAACGGGTTGAACGCTAGTGAGTAATAACTAGGTGTGAGTTTTCGATTTGGTTGGCAGTGACTCCTCTGAATTTCATCTTCAGCGAATGATGGAAAACAAAAATAACTTATGGAAAAAAATAGAGGAAAACATTTGTGCCCCAATTAGGGCTGTTAGTTCAAACCGGAAAATCGATCGAAACCGGAAAAACCGGACCGGACCGGATTTTTTAAACCCGTTGAATAATTTCGATCCGGTTCCGGTTTATAAAATTTTATAAACCGGAAAAATAATTTCAATCCGGTTTATGTGTTTTAGAAACCGGTCGAACCGGACCAGTTATATATATGTATATTGGTCTAATATATATATTTATTATATACAATCAACCCCATATATATATATATATAAACTGTTTTTATGGGCTTAATTATATTTTTATGGATTTTTTTTTATGTATTGGGTTCAAAATTGATCCTTTTTTGTTAGGCCCAAAAAAAAGGGTTGAATTATGGATTTTTAGTTGATATTTTGTGGGTTGAATTGTGGATTTTGGATGTGTTGGGCCCAAAATATGTCCCGTGAATGAAAACTGGATAAATCGCACCGGAACCGGTTGACTCAATCGAAACCGGACCGGATTATCTCAACCGGTTCCGATTTCTAAAAATCTCAAACCGGATAACCGGTTTCGACCGAAAAATATGCCGAAACCGGTCGAAACCGGACCGGTATCACCCCTAGCCCCAATGATGGAAAATGTTTTACTTTGTTTTATCTAGCCAAACGGCAGAAAATGAGAAAAATATTTTATCTAAAAATATTTTACGGCGAAACAAACGAAATCTTAATAAACATCTTGGATCATTTGTGTAAGACCATGGTGGATCCAACAGCAAAATCGGTGAACAATCCATACACAAATTGTCTGTGTGGGTAGCAATGTTCACCGATGGAATTTGTGGAAGACTTTTAGACCTTGCTAGAGATTACGTGTGTCACGTTTTCCCGCCACCGACCCTACATTAGTGTAGCTTTCGCACTTGAACACCTTAAAAGGAAAGATAAGGTTAAAGAAAGGCAAGTGAAAACTCAACCATGTGAAATGACTTCTTTGCCCTCCCTCCCAATCTCAACACCCCCTCTCTGAAGAACAAAACCCAGTCTCCCAACTCAACCTCTTCCACCTACGCCGCCGACACCAACTCAACCCAGTCTCCCAACGATTAGGATTTCATGCGAAACAAAGAAAACCCTAGTGTAGCTCGTCTTTGCTGTCGGATCTCAAATTCCGGATTTCTTGCAACATATAGCTACCAGACTCTGCAAAGTAAACAAAGAAAGGGAGGGAAAAAGAAGAAGAAGCTAGCTTCAGCTTCGCCTTGTACTATTGCTACTCCATAGATATAGAGAGAGAGAAAGCAAAGAAACAAGAACGGCAAAGCGAAGTTCCAAGATCCCCAGTTGATTCTTCCAACATATACAGCGAAGGGCAGCAAAAAGAAGATTAGATAAAGGAAGGGTTCCATTCTTTCACTTCATTGGTTTCATTGAAATTTCTTTTCTTTTCTTTTTTTGAAGCACTGATTCTGAATCTTGGGGTTTTGTTGCATTTTCAGAAATGTCAAACAACCGGTGGTGGGCAGATACCGACTACGACCGCCGCCGCCAGTGGTGGAACCAATTTAAACACAACCGAAGAGGTTGAGTTGGCGTCGGCGGCGGAGGTGGAGAGGTCGAGTTAGGAGAGTGGGTTTGTTCAGGAGAGAGAGAGTAAAGTAGGGTGACATTGGGAGGAGGGCAAAGAAGTCATTTCACATGGTTGAGTTTTGGCAGCATCAATTTTGGTTTTGACATTATCACTTACCTAAAGGAAAAGGATATAGTGTTTTTTTTTTTTTGGTAACTAGGATATAGTGATGTTGTATCTTCTATGAGGGAGAATTGGTACAATTCATGATATTCGGTTCATAAAAATGTCCTTGAAAGTAAATGAATGGTCATTAAATCAACCCAAACCATGAAATTAATTGAATGATTCAAATTCAGCGATCATTCGTTTACTTTCATGAACATTTTTTCCTTATCGAATGCAATGCAAGGAAATCCAAAAGTTTTTTAAAAAAAACCCGAAAAGAGTACCTGAAGTTGCAAAGATGGGGATTTCAGATTTTTGCTTATCAAATGCAACGCAAGGAAAGCTTGCCCAAAAGGTCACACGTCAAACCTCACAGAGGCCACAAGTTCTAAACTTGGAACCACTGGAGCGGTCATCAATTGCAAGACCCCAGAACTAATCCCGCGCTCAAGTTAATACGAACACTCAACTATAAAAAAAAAATAAATAAATAAAGGCAATGAAAACTTGACAAGAGACTGGAGAAATAAGAAGAAAGGAAGACAAGTTTTGAGAGTGACCGGCCTTTCAAGAGTCAAGAGACTGATGTACCCATGGAGTCTCTGGACCACAGGGGCAAATCAATGCTGGCACACCCACCTCTGCTCTCTCTCACCTCTGGCTTTGGAGTCTCTAGACCAAAGGTGATTTCCCTCTCTCTCTTCCTTTGTAGTCTGGACCAGTTTGGATTTTAATATGTTCGTATCAATTTCATATAAACTATAAAGCTCTAATCTTTGCAATTGTTTTTATTAGAGCAAGCGCATGGCTCTCTCTCGCACCTGAGTACCTCAAGTTGCATTTGTGATTGTAGAATGATTGGGAAAAAAAAAAAAAACCCAAAAAGAGTACCTCAAGTTGC
The DNA here is from genome assembly GCA_018127125.1 of Rhododendron griersonianum. Lineage (NCBI taxonomy): Eukaryota > Viridiplantae > Streptophyta > Magnoliopsida > Ericales > Ericaceae > Rhododendron > Rhododendron griersonianum. The sequence continues at coordinate 42,390,836 of CM030798.1, read as the reverse complement.
AAAGATTGAGACTTCAGATTTTTGCTTATCAAATGCAATGCAAGGAAAGCTTGCCCAAAAGGTCACAGGTTTCTCACAAAGGCCAAAAGTTCTAAACTTGGAAACACTGGAGCAGTCGTCAATTGCAAGACCTCAGAATTAGTCGTGCGCTCAGGTTGATCCAAACACTCAATTATAAAATTAAAAAAAAATGCAAGGACAAGAGACCGTGGAGAAATAAGAGGAAAGGAAGACAAGCTTTGAGAGTGAGTTGGTTGACGGCCTGTCAATCTATCCAAGACGGATATACCTATGGGCATATGGGGGCCTTGTCTCGTTGTTTCAGAATATATATACTATATATATAAGTCCCCTTTTAATAAGGACCACCTCATTTTAATAAAATGAGGACCTCCCTTTTCCGATTGAATTTTGATGATCCGAGCCGCTCAATGTGTTCAGAACGTGATTTTAAGGGTACCCGCGTGGAATCAGCAAAAAAAAAGACCGGGAAGAGCTTCATTCGAGCAGTTTTTATTTATTTTTTATCGAACGGTTCAAATAAAAACTGCTCAAATCAAGCACTTCCCAGTCATTTTTTTTGCCGATTTCTCGCGGGTACCCTTAAAATCACGTTCTGAACACATTGAGCGGCTCGGATCATCAAAATTCAATCAGGAAAGGGAAGAAATGGGGTAGTCCTCATTTTAGGTTCTCATTAGAAGATTAGTGTGTGTGTATATATATATATATATTTTTTAAAATTTGAATATAATACCACATGGTAGCCCCCTGGAGAAAGAATACGGAAAAAAAATCTTCAAACACGTGATCAAAAAAATGTAATTTAGGGAGTCATAAGGGAGCACAAGCAGGCACACCTACCAGTCTACAACTGCTCTCTCTCACCTTTGGTTTTAATTCCCACTCTCTCTTCCTTTGGAGTTTGGAACAGTTTGGATTTTAATATGTTTGTGTTAGGTGTATAAACTTTAAAGCTCTAATCTTTGCGATTGTTTTTATCAGAGCATGCACCTGGCTCTCTCTCGCACTTGATTTGTTGTTCACTAAAAAAAAAAGGAGATATGTTTGTTTTGTATTTGTAGATTATTGATATTTGAAGGGTGTCTACCATTGATGGGTATTTCAAAAAAAAAAAAAAAAACCCAAATTGTTCAATTTCATACCAATATTCGAAAATCCACCTGCAAAGTATCGAAGAATTGAAGTTAGGAAAATTGATGTGATTAGGAACTCATTTTGGGATGTGATTGAAGCCGTTAAATTTATTTAAAACATCTTTTAAGGGTTTCTTATTAAGGACAAAAATTAAACAAATAGATTGGAGTTGATATGCAATTACGATAATTTTTTGAAATGTATTTCAACCCTCCCTGATGCAAACACTACTTTTTTTGTCTTCTAGTTAGTGAATATACAAAAGAGTTTTTCAAATTTCTGAAAAAGATATGCGTGCCGGACTGTTTCGTAAATTAATCCACTAAAAAAGAAAAAAAAAAGAGTGTTTGCATCAATTAGAAAAGTACAAAAACCAATTTCCTAATTTTTCTTTATGAGAATATTTGGAAAAAAATTAAACAGCTTAAATTATTCGCCTTAGATATTAAGATAGATTTCACACAACCAGATATAAGCTGAATGCTATACCCATAGTGGGGCTGCACAACTACCGTTACCCACCATCTATATCATATCATCTGTATTCAACTAACTACCCTTGACATCTTTTGCCGATGTGTCCAAATTTTAGAAACGAATTGGAGAAATGTCCATATTTTGAAACGTTTTGTAAAAATAGTCCATCGTACAATACTAAAATGCGTGATATCTTGAAGATGCGCGATGTCTTTCCCAAGACGCATTTTCATCAGTATGCATTATTTGTTTGCGTGGATTTTGTTGTCACGCAAGCTTTCGTAAAATGACATCACACCTTTTCGTAATGCGCGATGAACTATTTTTATAAAACATTCCAAAACACGGACATTTCTCCAATTCGTTTCCAAAATTTAGACACATCGGCGAAAAACTCGCACTTTCCATATCCATTTCCAGCGTCTTTTTAGATCGCTGTCCCCGGCCCAGCCCCTATCAATACATATACTCTATTAGTTATGTATGTATCTCTATTATAAAACAGAAGGGCGTTGGGACAAGTTGTTGAAACGGCTTAGATTCATTTTGATCCAAAGGCTGTAGTGCATCCTTCCACTTCCCGGTTAAGTGCCCATGGTTTTCACCTAAATCGCACAACTGTCATCCCCTTCCAACCGGAATACGTAGTGCCGTAGGCACGGGCTAGTACTAGTAAATAATACAAGTATATACTCATACGCTACTATTCACTCTGTCCCATAAAAGTTTGACATTTTAAGGAATGCGAGCCATTTTTAAATTGCATACATCTTTCAATCCAAAATGTTTTAGGGGATTTTTTGAACTTTGATTAATAGAAGAAATTAAAATCTATCAAACAAGATTCATATTACTTATAAAAATCATTACGAATTAAAAAATATACTCCCTCCGTCCCTTTTTAAATGTCCTGCTTCGTAACTCCAACTTATTAAAAAGACATCATCATTATACCTTTCACATCAACTTTTTCCTCCACTTTCCCTACTTACCCATCATCATTACACTTTTACTCACTAACTTTTCACAATGGAATCTACTTTTAGGGACAAAGTAGACAATTCACCAACTTTTACCCACTAATTTTACAAAATAGACAGTTATTAAGGGACAGCCCAAAATGAAATACTGGACTGTAATAAAGGGACGGAGGGAGTAATTAATTTTTTTATAAGATTGAAATTGTGAAAGTGTCATAAAGTATAGGACTAAAATAGCGAAAGTATAGGACTAAAATAGCGAAAGTGTCAAATTTATGGGATGGACGGGGTATGTAAATACGTTACGCTCTCTTAAATCTTCTCAGTACGTCTGAAGTGAGAGGAAGCATCGGACGACGATTTGGGAGCAATGGAGGGTCTGATAAAGGGCTTGATCGACATAGCACTGGGTCACGACGACAGAGACCAGCAAAGGAACCCCCCCGAGTCTCGTGAAGACCAGTCCAGATCGACTTGGGCGCAGGTTAGCAATCATTCGGGGGGTTTTTTAGTACCGGAGCTTATGTTGTTTTTATGTACTCTATTTACGTAGGTGAATGAACATGTCGATGATTGATTGACGCTGGAATGCGCAGGTGGTGACCGGGGAGCAGGATAACGACGAACCGAGTAGTGACCGGAGGCATGGTTACGATCGAAGTCAGTGGAACACAGAGGTGTTTCTTATTTCTAATTTTATTTACCAAAAATAATTCATTTTTGTCAAAGAAAATTCAAATTTATTTCCATAAATTGAAAGAACTCAATGTTATCCGGTAACTTGAGGGGTAAAAGTGATATATATTTTTGATAAAAATGCATTATTTTTAAGTTCTTGTTTTGTGGACCGGATAATCTGTTCAGTACGGACGTAGGAGTATGTGTTTTGTGTGTGTTGGGGGGGAGGGGTTTGGTAAAATTGGACCGAAATTCTAGTGATATGCAAATGGCGATTGTGCAGGGACAGAATTATGGAAGGACTGAGGAGTGGGAGTCTAGTGGATCGCAGACCGCAGCTCGACCCCATAAGGTTCTCCCTCTCTTCGTTTTATAGGTTTGTTGAGTTGATTTGGTGTCGTGTTGGACATGAAATTAGGGCAGTCAAATGAATCAAGCTCGACTCGTGTTCGGGCTTGTTGGCTTGTTAAAATCTCAAAAGGAGATCGAGTTGTTGGATAAACACACCAAGTTTTAGCACATTTCGAAAGTCGTCAATCCACCACTTGATTAATTGAGTTTAGCTTGTGATCGGTTCGTTCAAATTCAGGTCTGCTTGACGAATAGAATTTAGCTTTAAAATACTCCCTTTTTTTTTAAAGCTTGTTAAGCTTTCTTTTGTTTTGAAAGAAAGCTTGTTAAGTTGTAAGTCGAAGCTTGATCACCCTACTATCAACTCTTGGGTAAGAGTAAGACAGCGCTTATTTTCATCCCTGCTTGAAGTTAGTGAACTAACAATGTAGATGGAATTGACGGATTAGGATCACTGTCCTAGTATTTAGTGTTTGTGTAGGTTAAGCAAGAACTTATGACCATTGGTTAACTGAACAAAATCGGCTCCTAGTTTGTGAGGCTTTTGAGAGAGGATTCCATGGTATTTGTTAAATGAATAAACGGATTTGCCAAAATGGCTTTTGAAGATGACCCACATGTCGATTCCTCTCAAGGTGGCTTGTTTCGTTTCATCTTGAATCAACTGTGGAAGTGAGAAATTGTTATCAAATGCGGAGATACACCATGTCATGTACGTCACGGATCCAACTTTGTAAAGGCTACTTTTTATTATCAAATGCGGAGATACACCATGTCATATAAGTCACGGATCCAACTTTGTAAGGCTACTTTTTATATTTTCCAGACATGTGACCTTTTCTGTATTGTAGCAATATAGGAACTCTGATATAATTCTCTGCTTCTTTTCGTTATATTGCCAAAAAGTTGCAGAGAAGCTTGGATGTAGCCCACATTGCATAAAGTGGCAAGTTAGCTGATTACATGACATAGAGCCGATGATTTTGCTTGATAAGCTGAAATATTTGGTGAATAGAATGCAAGATGGATAGTTAAGTACTTGGTAATTGAAGTCATGACAAAGAACTGGAAGGGGTACTTTAACAAATTAAATCACAGAGGTCCATAACTTTGCTTCATCTAAGATAAGAACTAATACTGGTGTTAACTTTCTATCCTTCAGCTACGAAAAAGTTGATTGAATGATCTTTGTGAACGTAATAATTGGCAGGGGAGAACTGTTGTTCTGATTTAGATTTGACTTTTGAGGGGAGAACAAATCACGGCAATAATTTCATATTACAATCTGACTACTAATAGTGGTACTCTCTCAAAGAATTTTGTGGTATTCCAATGCATCTTTTTCTGTCCCTTGAATCGTGAAATAAATTGCACCTTCAATATATCTGTAACTTTTTTGTGGTAAATCTTTCCCTATAACCTTGGTCTGTGCTAAATTACACATGCTTACAGATTTTGTACCTTTTATAAGTTTTCAGCCATTCCCATAACTTAGAAGTATGACTTATGGTTTGGATCTGGAAGAGTACATTCAATTAAACCTTCACTGTTGAATTTTGCCATAATCTTTTCCTACCGTCTGGTTTCCTATTTGGTCTTCAAAACCTGGAGTTCTTGGCAATGTCATAAATGCAGGCTGTCCACGAGGGATGTGGAAGGAATGAGGATGTTGGACAACATCATTCAGACCAAGGTCATTGGAACAGAAAGGTAGATTTGGTTTGATGTGCTTATCTACTTTTGATGTAGTTAAAGTTGCACATGAAAGGTTTACGTCCTTCTGTGGAACATGTAACAGGATGAGGAGGAGAAAAATGATGAGTGGCAAACTGTCTGCAAAAAGCCTCCAAAACAACCACACAAGGTTTTCTCTATTATAATTCATCAAAGGGACGTTAAAGATCATTTTCCATGTTATACATCATTTAGAACTGTAAACGATGGAATACTCCACGGTTCTTTGGTTATGCAGATGAAGTAATGAATTTTGAAATGCTGGAAAACAAAAGTGAAAATGATCTTTAAAAAGTTCATGATCTAGCTATGAGTGATGACCAATTGACTATGAGTCCCCAATAGTTGATGGTGGTTGGACTGTTGCTTCATGTGACTATGGAAATGTTATGAAAATATAGGGAATCCTAAGGTTAGAGTTACCATATAAGCTTGTAGGGTCTATGCTTACATAGTCCTAAGAAATCCACAATGACCTGTCCCTTTTGATTTTCATGCAATCTTCAACATCATATTCACAGGTGCAAATGAATAACTGGAATGAATATAAACGCCCCTCCAGTGAGCAAGACTACTCTGAGGATGTTGACTATGGTGCCAGCATGGAGCCCTCTGAGGAAGAGCTTTCTGACCTGTCAAGAGCTTGCAACAAGCTTTGGGAACTTGATGTAAACCGTTTAATACCCGGGAAGGATTATCAGATTGACTGTGGTGAAGGGAAGAAAGTTTACCAAAAGGAAGATATGGCACAAGGAAGCCTGTTCTCTTGGTTAAGTGAAGACATTTTCAGGAAGCCTACTTTTTCCCGTTTCTGTTCTCTTCTAGATAATTACAATCCACAAGAAGGGTATAAAGAAGTAGTCACATCTCAAGAGTTGCAAGAGCAAGCAGCATTTGTTGAAGAAATTAGTAGAACTGCACCTATCAAATATCTTCACAAGTATCTGTCATCCAAAGGCATTGTGTCTCAGAACTATCAAAATTTCAAAAGAATGATGACTACTCTCTGGTTTGAGCTTTACGGCCGTGGTGGTACATCTAGTTGTTCTTCTGCTTTTGAACATGTTTTCGTTGGGGAAATCAAGAACCGCGGGGAGCAAGAAGTTTCAGGCTTCCATAACTGGATTCAGGTGCATACTTTCCTCGTTTTTTGCTTCTAATTTGACAGTGACCTTATTCATTAACAAACTAATGTATATTGTGAATTACAATCAACTGCATTCACGAATTCTTGTTGTCGTGATGTTTTACTTTTTGTTTGTTTATTAGAAGCTGGTTGGCCTGACTAAGAAGAGGAAGAGTATCACATCTCAAAATGTTTTTCAAACGATTGAGGATGACTCTTGTAACAAACAAATATAGTAAACTAAGGCTCAGTTCTTGTAAACTTTTTTCTTACTTCTTTTTTTGCGTTTTGCTCGTCTTTTCTAAATTTTTGTTAGATTCACGTCATATTTTTTGAATTAATCATACGTCTCAACGAGAAAAGTCTTAAAAGTAAAAAATTATGACCAAAAGCCAAAAAAAAAAAATCACTAAAAACAGAAAAAAATACCAAATAGCTGTCTTTTTTTTTTACTAAAGTGTCGTCTTTTATGAACTTTTTTCAACATTGGACCACATTTTTATATTTTTCGGATTCCTCTCATTGAAACGAATGATTAATCCTAAAAATTATGACGAAAAGCTAAACAAAAGGTTGCGAAAAGTTTTTAAAAAAATGAAAAAAAGTTTTAGACAAAAAAGTTTACAAGAACGCAGCCTAAAGAAATGGTATTTCAATGGAACGTGCTTTGGATACCATTAAAATTTTTTTTGTCCCTTGTATTCATTAGCTTTTCATACTAGCTTTTGAATGCAAACTGGTATTCGCTCATCAATGTACGGTTAAATTCACCTTTAGGTTTTTGTCAGCTACAAAAGTAATGTTCAAGAATATATGCACCTATAACATGTTTAAATAATTTGCTCGTTATGTCCTCTCTCGTCTTAACTTCAACTGCTTTTATTATGTGAGTTGCTTGTTGAGGCTCCTTTGATGACATACTTTACGATAACTTTGCATGGTTCCCAATCTAACTGCGTACAGCTTCTGTCTTCGGTTACGATTTTACATTTCACTTGTGATTTCTCGTATTTGTATCAATTATAGTTTTCCTCCTTTGGTGTGACCATCTAATGGCAGTTCATCCCTCTGCAGTTCTATTTGGAAGAAGCAAAAGGGAGGGTTGACTATCAAGGTTATATTTTCCCCAGAAGACGTGGGCAAGTTGTAAGTGATTCTATTCACACATTGATTCTCACTTGCAGTAACCAGTCTGAATCCAAGAAATGTAGATTTTTATTATCTTTTATCACCGGTGTTTTCTCTTCATTCGAAGGAGCAGTGCATGATATGCACCACAGCATGATTGGAACTAGCTTCTCTTGGAGCGATGGCATCACATCTAGGAATGTGATCCATCACTCAGTTGCATGAGCAGATGAGCTCACTTTATGCCGTTATGTTTTGTCACATTTATAGAAGATATTCATCGTGCAATCACCATATGAGATTCTATAAGTAGTGCATAGTCATTAGTTTGACTGAAGGTGTTGATTCAAAGGAAAAGAGCATTCTTGCACATTCAGTTAGAGCAGCTGTTGGAAGAATATATTAAATATGCACTGAATAATTGTGGATCTAGAAGTTAATTCCTTTACAACTGAATTGTATCAAGATAAACTTGTAGAGGTAACGACGCATGGGAAAGGAACACTATATAGTAAATACTGTAGAATACAAAGTTCGAGGTGAAATATACGGTCTACCAGTCTACTTCTTTAATACTGAGAACAAGGAGAGGCTAAACTTGAGAATGCTAAAATCCTTCTTTGAATGTTGACACCATTGAGGAGAAACTACAACTATACTTCTGGATTATTTAGTTAAATTTTCTCATAACAATACTACTGAAAAATATTTTTGGGAATTCAGATTTTAGATGTACCTGCAGACTTGTGCCTGCATTAAGTTGTGTAGATAAGGCTTGAGATTTTGGAAGAGTTGACTAAGGAAGAAGGAAAACAACAGAAGATAATCACTGGGATCGGATGGGCATTTTGAAAGTTATTTCAAAAACTTGTTTTTGAAAGGCAAAAGGTCCTCTTTTCTCACCCCTGACACACACATGTCCCCTCCTTCCGGCCCCACCACCTTTTCCCCCCTTTCCCCTCCTTTCCCCTCCTCCCCCTCTGTTTTCGGTTTTTTCCTACACCCCACCCCCTCCTCTCCGGCCTCACCTTCTTTCCCCCTTGCCCTCCTTTTTTGGTTTTTTTTTTGTTTGTTTTACTTTGACTAGTTTTTTTTGTTTTGCTTTTAAAAGTAAATAATTACTGTTTTATTTTTTTGTACTTTTACTAGTTTTTTTATACTTTTAAAAGACTTTAATTACTGTTTTAATTTTTTTTAACTTTTACTAATTTTTTTTTGCTTGCTTATAAAAGATTTTATTGCACTGTTTTTGTTTTTGTTTTTTTTACTTTTTACTAGTTTTTTTTTTTGTTTTGCTTTTAGTAGTTTTTTTTTTTTTACTTTTAAAAGAGTTCTTACTATAATTTTAATTAATAAATGAATAATTAAAACATAACTTATACTAACATAACTTGTACTAATTTCGTCGAAGAGTGAAAATACATGAAAATTCAATTTCTAATCAATATTTTCACCAAATTCTGCTCCTGTCCCTCTTGGTCTTGTATCCATTATTTCTTCCCACAACCTAATTCGGGTTGCATAATATCCCTCTTGGTCTGTTCGGGCACTTGGGCTCCCAAACAGCCAAATGAAAAATGACAATTGGAAAATGCAAAAATGGCCCTCCCAAACACCCCTCTAATAAAAATTGCCATTTGAAAATTCAATTTCACAAAATGGATTCCATTGAAAAAAATGCAATTCTCAATTTCAAGCTTGCCTCACCCTCCTCCGATAGAATAGACATGTACAAAGGAAAAAATAAGTTTGTTCAGAACAGTCATCTTTGAATCCCGCAGTTCGATTCTCGAGAGAGGGAGAGAAGTCCCACTATACGTACCGACCGGTGAAAGGTGCTTGATTTAAACACCCATATGTTTTGACATGATCTAAAGCTTCGGGGTTTTTTGTTTTTTGTTTTTCCTGATTGAGTTTAGCATGCAGCATTGTTGTGTTTGTATAGATTGTATAGGGTGGTAGGAATCTATTGATTGTTATGCCCAGAAATTCCAAACTGAATGCAGAGACCAATTTTATGCGGTTCTGCCCGTGAAGAAATTACAAAACACTCACAAACCCCAAACCCATACGATCTCAAAACTAGGTGTTTCCTTGCTTATACTGGATTTGATATTGCACTGGGTTGCGGTTACTGAGTGTGTAATTTTCCCTCCAAATTAGTACACTTGGCTCTGCCCGTGGAGTAGTTAACTTGCCAAACTATGTAAAATTGGTCTACGTGTGCAATTTGCGAGCGTGTGCGTTTGTTTGGGATTTCCAGGCCTGACATTTGATAGGCCTGACGAGGCCCCAATACAATTGTTTTATTGAAATTGATACTTTCTAAAAATAATTATGATCCCAATAGTAGAACCTGTCTCAAATTCCATACATCTCCATACATGAACCATTAATAGTTAAAGTTCCGAGAGACAACTGAAGAGTACACAACAAACCACATTTGGCCAAGTATCAAAATAGATAAAATATAACAGTAGCAACAACCACAATGAAATAGAACGTCATAGCAAGAATAAGCCACAGCGGAAAGGAAACTCTGCTTGGAGGACTGTATTCCGATGACGACCCAGCCGCATCATCCAAGGACGGGAGAACAGGAGGTGGGACCATCTGCTCTACTTGGCCGGTGTAAGCCAACCAAGCATTGTATGCCTCATCCCATGAGGCAAATTTGTTATGCACAGCACCTGGGAACCGATTAACCTGATCACTACAAGCTGCCCAAGAATCGTAGATGCCTGGATTCCTCCCCACGAACACAACATAGAATTTTTTCCCTCATTCCTATATCAGTACGACGATAAATATGAACATGAGTAAAATGTGTCAACCAAAGTGCATGAACATGAGGAAAGTGTGCTTCATAACAAGGACTGAACCACCAAAGCAGAACTGAAATAGGTTGATTGAAGCAAGTCGTCGTTTGATTACAAAACCAGCAGCAGTTCCAAATAAAACATAAACATGGTACATTATTTAATCAAGCAATTAAGCTACTTGCTACTTAGCTCCTTAAGCAAGTAAGTAAACTGGATATCAAGCAATCAAAAACTAGCAGCATTTTGATTAAAACATAAACATGGTACATATTATTGAATCAAGCAATTAAGCTACTTGCTACTTAGCTCCTCAAGCAAGTAAGTAGACTGGATTTCCTATCATTGCTGAAATAGCTTAATAGGTTTCCCAAATACACACAATAAAACAAACCAACATAGCTTAATTTCTAGGAACACTTCCCAACATAAACACAAATAAAACACAGAAATTCAACCATAGTGCACTAAAAAAGTAGCAGATTCACCATGAATCTATTCACCTCACATAAATCGGAAATAAAATAGTCTTATAGTAAAACTAGTTTCATTAAGATCAATCATCATAAGACTCCCACATCCAGTTAGCCAATTCAATCCGCCTTTGAGCCATCAATTCTCTGTTATGTGGCGACATGTTGAAGGGCTCTAGTGGACCCACAGTTGGCTCATTTCCTTGCTCGTTCTCGCCACCCTCCCATTGTCCGTCGTCCTCAAACTCATCAAAAAAATCATCCTTCCCCCTGTTCATTATTATCCAATTATGAATAACACAACATGCTGTTACAATTCCAGGTTGACGGGCTTCATTATAACTCGGCATGTGCTTAAGGATGGGGAACCTTGCTTTCAGGACGCCAAAGCATCGCTCTATCACATTCCTCAACGACGAATGCTTGTAATTGAACAACTCCATGGGCGTGCGGAACTCCGTATTATGCCCATTAAATTCGTCTCTGTGATAACGTCTTCCTCGATAAGGAGCTAAATACCCCGGCATGTTTGTATATCCAGCATCCACCAAATAGTACTTATCTAAAATGATACAAGTTAGATTTAATAGGGTGCGATATTGATTGATTACAACGGAAAGCTAATTACTGTTACGTACTGAGTGGGGGGTGCGGAAAGTTATAGCCCGGGGTCGTTACTGCTGATTGGAATACACGTCCATCATGGGCGCTTCCTTCCCAACCGGGCAACACAAAAGTGAACTTCATGTCGAAAGAACAAGCAGCCATAACATTCTGTGTTATTGTGAACTTCCTCCTGCGATACGCAACTTGTCTATGACAGGGTACCCAAGCTTCTATGTGGGTTCCATCAATAGCTCCAACACAATCCTTAACAAAATATAATTACAAAATAAGGCGTAATTTGGTCACGGGAAATAAATATTGGCGAAGGAAATAATTGAAGCATATTTATTTAACTAACCTGGAACCACGGGTAATATCTACCGTCGTTTAATATTTCGGGCGGTATTACATTAATGTTAGGTGGTTGAATGATGTGGTGCCAAGTTGCAAAGAGCACGACGCATCCACTTGAAGTGGTCGCTTATGGTCGACGTGGATCGTTGGAACCGATCAGCAGCCACTCGATGGCGTTGGGAATGGCCACATATGTATAAGAACATAGCCAACGACTCCTCTAGGCAAACCTTTTTATGATCCCATTGTAGTTGGTCTCTAGCAACAAGTTCAGCCACCAATCCTCTAAACGTATATGCATCAACACGGAGAACGTCTTTTATGGTTTGAGGGTGTCTTTCCAACAAAAAATTTGTGTACGCTTGACCGGTTAATTCACTGGTCCGTTGTGGCATTTTTATTTTTTCTTCTTCCATTAAGTCCAAAAATTCGAGATCAAGCAAGTCGTCGTCATCGCTAGTAACAGCTTCATCCTCATTATGCCATGGATGAGTGCTGGATGACATGGGTGTAGGCTGGATATGTACGATGGTTAGATAAATGCAATTCTAAAGCTTAGGGCATGGCGTAAGAAAATGGAGACTTCCCTAACGAAGATATGAATTAGCTCTAATATCGTTCCCTAACGAAGAAAAGGACCACCATTCTCCTATAACACTAGTATGCATAACTGACAAACAAAAGGAGAAAAACAGAATACACAAATCACATCTGGTAGTAAAACTTCCCTATTCAAAGCCCTTCTAGGCACCTACCAAAATTCATCTTCATTTATAGTTCATCTTATGAATGTATGATGCAGGTCCAGAGATCTCCACTTTGTCAGCATTCAAAAGGTAATTACTTTTCCAAGATCGAGATTAAAGGATTAAGCTGAAGCTGCTGAACAGTTTAACTAAAACATTTGGCACCTGGTAATGCTAACAAACAATTCATGCATGGTAGATATAGGATAAGTAACCATGAAACCATGGGTGCATCTGCCAAAGGAACCAAGGCACGACAAAAAAAGTGAAAACTTGTCCACTATGAAAACTTAATGAAAACTTGTTCAGTAAGAAAAAAAGTGAAGTTCAACCATTTTTTGGCACAACAAAATGAGGTCAATTTGAGCAGCTTAACTGGCTTGGCGTGGTTTGTGAGCTTACATGCTAGTAAATTAGAACAGGCCTAAGGATAAGGAACTTGAGCAACATAAAACCTAAATTTCAGTTTTTTGTTCATCAATCCCATTTCTATGGGCTGTAAGGATTCAACATGAAAATTAGAATTTAACATCTCTAAAGAGTACCATAACATGGAAATTTTTTGAAGTGATACACCCATCGAACCCACCCCCACCGTCCAAAAATTCTAAAAAAAAAAACCGAGTGGGCCTACGCGAGAATCAAAGGCATCCGACGTGTGTAGGTGCTCGAACCAATCTTCCATTTTTAACGGATCGGATCATCTGATTTTGGAATTCCGGATCAAGCACCTACACACGTCGGATGCCGTTGATTTTCGCGTGGGCCCACTCGGTTTTTTTTTTTAAAATTTTTGGACGGTTCGGATTTTCCGTCCGGTGGCCGGAGTGGGCCCGGCGGGCGTGCGGTGGGGGTGGGTTCGGTGGGTGTATCATTTCTGAAAAAAAAAAAAAAACAATGGCCACTAATGGCCTTCTTACACAACCACCTAATTGTCTATTCTTCCTAATTGGTCAATTCAGCTGTGAGACCCAAGCAATCCTGTTATGCGATTGGTGATTCATGAACCCTTCCCTCCAAGAAGGTCCTTCAGGACCCATCATAAGGCGATATGCCTTCCAGTATTGTGTATCCCCAACAATCCCCTGAATTTCATCAAGGGCAGCAATGGTGTCTTTTATGGTGACTGGTGGGGTTACAAATTGTTGACGGTTGATAGTTAAAGCCTCGTAGTACCCTGCCTTTCTTTCATTAGCAAGTGCCACGCTCTCATAAGCACGCATTTGCTCACCCCTAACTTGTTTTGCAACGCTCCCACCACTCCCGTCAAATTTTCGCTTTCGTGAGTCACTATACATGCTATCGTCCCCCCGAATGGACTTTGGCGGGCCAAACATGGCTCGCTCTTCATCGGAAGTGGCTGCACCAAGGGTACCGGGTTGTACGAAGGCACCGGTTGCCATAGAGTTGTGGAGAAGCTCATCCGACAACTCAAAATGATCAATACCTTTACTGCGAAGTTTCTCATTCTTACTGTTGGCCTACATGTAATATAGGTAATGAGAAATGTTTGTTAGTACATCGGGGCAAAAGGGAAGCTACTAATATTACTAACCATGAAATAAAACACTTAGGTTTAAATACCTTAATTATTTCATCCCATACTCCATCAGGAGCTGTGACAGTTTTTAGCTCTGAATCCCAACCCAACCCTGTATGTGCTTTTACTAAATTCCTGAATAACCTGTAAGGTCCTTTGAGGCGTTCAAACTTTTGTTGCATTTTGGTGATGCTATACCCGGTTCTAGGAACTTGGCGTGTGAATTCTTTATGGATAGAAGTCCATTGGTGTTGATTGAATGTTCTTGTCTTACGTGTGTTCACACTTTGTTCTTTGCTTGCTTCTTCAAGGAGTATTTTAAGAAATATCTCCTCATTGGCATAACTCCACATGTCTACATCAACTTTTGTGCGGTCCATGGTAGCCTAACAATTGGGACAAATGATTTGCAACATAAACAATTGGAGAACATATGTTACGGACAAAAAATATGCTACCTAGGGCCATAAACAGAGGGGAGAGAGATTTGTAAATCCTTTACCAATTGAACGTTGTTTTCGCCGATACAAGAGTTGGCTGAAGAAGTAGGAGAGGGGGAATTTCGTTTCCTCTTCAATGGTTGGCTCCCAGGTGGTTTACCTTCAAAGGTCTTGTCCCCTAAAATGAACAAATGAACCACCAACATTCAATCAATCAAAATTGGATACATCATCCAACCAATTTACAACAAAGTTAATAAGAACTCAAAGTGTTCATCCCTCTTATCATTAGTTGGGGTTCTGAACGTTTCATGCTTGTGCCTCTCTGATTTCATGTTTCTATCACATTGCACAAGCCATCTATAGGGCTTGTAAGAATGTGCTTCTTACACTCACCTGATATAGTCTGATTAGGAATAAAAGTATAGCCTTACCACTACAAGTCTACGAACAAGATAATTATGACGACGACCCTTATGTTTTTTTCCCCAAAAAGAATAGAGGTAACACACATATACTCAAGTTTAATAGTTTACTTGTTTAATTTCTAAAATCTAAAGTTATGAAACACACCTACTACACAACAAGGATATTCCATATACCAGAAAAGTGAGATACTAATTCATCTCACTAAGTAAAGAGTAAGTACACCTGTTACAACCCTGTACTATTTTGTTAAACTTTACTCTAATACTGATATACTCCACTATGCAAGAAGTTGCATAATCCTAATTTCATAATAGTTAGGGTACATGATCTAGAACATCTGAAAAGTATCTTACTCTCTGACAAAAGAAAGTTACAATCGTGGATACTTTTGGGATACGTCCCGTATCCTCAACAAGCCATGACAAATTAACGTCTACAAATTCAATTGCACACACACAGAGTACATCGAAAAATCACAGATAATCCGTAAGTACATCGAAAAATCAGGCTACTACTTAAGTACATCGAAAATTCCAGCCTACGGTGACCTGATTTTCTTCTTTTCTAGTTCCAAATTTTTTCACTTGCGAAAAATCACAGAAAATCCGTTATTTTCTAACCCCTATTTTTTCGAACCCCATGACTTGGCCAAAGGGGGTTTTGTCGAACCCCAACATTCTGCATTTGGGCAATGGAGTAGGAGACCTACGGTGACATGATTTTGGGAAAAATTCTGGTGTAAACCGATTGGAAAACAGCCGATTGGAAATTTTTTGGTGTAAACCACAGATTGAAAAATTTCTGCCACATTTTTTTGGGACTTTTAAAAAAAAAAAAATCTGGTGTAAACCATTGGAAAACAGCCTATTGAAGAAAACTAGAGGTGTAAACCGATTGAAAAATTTTTGATTTTGGGACGAAAACAGCCGATTGGAAACATAAAAGATTTGGGACGAAAACCCTAACCCAATCGAAACAACAAAAATTGAACAAACCGTTCGAGTTCTGGTGTATTCACCTCTAGATCTTCGAATCTTTGTTGACCGGAGAAGCCATTTGCCACATCTCAAGGACGAATTTGTCGGGTCTTCCGTGGTGGCTGGATTTGGTGTTGGTTTGGGCTCCCCCTGGAATGCAGTCCACCTCCTCATTTATACACCCAAACCCTACAAATTAGGTCTTCAAGCTGGTTGAGAAGATGTTTGAGAAGATGGGTCTTCAATTTTACAGCTACCAGCTACAGAGTTGTGAAGCAGCTTCAAGACCTGGGGAAGAGGCGTAGGCGTGAGATTCGTTCTCTGCGCCAGATTCGTTCTCTGTAGGCTTTAGAAAATAGAGGCTTGTGGAGGTTGGGGTCAATAACTTTGGAGACAGAGATGGGTTGGGATAGACGAGTTTGAAGAGAGAGAGATGGTTGGGACAGACAATTTCGCAGAGAACGAATCTCTGTATCCCCAGCCATAAAGGAGAGCTGTTCATGGAGGAGAGAGAGAAGAGTGGTTTTTTTTTTTTTTTGATCCGCAGAGAGATGAGTAAAGTTGGGATGAATTGAGGAGAGATGGTCTGCCGAGATGTCAGATCTCTTGCCAACTCTCTTTTATTGGTTTTTTTCTTTTTTCCTTTTCTGTTAAGTGGGTCCCATTTATTTTTCAAATAACTCATCCAATCACATATTTTTACATTTTAACTCAAAATTTTCAATCCAAAATTGTCATTTAAACACAGTGAATGAATGATGGAACATATTTGGGAATGATCCCTATGTTCGAGTATCCCTACCTTTGCTTCTAGTTTTGTTCTATTAGTATGGTGACTTGGTATGGAAAACGAGATAAAAAGAGAGAGGTGTGATCAAAGAGTTTAAAGATTGAAAGTGGCGCCAACTAATTTCTAATATTTTTGGAACTTTTGAGAGTAGTTGATAAAATGATTCAAACCTAGGAAACCACCTGTTGTGGTGTGTTGGACATTTCTTCCATTAGGGAAACAGCTTCCTAATCTTTAGTGGTTGTCTAACTGGTGCATCCTGGGATCAAACTAAGTGCTTGGTATCACTAAGTGTTTTGTCCCAGAAAAAATCACCACAAAAGAGAAAGAGGGTGATGATGGTAATGAGAAATACATGAGAAAGGACGGCGCTCTTAGGTTTCTTCAGTTTGAACTGACATTGACTTCGCGCAGCAGTGGGATCCCCAAAAGGATTCAAGCGCTGTGAAGGGTATATAGCTTAAATAGAGATCATTATGAAAATCTACAACTAAGTAAGGAGGTATAACCACAAATGAGGAAAACAGGATCAGAGGGCAGTCTGTAATGAGGAATTAGGATATAAGAACATGGCAAAGGAGGAGACTTTATTAGGACACTGAATATGGGAATACTAGTCTGGGGACAAGTGTCTGCTATTCTAGCCCAAGGTCTCCTCATAGCAATGTCAGCAATTTGCTGATTCATATACCTAAATCTGCACTTTAGCCATTTGAACAAGAAATTCGCCCCTTCTAATTGAACTCCTGTATAAACATTTATTTTCTTAAAGTCCAATTGAATGATCCTGATTAGAACTCCCCGAATGTTTTGAAGCTAACTTCCTTAGTCACACCTATGGGCCTGCACTTGCTCTGATTTATGATTAGCTTTTCCTTTTGGTAGCATATTACTCAGATTGCCAAGTATATTTTCCATTATTTCTCCAACTTCACTCAGATAATGTGTTATTTCTCTTATTGCCTAAAGTTAGCATCATGACAGGAGTGCATTTCTATTGTTCATTAGATCTATCATAATGCTTATTTTGTTACTTGTGTCATCCTGCAGCCTGACTCCGAGACTCAGTTGCTTACAGTTCAGTTTGAATGGAATGGTGTACTCAAATCTGTCTCCAGCACTTTGATCGGAGTGAGCCCAGAGTTTGAGATTGCCCTCTATACCTTGTGTTTCTATATGGGTGGCGAAGACAATCAAGTCGAACTGGGTCCATACCCTGTTAATATCAGGTGCTATCGTTTAGGGAACAAAATCGGGTCTGCATTCCCCATCGCAGAAAGCTGATGCAAACTGAACTGAAACTCATAGTTTTCGTTTACCTAAGGTGTCTCATGGCTCCAAATGAGACTGATATATATGTTGCAGGCTTAGAATGTGTGACAACAGTTTGTGATTCCAGTCAGTCTATCAAGATTTGTACTTATATGTTGCAGGCTGAGAATGTGTCACAACAGTTTGTGATTCCAGTCAGTCTATCAAGATTTGTACTTAACCGGCTTTCTTATAAAATGCAGAAACTTTCTGTTAAAGTTATGCTTTGTCCAAGTGTGCCCTCTATATTTCCATTGCTTTAATTCTTTATCTGCTACTTAGTTGTTCGTTCATCAGCTATAAACATTCTGAGATTGCAATAGCCTGAATGTGTACCCTGCAGATGTGATATGAGCGATCACATCCCATTTCGTGTGGTCTTTCTTCACCTTCATTTAGACGGTGTTCATATTAGGAAACCGCATCATGACTGAGAATTAAGAATAGTCTGTCCATGTCAAGTGTAAAACTTTTCCGTGTTGCAAGTGTGTCACGTCTACGTTACCTATCTCTCGTCTATGTTACATATCTTGTGTTTACAAAACCTGAACATTGGCTTGCATTAATCTGGACACTTGGGATGCACTTGGAACATAGATTTGTGGATGTGTTATAGAGGGAAAAGAAAATGGTATGGAAAACCTAGTCTTCAATGAATTGTTTTCTTATCTTTTATTTTAGGTTCTTGTTTTCTTTCGTACGTTCATACACAAATCCGTTATAATATTACTGTCTTAAATGAAAAGTGGATGCTCCCAATTAGAACCTGCTGAAGATTATAGTTGAATTCTCATGCATCTCAATGGAGTTAAAGTAGGTATTATGTTGGCGTAGATCTTTCTTCGAGTCGGGCAAAATGGCTTAATGAAACTTGAAAATATAGGAGCAGTTGAGATGGTAAGTATATGTAGGGCTATCCAAGAAAAACCGAGAATCGTGAAACAGGATCGGACCGAATCAATCCGTGACTTTTGGATTGGATCTGTGGATTAATGGTCCCGACACGGATTTGAAAATTGAAAAACCGTGAGATACGGTTCGGTCTACGGATTTTCATTATGAAACCGTGGTTTAATTGAGCCGGACCGTGAAATATTTAAAAATAATAAATAAATGTATATATATATGGGCGCTTCAATGGACACCAAAAAAAACACCTAAAAAACACCCCAAATCTCAATCTCATAGTTCCCGATCAAATTTTTATGATCCGAACCATTCAATGTGTGCAAAATGTGATTTTTAGAGTGCCCGCAAGAAATTAGCAAAACATATGACCGGGAAGTGCTTATTTTGAGCAGTTTTTAATTGAACCATTCATTAAATCTAAGCTAAAAACTACTCAGATCAAGCCTTTTCGGGATATGTGATTTATGATGTTAACCAACATGATGAAATTCGACAAGCTTTATATTAAGCTGGGTCCTTGCCAACCTATACTTTCAAAATATCCAAAATTTGGAAAAGAAAAGCACCTACGCAGTTTTCAATGTGCTTGGTTCAAGGCATTTTCTTCGTGGCTTGAATATTTAATTGAGAAAGATGCCATTTTTTTGCCTTCCGTGCTTTCTTTTCAGCAGGTCCATTGGAACATCTGGTTATCATGGACAAGTTGCATTCACAATTAAGGGATTTAATTCTTGGAAGAAAGCTATGGATGGAGCCGGGGGTGGTTTTTTTGAGTCATGTGAAAAAAGATCCGAACTCTTTCCAAAATTGCCCAAAGATCATGCGGCTGAAAATTGCATAGTATATAAGAATGCTAAAAAAAAATGGTGAAGAGGACCTGATAACCCAATTTTTTTTAGAGCTTAGATTGTGAATTATACATTTTGAATTCCAAGCAAAATAAATTATGAATTTGCGAAAGCGTTAATGTGATATGTGCGGCATGAACATATATGTGTTGTATGGATTTATGGGAAATGATTTTGCCACTCCCTTTTATGTTAACGCCACTCCCCTGCAAATGTTTTTTTGCACCAAAAATACACTTGCAGAGAAGTGGCGTTAACAAAAAATGAAGTGACAAAGTCAACAGCCATTATCTAATACTGTTATGAAGTGAACACTTTTCTTGATTTGAACAACGGTTATGAAGCCGGCTCAAACTTTTAATTTTCTAAACTACTCCTTTAACTACCCAAAGAAACTACCAAGAAGAAAGAGAAAAAAAAAACATGTCACGATAATTTTCTTCTCCCCTATTCTACTTTCGCATAAGGGGTTACTCTCAATTGAAGATTTTCCACTTGTCCTCTTTTGTGTAATAAGATTTTAATAATCACATTTACCAAATATAGACCATGACCCACCCATATGGTTATCAAAAAGGACAAAGTACGGATTACCTCCCTATGGTTTGGAGCTTTTGCACATCCCCTCCCTAACATTTTGAAACAACCAATTCACCCCCTCATGGTTTCGGACTAAAGTGCCAAGCTAACACCGTTAACGGAAATTGCTGAAATGACTATAATACCCTGTCTCTTTTAGAGAGGACATGTAATATTAGTAGTAGATCAAACACTCTCAATTAATGGAAAAAACTGAAAACTCACACTCCTTCAATGGAAAAACTGAAAACCCAGATGAGGTGCAACACAAACGGACAGGTTACCGTTTAAAATTATAAACCCACATCAGAAAAACCTCCAATAAATCTTTTATATACTCGCCTTCGTCGGCGATCTCCGCAGTGACGGCGACATCGAAAACGATCTCTCCAGTACTGAGACGTCCTCTGCAACTAAGAGATGTAAGTGTCATCCCGCCGGAGCCGGTGCTTTTTGTGGATTATTGCTTCTTCATGATGAGAAGAATCTAAAAAGTAAAAAATTACATTCAAAACCTTTTTTTTTAATAGAGACAAAAATAAGCCAATAATCCAATTTTTTCGTCTTTATTAAAAAAATGGGTTTCGATCATAATTTTATACTTCCTAGATTCCTCTTGTCATGACGAAACAATAATCCACAAAAATTTGACGAAACACTAACAAATGCGAAAAAAAATTTGAATAAGGACAAAAAAAATAAGCTATTTGGCTTATTACGCTGAATATAAATTTCTTTAAGTGTCCTTGGCATACAAATTGGTAAAATCAGTTATATTTTGACGGAAATCTACATATTGTGTACATGACACCCACCAAACAAAACCCAGTAGCTTGCTGGCATGCTTCGAATTTGTCAAGAATTCGATTTTAAAATTGACATTGAAAACGATGACTCCCAGTCTCCCACTGGTTTTCTTAGAAATAGGTTTGGAAAGTTTAATCTTAATTGTGGGGTTGTGTAGACAAAGAGAAAGTTAATCTCAATTTTTTTTACGTCAGTGGTGGCCAGGTGAAGGGTTGCTGTTGTATGTTGATTCATATTGTTTGGGGAAGATGAAGAAAAAGGGTAATATTGTCTTCTTACATACAAATTTAACTTTATTTAATCTTATTTTTCATTCCAACTCTCATAATTGGCATGTGTAGCACACCTTCCGTTAGTTTGGAAGGAAAATATGACGGTGGCACTTTAGTCCCAAACCACGAGGAGGTGAATTGGTCATTTCAAAAAGTCAGAGAGGTGATGCGCCAAAGTCTCAAATCACAGGGAGGTAATCCGTACATTGTCCTATCAAAAATGATACAACCACACCCATTTATACACCAAAAAATACACATCCACACACACTAGATGTGTGCAATGTGTGTGGAGCCCACACACTTATGTGTGTGAGTGTGTATTTGGATGTGTAAAGTGGGTATGGTTATCGCATTGTCGGATTGTGATCCTATGATATAATCGAATCATCATCCACGGATTCTAAAACCAGACCAAAAAATAAATCATTCCTTCAGGTGCAATTTGGTCGGCAAAAACTAAAGTGGGCAAAAGCTTGAAGGTGGAAGAAGGAAAAACTGAAATAGAGAGTAGTACTATATATGTAGGTTTTATCTTGGTTGTTTTAGGATCGAGAGATCCTGCCAAGCAAGGGTGTTGGAACTAATTGGCACCATGCATTTTGATGAGTGCCTTTGTAATATCCAGATATGGTTATGGTAATGGTTTATGGAACCTGTTTTTTTTTTTTATGTTCCCTTATTGGAAACTTGGTGCAAGGCTTACTTAGTGCTAGTAATGGATATGGTGGATATAATGATATGCTACACCTTTGTGCCAAAAAAAAAAAAAAACAGTTCCAACAACACACAATAGTTTTTTTTTTAACGGCAAATTTTTTTTTATAATCTTTGAAATTATTACAAAGATTAAAAGAACAAGGATTGACAGCATCATATTTCTAAATCTAAGAATAATCCTGTGCCCAAAGTCCCGAGACCCAATCCTTAATTGGCAAGAAACCGATCAAGTAAACACCCATTGGGGATAAAACTCACCTAAAGAGGCCGAAGCCCAATACCCTATGGGCCTAAAAACCCAGATCATACATAATCACTAAAAGCCAAATCAGAAAAGATTCAACTCAATACATGGGCCAAGCCCAGTCCAAAAGAAACTGAGCCTAGCCCAAGACACCACTTCCCAAACCTAGCCCAGCTACAGAAATCTCCGTCGCCTGCCGCCGACCACCAAAGCCCAGGCGTCCACCACCACCAGAACAAACCTACCGGACTGCCAAACCATAACCACCAGATTCCACAAACAGAGATCTATGCAGCCGTCAGCCTACACCACCGGAACCCCGTGGAATCTGCCAAGAAGCCGCCACTTCGACCCTTACAAACGGACGGAGATACCAACACACAATAGTCAATACATATACCTGCTTCCCATTGTCTCACTAATCAATCAAAAAACAGTGGTAATAATCCATTCAGGCCAATTGGCCTACTTGCCATTGATCATAATATTTAAAGGGCCTTGCTATTTGCAGCCACAAATTTTCTGAACATAGTCTGTGTACCATATTATAAACAGGTGTGTACCATATTATATACAGGCTACGTTCAGGAAATAAGTGGCTGCAAATAGCAAGGCCCTATTCAAATAAGCAAAAGCTTGTTCAACAACTATACAAACAACTTGCCAAAACAAAATAAACAATTTGGCACCATGACCCACGTCTGTCATAACTACTGGCAAGGAATCAAAATGCAAAAAATAATGCAATGCGCGCGACAACCTAGTTTTGATTTAGATCTTTTGATTACCTAGTTTTGGAATTTATTCTATCATCAATACTATTTTAGAGTTCTCACTATTTTTTTGTGCACAATGTGTTTATCATCTTCTTGTGAATTCAAAAGTACATATGTTACAATGATATCTAACACATTCGTCCATTCATCTATGGGAACAACACAAAAAAAAAAAATTTGATCCTAGCTAGCAGCAAAAGCTTGAGAATACACCATGCGATGTCGATAATGTATTCTGGTGCATGCTATCCAGAAACCAAGAATTCCAGAATGCACAATCTTAAAAAGGGAAATGTGCTATGCAAACACCTCCAGACCATAAGCATCACTGCTCAGATAAATTCTTTACTTGTCCAGAAATGATACAATCTGCTATAAAGGCCTTTGCCGAATTCATCAAAGATCTTGTGCGTAATAGTATTCAATCCAAATGGAATGACGTTAAATAAATTTTACTCTGCCTTAAAGATGTTGATGCATTTTTCGTGAAACACAAAAATCAGAAATTTGTCTAATCCTTAGTTGCATGAAGCGGGATTAGGTGCGGGAGCGGAAGCAGGGGCGAGAGCGTGGGAGCGAGGGAATACATAAGCTCCCAAGTTTGGCAGCGTGAAAGGAGTGTGTACATATATTATGAAAATAATGTAGCATTGAGTATTCACTTTAAAGTACAATCATTTTAGGAAGTAACAATATGAGCCAAGTCCTCCATAAGTGTAAGAAATGGGCTAGTGTTACAATATAGTATGATTTTTTTTTCAAGTTATCATGACTTGGGCTAGATATATGAGTTCATTGCAGACCAATTAATAAAGCCAAGTGATAAATCCCTGTTTTTCTATACAAAGATCATACAAAAACTCCCATCTTTGTAAGGAGCGAGTTCCCATGTCAATGGGAGCGGCCTCCCGTCAAGCTCCTTAGTTGGGAGCGCAAAAGCGGGCTCCCAAGGTGGGAGCGGCACCACTTTAGAAGCTCCCTGCAACTAAGGTCTAATCCCGCATATATAGCATGGAAACAAACACAAAGTTCCTCACGTAGCTCAAAAATCGTTTTTCATTGTCATCGCAGTTAGGAACTCGCCAATTTTATAAGCCATCCACACCCTAGAAAGCACTTTTATTTGTCTAAAGATGATGTACTTATCTGCTACGAAGGCCTTCGCAAAATAGTTCCAACTTTACCAATCAAAATGTTTTGTCCCGCAAATTAAACACGAATGGGATAACAGAAAATAGAACATTCTATATACAGGGCCATACCATTCAGCAAATTCAATTATTAATACAAAGAAAGATAGTGATCAAGCATGCTCATATGAGACTGGCATTATTGAAGGGTTACTGGGCATGGCTTTCTTGCTACATATCCAAGAAAGCCTTGTTACCGTTTTAGATGACTCTGATTTGTCCCCCCGCAGTAGGAAAACGCTGAATATAACAACTGATACATATTTCAGCTGCCCTCCATCCCTATTGATATTGTCCTATCGCCATTTCTGAAATACCTTTCTCTCCACAACTAATCTTAGTGAAGTCTGTTCACTAAACCAGCACCTGCCATGAACAACCAGGGCTGCCAAGGATGGAACTTGCAGTTCATTACTCCTAAAATTCAAGAAAATTGACAAAAATGTCAGCCGATATTCGATAGAAAGTGCGTCAACATTAATATTGAGATACTTCAGTATATTCCACAAGGATAATCATTGCTTCCATTTGAACCACATCAAGAAGAACAAGATGGAGAATCAAAGCACTAATCTCTTCCATTTGAACTTGTATGTCCTCGGAGAATTTCCAGTGGAACGATAGAGGATTCTGATTAAGATAGGGATAAACCATACCATGAAAAATATAGGCTGCCCAAACATCAGCATGATGGCTGATGCAAAATGAGGATACCAACGACGAAAGGACAAACTAATAGTATCTTTTAGGTGGCACCTGAAATATATCCATACTAGATCAGTGCAATTACACTGAATTTCAACATAAATGGGAAAGAAAAGAAAAAACAAGCAAATTAACGTCTGCCGGTCATGAAGTTCAATCTAGAGCACCAACCTCTCTATACACTACCTTCTAGTTTATGTAAACAAGTAGTTAAGCATGTAATGTTACCCATGGGCAGTGTGTTAGTGCATGCAAACAAGTTCCACTTGGTCATAGACTCATAAATCATAATCATTGGTATGCTACCACCAAAACACAACAGAAGGATGAAAGTTTATGCTCATCTACATTCTTGTTAGTGCATATCTACTTTTGATGGAATTCACCCAAACAAACCAATTTCAGCAAACTCATATGAAAGCTATTCATTTCTAGAAGCTGGGAGAGGTATCTGAATAGTAACTCTCCATGATCTAACAAATCATGGTAAACCTTTAAAAATAACATTTTGTCCGACCAAAATAAAATGGAAAACGCACTTAAGAATTTCATATAAAACCAACACATTTTTCCCTCTCTGCTCCCGACAATCATGCTATCATCGGCACAAAAAAGGGGCACAACAGACATATGCACAAGAAAATTGGAGCTAGACAACAATTGTTACCGAATAAACTGAGGAGCAAAATCAACAGCATTACCATCTATCCATCAAATTAGAAACCAAAACCCCAAAATCTAAATTTGCTAAATTTGAGATATACAGCCAGGATGGAAAGCAATGGAGGAGACTTCGCGGAGCCCGGTTTCGAGCCCTCTCTATCTATATCGACAAGTCAAGTGTTGCTTTAATATAAGCCTAGATAACAGTACAGCTTTATCTCGATAACTAATTTAATTTAATTCCTTCCATCTAGAAAATAAATCCAATTACCAACCACATTAGTGGTCAGAAGTCTTTAGATGTAGGAGTAAAATATTAGCTCTATCAATGGAATCCAGACACATTAGCGGCTGACCAGGGTTATCCAGTTCACTCATTCAGTCATTTTGCCAATGAAGAAGACTTGAGACCGACAATCAACAGGACAAACTAAGACTTACCTCTCCCGTCCCCATATAAACAAGAAGTTCTTTATCAGCTGGACTGGTTTCCTGAAAGGATTGTTTGAGCACAAAAACCGATTCATCTCGTAAGCAGTATAGAAATTTGCACTTGCACGCGCGCCATCTGATGATTCCACAAACAATTGGAGTTTCGATATTGCATAAAGAGAAGCATACCCAGAACAGCAAAAATCAACCGGAGCGTGATGAAGACGGAGTGAATTCCCGCCGCACTGAAAATGGGTTTTTGATCCAGTGTAGCCAATTCTATTTTCATAAAAATGAATTCACACCGATCACCTCCGATCAGGTACTAATCGACTTTCGATTAACACGATCTTTAATAGGGTTTATCTTCTTGACAAGCTCTACAACTTGATCAGTTTGGATCAAGAAATAAATCCGCCATGAGATCACAATTTTGACAAATTACACATCGCAGTTCCATATAAGCTCGTTGTTTTATCAAGTGTGGCCAGGTCTATTTTGGTAAAAATAAATTCACCTCAATCATCTTCGATTATGTACAGTCGATATTCGTTTGATATGATCTTTAACGAGGTTTATCTTCTTGAAAAGATCTATACATTGAACATCTTCGATCAAGAAATAAACCAGGCATGAGTTCACAATTTACAATTAAATAGTTGCCACTTCGTTTTCATGGACTTCTCAGGTTCACCCTGTGAAGTCTCTATGAATGCCGACCGACGCCGTTTTGATAAGCCTCCGCGAGGTTTCCAGCTATGCGACATCGTTTATCTACATTCTTTAACTCGTATTTTGGAGACGCGATTTCTCTGTCCGACGCTTTCTTCCTTGCCTCTTTAATCCCAAATGAAGGGCACGATCGATGATTGACTCTCTCTCTCTCTCTCTGTACCTGTATGTGTATATATCTGTATGCACGGCCGGTCCTGGGGGATCCAAGCCGTGCACAACTCCAAATACGCTCGAGTATTGCACTAATTTTTAGGTTAATTAGAAAAAATTCTATGGGGGAGCAACTGCAAGTCCTTTGAGTAAAAAAAACTTCTTGAAATTTCTATATTGTGGGGTAAAAACTTTCACAATTTCAAGTTATCATTCATTTTTTAGGTTGTATGTGTAAAATTAAACAGTTGCCCACATATACACAATAGCGTCTCTTCTTCGGACCTTGCAAGTAGCGATTTATATTTCTAAAATATATTTTCTATTATGAATATGAAAATACACGTGATTTGAGCCCCTGGTGAATACAAATCTTGCGTCCGCCACTTTCTGTATGTTCGGGAGAATTACCGATCTTTGGTGTTTAGTAGTCTGTAGATGCGAAAAAACCAGTTTCAAAACTGTGAATGTTGCTAAGGAGGAGGTTGCTTTCCCTCCTCAAGTGGGTTATTCTTTGAAGTTGAGGTTGGTGAATGTGCATACAAGCATTCTTACTAAGAAATACTACCACGTGGGTATTAGTTTTGCACACCTAATACTGCTTTTGATAAGTTCTTTTTTTCCAGCGTTTCGGGTGGCAGCTACCACCTGTCGCATAATTTTTAGATATTATCTCTCACTCTCGAGGATTTTAATAATTTGGGATATTTTCAAAAGATACTTTCAAGCTCATGCTTGTAGGACTAAGGTTGCCCCAGCCTGTCCGTCCCACCGTCCCAAGTTATCCTATTTTTGGAAGTTACCCTAGTATTTGTTGTTTACACTGTATTTGAGTAAAAAAATTTAAGTAAAAAGTTCATTTGGTATGAAGTGCTCCGGGCAAACTCTAATCCAATCATGAAATCGAAACATAGTTGGTTTATTAGGTAGATAAAATCAAATATGGAATATTTTAGGCTGCAAGGACCCTGCCTGCCCAATGCTCAAACCTCCCTTCATAAAGAAAAAAACAAATGAACCACAGTTTTATCTCAACTCGAATAAAAATCAGAACTTCCACCATGAGCAGCATAGTTGAATAAGTTTCATTGACAGCATAACAGACGCGTAGAATGAAGCAGAAAAGTAACACCTTCGATTGGATAAATATTGTCATCGAATTCGATTATATATACAACTGTGGTTCTGAAACACTTTGAACCTTGTATGAAATCCCTCTGATCTTCTCACAAGTTGAACCTATTTTGCTGCCACAATTTTCGAATTAATAGCAAAATCTGATCCTCCAATGATCAAGAATAAACTATGGTACAATCTTAAAGCACTAAGCCTTGAGTCAACCACCAAAAGTAAAAGCTATCTCATCCCCCAATGAGGAAAAAAGGTATATATAGGAAGAAAAAAAAAAGAATGATGGACTTCAAGGTCGGTCGTTGTTAATAACTAAAGGCCCTGATGGATCTAACTCCATTTTCCCTTCTGCGGCATCTTCACAGCTGATTGGAGAACCATTCTGTGTCTCCAAATCACAGTATAAAACACCTTTGCCATTTAAATCCTCAGATTGATCGAGCTCACCATTTTGCAATGATTGATCTACTTCGCCCTGGAACCTTGGAACACGATCTTTATCTATCTGGTTCACCATTGAAGAGCTCTTCTCATCAGATGTTGGTGGCGGTAATCTGGTCCCAACCATGTCTGCAACTCTTACCTTAATCCAAGAAAAATCATTCTTCCACAGTAAATAGTCTATCATCGTACAGTTATATGGCACGTTAAGAAATTGTTACATTGCGTGCATCTCTTATTTTGTATTGCTCAATATCAGGTGTTGCATATTCATAGCAGCAGAACCAGGATCTTAATCTTAGAGGGTTCCAAATCTTAGTTCAAGCATAAGATTTATGTTAGAATGAAAGAACAAGATTCCACAGCATAAGCATAAACAGTATCTCCAAAGGCTTCACAAAGATACTTATGTAATATGTATGTACACATATAAATGGCAAAGTAATTATATTCATACCTACAAACCCAACCTCCTATCGAAATTGAACTTGATGTTCTTTCAGGATAACGATGTACTTTTTGTACTTCTGTTTGGTGGGTGCCCACTTATTGGATTGGTGTATATTAAAAGCCAAATCATTTCAAAGTTCGTTCAGTTGAGACCCAAAGGCACATGAGTGTTTTTCTATATTAAACTAGGTTTGGGGAGTATAGAGGGAGTGCCAGAATGCTAGAATCTTGCAACTATGGTATATAAATTAATTGTTATTAAAGGCAAATATCACTTCAAAGTTTGTTCGGTTAATACTCAAAGGGACATTAGTGTTTTTCTAAACTAAACTAGGCTTGGGGCGTATAGAGTTGGTGCCAGAATACTAGAATCTTGCTACTACGATAAGTATATATAGTAAATATCCCAAAGCACATGTCCGTCCCTGTCTACGCACGTATGTCAGATGTCTTATTACCTGGAATGGCTCCATAACCTCAATTTCTTGATCACCAGTTTTGTCAAGTTCTTCTTGAGCTTGTATCTCCATGGAGTTTCGTACAAGATTACTAAGAAATGTAACATCGTCGGACATGACACCAAGGCCTTTCAAAAGCTTAGAGCCAAGCTGTAAACTTGTCTGCAAGAATAAATTGGATAACAATCAGAGATGCTAGTTTGAGCAAAAGTGTCCTCATTGTAGACCTAAAAAGGAGAACAATTCCATGGTACCTCTGCATTCTCAAGAATAGCATCCGTAGCACCAGCTTTCTTCAAAGCCAAGAGATGCGCAAGGTCTTGAGCTCTGGCATATATTGGAATCTGCTACATACAGTTCCATCAAGAGATTAACAAATTAGAAGTAACTTGAATAACATTCAGAAAAAGCACATAACGTGATTGCAAAACGCATCAATGAATAAATGATATGACATCAAAAGGCTTTCCTTCACAAATAATAATGACTAGTACGGACAATAGCTTTTCCTTCGGAAAATAGGGGTCAGAGCTTCATAAGCTCTTCATTGGAAGAGCTGGCACTTGGCGGACCAAGGTAGAGAAAAAGAAAATTAAAATAGACAAACGAAATCTATCCCAAATGGTCATTATGTTCCAAGTTCTATCCATTCCATGTTCCAAGGTCTATCCTGCTTGATGTGGAGGAACACAAAATTGAAGTACTATTGCAATTCTTCTTCCTCTTTTATTTGGTTAGTAATGTAGTTTCATTCAATTATCAATAAGTATTGGACCACACACAAACACTTACACACACACAATAGGGATGTGTGGGGCCCACCCCTATTGTGAGTGTGTGTGTGTAAGTGTCTGTGTGTTTTTGTGCGGTGGTGGGGAAGGATACCGCGGGGAATGCAAGCCGCAGCCTTTGAACAGCCTCCATTGTCTTCTTCTTCCCTGTGTACATGACCATGATAGCTCTCGGGGAAGAAATACCAGCTGACTGCAGAACTGTGGGACGTGATGCATCACCATAGAGGACTGGAAACCCAAGTTTCCTAGATGCCTGATACAAAAAATCAGCACCATCACTTGGATAATATTTTCAATGCATACCAAACAGAAGGAATTTCATGTAATTAGAAGATTTGATTCCATGAATAACTGCGCCAAGGAAAAATGAAATGTTTAATTGAAGATTTTCATTCAGCCACCAATTGTCCCCAAAACTTAATACAATAAAAAATGTGCTCAACTACTTAAATCAACAAACCCTACACCCTCTCTCACTTGCAACCTCGTCTTGCACATGGAGATGCACACATGTATAAAAGGAGAGAAGCAAAACGAAAATGGGAAACCAAATTTATAATACCGTGTTAGATCAACAATTCCCTCGAAAGCTTAAAATATTAGAAATTGGGCCTAACAATGCACATCAGGGCCTCAGGCTACCAAACAGTAATGTGATGAAGGGAAAAAAAACATCACATAGCAGCATCTTAAAGCACCTAGGGATTGTTTCCATCATTCATTTAACATAAGGAACTGCAATTTCCATGTAACATATATATGTGCACATATCAGACTACTGGGAATATTCCATCAGGACACATCGAAGGTAAAGATACTTGGAGCAGTCAACATAGTCGATCAATGCTCAACATGGTCAGAACATCCAAGGTGCTAATTTCCTACAGAACACAAATGCTTGGTCCCCAATGACCAAAATTGCAATGTACCACAAGAGACATTTGCAGTGGCCTCTGACGGATTAAATCTTTATGTAAGAAGAATATCTAACAAATTAGAATACATCTAACCTCTGCGAAAATTCACTACTTAAGCTAGGAGGACAAGTTCAACTAATACTACTGATATCAAGAATTCTAAGAATAGCAAAATGAATGAAACAACCAACCTTCACTACAGAGAGATCAATGTCAAAAGCCAC
This sequence comes from Rhododendron griersonianum, assembly GCA_018127125.1. Lineage (NCBI taxonomy): Eukaryota > Viridiplantae > Streptophyta > Magnoliopsida > Ericales > Ericaceae > Rhododendron > Rhododendron griersonianum. The sequence goes on along the minus strand of CM030798.1, from coordinate 42,359,274 downwards.
ATAAGGCCATCCTGCAACGTCATCTACACCAGAAGCCAGCGGTGCCGCCAGGAAATTGGCAAGGACCTGTACTGCAGGAAGATTTTAAAACTGGCAAAGTAGACCACATCTGCTGGATTTTGGAAATTGTTTACAAACATCGCTCTACCTGACCCATTTGCCCAAACCCCAGAATAACAACTGGTTCGCTAGCATCAAAGTTTACCATGTCAGCAGGTTTCTGTCAAGTTAAGCAAAGATAAAGCTGTTACAGAAATAAATGTAACAGTGTAATCTCTACAGTTAGCATAAAACCATGTAATAGAGTAAAGCAAGCTCAACTACCTTCAAGCTACTTGAATTGATACCCTCTCTATCTATATCAAAAAGTCACGCGTTGCGGTATTATTAAACTAGATAATAGTACAGCTTTCTCTCAATAACTAATTTAATTTAGTTCCTGCCATCTAGGAAATAAATCCAACTACCAACCACATTAGTTGTCAGAAGCCTCAAGCCTTAGGTGTAGTAAAATATTAGCTTTATCAATCGACTCCAGAGTCCAAACACATTAGTGGCTGACCAGGGTTACCCAGTTCTCTCATTTGCAATGAAGACTTGAGGCTGACGATCAACAGTAAAACTTAGTGACTTACCTCCTCCAAATCAAACTTTTCACCAATAAAATCAGCAGCCGTTCTTCCAAAGTCATTAAGAAAGGGTGTCAATGCCATTGACAGCACAACAACAATTATGAGCAGTTTGTTCAACTCAAGTGGTAGCACTCCGAGCCTACAAGGCATAAATCCAAACTGGAATCAGTAGGCAAAAATCACATGCACTCATGCACAACGATTTACTAAAACCTACCTGTTTGCCAGAGAGAAAACTACAAATCCAAACTCCCCCCCTTGGGACAGAAGCAATCCTATTCTTAAACTCTCTTGTAAAGTTAGTCCAACACGGGGACCAATTGCTGTTATAATTAATGTCTTGATAACAATCAAACCTGCCAAAAGAGAAAGTACATTTGGCCACTCCCGGAAAAGGAGCTGCAAACAAGGATGAATACATTAAAAACGTTTCCCTACATTATATAGATCCTTCTTTTGACATGTGAAACTTTCACCCAAAAATTCTACTCAAAGCATGTGAAAGAAACCCAGAAATTGAAAATTACAAAGGCCGGATTACCACCACTGATACTGTCGGCTGTAGCCAAGAGATAAAACCATATAGTGCACCTTAATTAAAATGCAATGTTAGAGATTATATGAAGAAGTACCTGCGTGTCAATAGAAGTACCAGTAGTGACAAAAAATAATCCAAGAAGCAAGCCTCTAAAAGGCCTTATATCAGCTTCAATCTGGGTTCGAAAATTTGTTTCTGCTAATAATGCCCCAGCCAAAAATGCTCCAAGCTGCGCAGTGAACCCAAAGGTAACAATTATGCGAGTTAATAACTAGGACAAAATCACTATAAGCAGTTTTCTGTCTTCGAGAGAGTGAGGTATCAGACCGTATCACTGAAACCCAACTTCTGGGTTAGAAGCGAAGTCCCAGCAACTGTCAGTAGGCAGAGAGCAACAAAAGCTTCTGAGCTCCTTGCTTCTGCAACCACCTGGGATTCAAATGTTTAGTTTAGTGTGTTCATCGCAAGACGATAAGGCCTAGGAGATTTTCTTGTGTAAATGATTCAATGCAGACCTCGAAAACTCTCCGAAGAAGGAATTTTCCTCCAAGCGAAAGCAGGCCTAGTCCACCTAATGCCTTCAGACTTTCTTTAGCAAGCATTGGCAACATACTCTCCCCCACCAAGTTCTGCAGAAAATGACAGGCCAAATATAGAAACAAGGTGTGAAAAAAAAAGAAAATAAATTCTAGACTGTAATCAAGAAGCACGATAAACCAAACTATTGCCGCATTGACTATAAAATGGAGTTCAATTTGACAGAACACCAGGGGGCCTTTTATTAGGGTGCAACCATAAGGTGTCTATTGCTACTCATGGCATGAATAATTACCAAAGCGGGCTAGGCCTTCAACCCCATTAGCCAAAGCAGATAAAACTTTCTCATTATTTCATCAACTGGTTCCGATATTAGCACCAGATTTGAAAGAATGGGGAACCCATGTGGCTTTTTTTGAAACCATACATGCATCTAATTGTCCAAGACTCCCAAGTAACTAAGAAACTTAGTAGGAATTTGATCATTGGGACTTGGGAGCCTAACAGGCTATAGGCATACACACTAAGAGACCTATAATACACAATATCGCAAATTACCCTGGGATAACCTGTCCACAAAATCAGATATCAGAAAAGGCATTGGCAAGTTTTGCATTGAAATTATCGTAATGAAACTTTCTTTTGCCGATCAAAAAAAAAGTTTTGCATTGAAACAATGAAGAGTCATGTGGAGGATTAACAAACCCAGACAGGGAAGGGTGGAGACAACATGCTGAAATAATGTCAGCAACAGATATAAGGAAGACCCAAACATAGAGATGTAGACGCACTATTGTTATAGCTGTAAAGAGTGAAACCACCATAACTACAGTCATTGCACTATAGACTCTATTTGAGTTCCAGACCACGACATGAAACACATTACACATGTCTTGTCATCCCTATGTCCTAGTAAGTCTTCATAGTCAGACAAACACCAATATATTGTAAGGGCTAAAATCGTAGTATAGAAATGTAAAAGTTCTTTTGTTTTACGCAAGTAATAGGTGGAAAGTCCTTTTCATTGGGAGTTATAAGGACAATTAAGTATCAACGTATACTACTAAAAAATGAGTAGAAGAGTCGGTCCGCCACTAACCACATAAAGCAAGGTAAGCACATTTTTTTTCCTCCTGAAATTAACAAACTCACTCTAGCTTTTACAACAATATGCAACGTGAACATCACTATGACATACCTGGCTCTCTAGCACTGGAAGTATGACTAAAAGAGGGACAACTGCTATGTCCTGCAAATATCAATCATCAGGTATCCAAAAAATGTTATTGACCTGATACTTATGACGAACATTGCATGCCAGCCCTAGTCAATACAGAAACAGAAAACGGAAGAACAACAGCATCACCAATGACATTGAAAGAAATCATAAAGATATTTCCAAGTACACCAAAATCAAGTGGAACCTGCAGTAGAAGAATCCCCAATGTTGCTGAGCCAAACCTAGTTGGAAGCTCACCCTTTTCTGCAAGAAGCTATAAACTACACAAGGTAAGCATGAAACGGCTATATATGACTTTTATAGAAACAGGTTAGTTAGTATTTGGATGTGACTGGGAAGCAAATAAGTACTACACGAAATTCAACTTAATCGAGCAGGATTTCTCCAACCTTACCACTTGGAGATATAGTAGGAGTTTTTAGGCATAAGGGCCCGTTTGGATGCGGGGAAAGAATTTGGGGTATTAGTTAATAAGGGGGATAAGATAGTAGGGGGTATTAGTTAATAAGGGATGACCCATATTGATGTGATGTTTATGGAGGGGGGATTAAATAGTAGGTTGTTTGGATGAGGTATTAGAGAAGAGGGATTAAATAATACTTTGTTTGGATGGAGGATTAATAGGGGTATAAGGAAGGGTGAATGATATAAAAAACTGTCAAATGACCCTTTTGTCCTTGTGCAGTCCCTAAATTAATTATGTATTACGTTTTATATGTAATTACAAATTTAATTATTCTTTCACAATTTAAGCCGTAATATTTATTTCTACTAACAAATTAACGAATTTAGTATTATTATTAAACATTTTTTTTTATAAAAATCAGTTTTTTTTTTTTTAAAATAAGTGTTCCAAATTTCAATCCGTTTGAACCGGTGGAAAGATTTAAGTTTTTTGATCATTTTATCCTCAATGGTCATAATTAAATTTTGACTCTATGACTCTCGTTGATTAGCCCTAAGAAATATCTGATCCTACGACTTTCTTAAGGCTAATCAACGAGAGCCCTAGAATCAAATTTTAATTATGCCCATTTAGGATAAAATGATCAGAAAATTAAAATCTTTTCACCGATTCAAACAGATTGAAATTTGGAACACTTAATTTTTTACACCGTTTATATATTAAAAAATATAGTTAAAAATTAAGTGTTCCAATTTTCAATCTGTTTGAATCAGTGCGAAAATCTTATTTTTCTTATCATTTTATCTTAAATGGTCATAACGAATATTTAGCTCTAAGGCCTTTCAATGAGCACCCTAAGAGAGCCTTGAAACTAAATAAGGAGTCTTAGGATAGGTTTGACTGGAAAATATGATTTTGGGTAGAATGAAGAGTAGAAGTTGGTTGAATGGTGGGTGGGGAAAGGGGATAACGAGGGGTATTTTCGTCCACAAAACACCCCTCCAAACCCGGATTATTTTTAGGCACCTCAAGAGGAGCCCAAAATTAATACCCAGGAATTCCTAAAACTGGGGAAAACGAAGAGGGGGTAAAAAATAATGGGGAAAAAAATTGGAATGCCAAACGGGGGGAAAAGGAGTGGACCCCTCTCATATACCCCCTCTTATTTTTTCCCTCCCCTTTTTACTCCATCCAAGCAGGCCCTAAGAACCAAGAGAGAGAGAGAGAGGAGGGAAGGGGCAGGGGCTCTGAAATACATCAGGAAAAAAAGAAGACGACAAGAATGGTGATGACGAAATGTTGAAAATGATGACAGTGTTGACCATGGGGGTTAATTGGAGAGAACACTGTCTTGTCTCTAAGAAGTTATGCTAGTAAATTCTAATCAACTTACTAGTGTATTAAGTGACCTAAATATATCAAGAATAAATTACCTGCAGAACAAAGGCTGAAGAAGACAATGACAGAGCAGCACCAATCACTACTGCCTCATCAATGCTTCTGATGTTCACCTACATAACTTGCAACCAGACACTAATAAGGGGATTCACAATAAGGGAGTTACAAAAAAACAGAAGCAATATCGTGTCACAGATAAGCTGGGTATTCTAAAAGTGAAAGAAGTGAAAATCCAGTTGCAAGTCAGCAAATCCAGTTGCCAGGTAATCAAAAGTCGTCTCTCAGCAGACTTCACCAATTCTTAAATGTTGACAACACTTGTTTCATTTCAATAGAGATGCCAAATTTGCAACAACAGAAAAATCATGGCCGGACACAAAAATGAAGCAGACCACTTCAATAATTGGCAGTGATAAAAATTTCTCACCAAATCAGGCCTTGAGTTAAAAAGGAACTGCAATATTTTTGTTCCAATAGCGCCATTGGGGGGAAGCTCAAACGCTGTGAAAGCAAGAGTGCAAAGTACAACCTGCAACATGACAAAGGCAGAAAAATCAACACATTCATGATTTATGGGATCATCACTATTCTGTAGAAGAGCTACTGGTGAAGTTGTTTTTGATAGAAGACCTCAAGTTTCACCCTTCTGAAGAAGAGCTACCCAAAACATAGAAGTACACATGCTTAAATAGTGATTCGTTTGCCTACACAACATAATCGAGAATAGGAGCATAGCCCATAATCTATTTACCTGAGTCAATCCCATGCCAAAGGCAAATTTTGCAAGAGCTTTCAAGCGTGCAAGCGAAAGCTCCAAACCCATCTCAAACAGCTGCAAAGGAACGTTAACAAGCACAATCTCTTACCCATAAGTTCATAAAAAACAGACAAAGCGTCAACTAAGTGAAACATGAGAATCATAAGCTTCTTCAAATAAACAATATGTCTAATGAATTGCAACAAGACATAGAACATAAGGAACTATCATTTCTGCAGAATCAGACATCTAACCTTATGTGCGATGCCTTAACATTTTCAAAGAGGGATGGTCAGATGCAAGCAACTCATTGATCTTGCAAAGCCAGTTTAAATTGAGGAACTTCATGATATGTCAACAACGACTTTGACAATGATTTTCTAGAACTCAATATCACTTGGCAAGCGCTCACTCGGGGCACTTCCTGTTTTAGATCTTGTAAGAGGAAATAATGGCAGGTCAATGAACTACACAGCCTAGGTAGCGGAGGATTGAACTTGATTTAATTAAGACTCAAATAACACTTCTTTGGGTGCCTTGCAGCTGATCTTCTTTTATCCAACATTACCAAGAAGCTGTCTTTATCCAATAAGCAGGAAAATTTTTAAATTAAGCAATCCCCCAGCAGATGTTAATGCACAACCCCGTATATAAATAACTCCATTTGTATAATAAGCTGCATGAAGGATTTCCTTAAGACTTAAAGACATAAGGTTGTATTGCAATGCAAATCTTCAATCAGAAGATGACGAAGTGGCTGCCTTGCTCGATATATGTTTGACATCTACCTGTTACACGCCTAAGAATCAATTACACAAGGTTCAAAGTCGATCTTTCTTGAACTTTGAAATGAGAAACCGATAATGACGACCAATAGGTACAGATTCCAGAATCCAGATCCACAACATACATATACAAAAGAGAACAAGAACAAGAAAAAGAAATGATGCTGGCTACTTCCAGCTATTTATCCGAGGTTTGGCTTGGACCTAGGGAGGGTCACGTTCAAGCATGTAAAGAGGCAACCACCATAGCACGGCAGTTATTGTCGCGCTAGAAAAAGGAGAGAGAGGAGGGGTCATTTGCTTACCAAGAAGAGGATCCCCCATTCAGATAGAATTTTAACGTCGGTAAGATTCCTTATCAGGCCAAATTGATTGAGCACAACTCCGGCAAAGAAGAAACCAAGTATCTGAACATCAACCAAAGGACCTTATTACTTGCAGAAAAGAAACAACCTACCAAAATTCCATGTTACCATGCTCCATAAAAGTTTTGAGATCAATCAAGTAGATAGGCGAAACCCAAAAAATCAATTAATATCCCAACGTGCTAACTATATACCATATAAGCCTTCCTTTTTGTTTGCTAGATCTATTAACATTCTGAAGTGAAAGGCTTTTTATTTAAAGTTCAAAAGACTAATTCAAGCATGTAGAGAGAGTCTGTTATAGTTTCGAGAAAATGGTTTTCCGTTTTAACAAGACTTTAACAATCATAACTCAAATAGTGAGCATTAGTTGCCAATAAGAACGAAGAAGATCACCGGAGCATGTTCACATGTGCAGAATCTGTCTTAGGTAACCACATAAGTTATGAAAGCTAGCACCCAAAGAGAAACTATGTATATACATTGACACCAAAAACACAAAGCACAAAATAGACATGCTGATTATGTCCTTATGTGAGCGCACAACCTCGTTCTGTGGAAAATTTGCAGTCAGTGCATCTCTTTGATACCTGAAACAAAAGTAGAAAATATTGAAAGTGTGCTTACAGGGCTAGCCTTGATGATCTTGAAGGCCGGTACAATTATAACAGTCACAGCTAATAATGTCAAAGTATCCATTCCCAAATCATTTATTACATCAACACCATTGGCAACATCAACTGCAGCATATATACGGAATCTATCCTTCTTAGCATGTCCACGGCTGGAAAACTGGAATCCCCTTTCGCCAAAAACAAAAGAAGATAACGAGAGCCTGCCTTTGGATACATGTGCACTATACGAAAAGCAGCGACTAATCTTGTGATGGGCAGAAGACAATGGTGGACGCAATCGACGGTGATGGGGATAAGGCGTAGAGAAAATATGTCCAGACAGATATGAAAGTGCATGAGAGTCGGCCCTATTGGTTCTTGTCTGAGTAACAATGTCATATCCCTGAAAATAAATGCAGTAAATTTAGTTAATTTAACATCCTGAACGTCATTTGGTTCAAAGAAACAAGAATTATCAAAGCAAGGAACGTTCAATCAAAGGTTTTCATATAGCACGCTCCTCTCCATAGTGAATCATAGACTCATACCATAAAAGTAGAACAGTTTGGACTAATTATCCACTGACCTGGAAACAAGACATCTCTAGCTCGGAAAAACTAAATTATGCTTATGAAGAAAATAGCGAAAAACAGAAGCAAATTCTCATTAGAAAAATAAAAGATTTAAGGCAGGATGATTTTCCAGACGGTCAACTGTATGATATAATGCTCTGCTGGGTAGTGGAGGAACAAAATCAAATAAACAAAACAACATTCTGAACCGAGATTATTCATAGAACATAAAGACCTTAACTTCACTGGCTCTAATTCACCAAGTAAGAGCTTTCTGTTTCATGAATAAATTACCAAAGTTTCCACCCATTTTCCATTGATTTCCTCTCAGTATATTCGACTTTTCTCATCAGTCAAACGCCAAGGAATTGGATTGAAGTGAAAGAATTTACCTTGGGACCAAAGAAACAACCAATTGAGTCTAACATGGGGATCATGGAGGTAGAACTACTGAGTTGAGGAAGGTGCAAGGCATTAGTGGGTTCCTCTAAATACCCAAAAAAACTACAAATGTAGAGATTCAGCTTTCGATTGTAGAATGTAATCCAACTTAAGATGATAAAAATGTGAGTGTTGAATATGGTAAGGGTGAAAGAGAGGTGGGTAAGTGACCACACGTTTAAGTCCTGTGATGAGTTTTGAGCTTTTGAGAGAGAGAGAGAGAGGGGAACTTGTGGTCATTTTCGACTCCTCCGTTGAATTTTTATTGTTCATTTTTAAATTGTGTATTATTTTTTAATTATTTATATCTTTCAATTAATGTTTTTTATAATTTTAAAAAAAATTTATATTATAAAACTAATCGATATCTATTAAATAAGATTCATATTACACATTTTTTAAATTCCACACTAAAAAATATAGACAAAAAATATAAAAGAAACAAATAAAATAATGGATATTTAAAATAGACGAGAGAGAGAGAGAATTGTGGCCATTTGTCTGTGTGAAGGAAACGGCACTCAAATTCACTTCAGGCGTCGTCGAATCGATTCAATCGAATGGATTGCTCACGTGGCGGATAACGCGCCAAACTCAAATCCAACTCATTTTGGGTGGGTTTTGATCCGGTACCCGGTCCGTTTGACTGTTTTCGCTTTGGGTCTCTCTGTTAAAAAAAATGAGTTTGTATCGAATAAAGTATATACTTTGACTTTCTTATTTCCGATTATTACTCTCATTTCTTTATCGCATAAGATATTGCATTTGAAAGTTTGTAATGTAAAAAGTAAAAAAATATGTCCACATCAGCACGAGTCAACATCAAGAACATGCTCAATATATTATCCACGCGCGTCAGGGTCTATACGAAAGGGAAATACAATAAAGGGCTTCCGCAAGACAAAACTCTAAAAGCGGGGCCGGCTTGGAATTTCCCGTTCTCTCTTTCTTCATTCATTACCCGAAAACCTCACTCAAAACTCAAACTAACATATTAAGAATAAAAAAAAAATCTACGATTATACTTTATTACTACCATACTTAGAATCAAAATTCACTCTACGAATATGTACTTTATTTTCAATTGGAAAAATGGCATAACTTTTCGTAATTGACTATATTTATGGGACATTTGGAGAAATTCCCAGCTTATGCTAAAATAGTAAAATTGTTGCTTTCTTTTTCGGAATATAGTTATCATTAGCAGTAACAGGATAAGGGATGTTGCGTTTTGTTACGAGGGTGACATAATCCTTCAAAATGGCATGCGCTCCCGTTCTCAATCCTCGCGCTCTCGAATTTTAGTTGTTTGGGAGATTTTTGGAAGACGAATCCAAGGATATCCCACCCGCACATTATGTGACTTATTAGCTAACAACTATGTGTAATTTTATTAAACCCCATCAAATAAACAAGGATATCTACCATAAATTTGAAATTGTTTCTTGATGAACTCAGGACAATTGCTTACAAGAACTTCATTCTATAACCCTAATCCAGAAGAAGGGAAGAAGAAGAAGAGGTACAAAATACAGTAGACCCAAAACTTAGGCACAAGGATTGTAAGCCAAAGACAAAGTGGCATATACAAGTATCGGTCTTTGTTGCCCCAGAGCAACCACCAGATCTTACGTACAAAACCTAAATCTTGAACAAGAGACATACAGAAAAAGACTTCACTTAGAAGGAAAAATGATCTCCAGGAATGAACTTGAGCGAAATATACAGCTTTCATCCATTTCTGAACGGAAGCCTTTGCCATCAAATACACGACACCGAGCTGCACATGGAATTTCGGACCTCAAACCATCTGGGTTCAGCTGAGGAAACATGACAGCATTGTTTCTTATGCAATATCAATAGAGATGAAGATATCACATGATAAACATTATGGATATCAAGTGCCATATAAGAAGGAAAATGAGCTCACGTTGTAATAGATTACTCTGGAAGGAACCTCGTAGAAACCCCGTCAGCCACAAATGAGTTGGTAAATACCCCACTCCCCAGTGCCTGGATACCTGCAGGACCCAAATATGGTAAGATTTAAGAATTACATGAAAGAAAGAACACAAACTACCACAGGCTTGCCCACATCCAATCTTTGACTTACAAAGCAATGGCAACGAAAAATTCTCAGGCCGATCAATCATAATCTTCAGAAGATTCCAAGAGTTCATTTAGTAAATCATACAGTAGTAACCAGCAGCGCTTCATCAGGAACGAGTTAATGAAAAACCTTTTGCGGAAATGACTAACGAACATGATGACGAAATATTCACCCAACTGAAAACAGGATCCATGTAACTGGAAAGATCTGTGTTGAAACTTAGCATACATTTTGGGCACAACAGTTACGGTGGTTTGTTCTTCCAAGTTTCCAACCCATATAACTGGGGGGAAAAAGCCAAAACCCGGAGCAAATGGTTTTGCCTTCTTTCTTTTGTTTTCCCTCAAACCAAAATACAAACACTTCAGAGTGCAACTTCGAATTCAGACATGGAATTATGTGATAAAAACCTCAAAAATCTGGATTTAACACACCTTCCACCCCTTCTCCTTTGCACTATCTCGGGCCTCAAATCTCAACTCGGCTTGACTTTGCGTTTCTCTTTAAGCATTCCCTATGATTTTTCCATCTGTATCCTCTCTTACTTTTACAAGAGGAAGCTGGTTTATGTTGTTGCCCCTCAACTGACAACTTTATCATCCAAAAAACAGCGTGCCAGGGTATTTTAGCTATACACTCCTACACCTTCAACATCAATAGCGCACCTCTACTACCCTTTAAATTTGTATGGTGAAGCTTAAACTTCCAGACCTGGCATTTTGTCACGTGGATTTGTTTAAATATGCCTAGTTCTAGTGTCTCGTGTAGTCTAAAGTTATTATCTGAATCCAAGAAAGTGGCATGGGTGGAGTATCAGGATCCCAATCTTCTTAATATTAGTCTAGGAATACCGGCGTAACTCATAAACACTTTTGAATAGTTCAACAATAAGTTCATTCCATGTACTTATCTATTTCCCAATCAGACAATCCTCTACAGTGACATTACTCATAAATACATTCTCTCCTCATGAATCTACCTCACAAACTTCGACGTTTACTTGCAGTCAGCGGAAAGATATCCAAGAGTTGCCAAGAGCTAAATTATTTGGGTCGTCAAACAACGGTTGAAGTATGAGGCGGAATGCTATTTAACGAGCCTGGAGCTATGTTTTATGTATGAGGATGCGTCACATAGGCATGGGCTATGAGCAACACAAACCAACACAATTAAGACCATAGAATGCCCTGCAAATAACATGAAAGAAGAGCTACAAGCAATGGAAGGAAATTAAGTTGATTGACAAGTGATGCCAATGTCTGTTTTATCTCGATGTAAATGGTAAGCAACAAAATAGATATTAAGCAACAAACCAGTCGATTGATTAATAGGCATAAGTAACAGAAAATGCAAGCATTAGAAGGCAAATCATCTAAGTATCTAACCATGAAAAGATGCAATATTGAAAACGTAATTATCTAGTTGAGATACTCTAAACAAACTAAATCCAGCATACATTTTGTTCCAGGACTATTGCAACATTTCAACGACTAGGCAACCATGTGCATCCCACATTGCAGGCATAGACGGAAATGAAAACGATCAGTACAAGGATTGCAATCTAACCATCTTCAAGAGGCTATTCTTTACTGTATTGCATCAGCTTTTAATCTTCTTAACAACACAAGGAGCATACAAAATTGAAATCACCCCCAGCCCCAGTGTTAGCCGTCTATACAAACCTACTGAAGTTATGCATGGAATAGGCCATTTCATGTTGAATGCATACCTATATTATATGCAAACATACATGAAGCAAAAAAAATATACCAATTACAAATCTCAAGAAATCTCTAGTTTTACAAAAATCAACATGAATTCCTCTCATTCTCCATTCGTTTGGTCAAAACCCAATCATTTTCTTCAACCCAGGAAAAAAAACCGGCGTAGAAGCAACCGGAGGCGGTGGGGGGTTGTCTTCAGCAAGGTGTTCTTCAACCATTTCCTTAACAGACCTTGCAGACAAGGGATGAAAGTCCACACCCCACTCTGAAACAAACCCTCTAACCAAAACCCACTTGTCCTCTTCCTCCATTTCCCTCAACCTCATCTTCAATTCCTCTGGTCTCAACCCAAGGTACTTGGAGAGCTCACTGAACAAGAGGTTTCTGCTCTTCTTCATGGCCTCCTCTCTCTGGGCCAGCTGGGTGTTCATCTTCTCCACCTCTTTGGCTAACAGTTCTGAAGAAAAATCAGAACTTTTAGAGGTTTTTGTGCATGAGATTTTTGGGGGTTTGGCTCTGCTTCTGAGATGGGTCAAGGGATGGGTTTGGAAGTTAAATGGGTATGGGGGGATTTGAGGGTAAAGGAGATGAATTGTCAATGCCATTTGAGGTTTTGGTTGATGGGTTGGCTGTGGTTTTGGGGGAGATTGAGGTTTTGATTGATGGGTGGGTTGTGTCCTCGGAGAAATTGATGAGGTCTTCGATCCACTAGGAATCCTGAGAGAGAGAGAGAGAGAGAGAGAGAGAGAGAGAGGAGTCTTGCACTCTTGCTCTAGGGTTTGATGGTGGAGTTGTTCTCCGGTTTTGGGGACGTGGACTAAATCTTTCTCAGGAGTACTACTTTATGAGTAGTATTTTGCACAGAAGAAAAGGAAAGAATTTTTTCCCATTTCGGCCAAACAAAACTTGATGCCAAACATAAAAAATTAAAGAAGCAAAATTTATTCGGTTAGTATTAATGTTATACAGTACTATATAGGAACCCTTCATTGACATTTGAATTTGGAAAAGTCGGATCCCACTCCTGTATTGTTACAACTAAACTTACAATCGATTTGATCCATTAGCATATGGCTCCATTATTTTGATAATAAAAAACATTCATTTTATAGAGCACGTTGAGTACGCCGAAATTCATGTTAATCTAATATCGCTAGATGCGTGAACGTGAAAATATTATATTAATTACACCAAAAATATTAAGAGTGCATTTGGATATAAAAATGTGAAAATCAATTCCCCATTTTTTACATGTTGTGAATATTTTCGATCATCAAAACCATTGCTCTCATATGCTAATCAGCTAATGTGACAAATTCAGTTGTAGATTTGGTCATAAAACTGGGAGTGAGTAGACTTCCCCTTTGATTTTTGTTGATCTTACCAAATAATTCACTACCATATACAAAAATGTTAGGGAGAAGTAGTTTGATTTATTGCTGTTATTTCATTCGACTTGTAAATATTGTCTTATTAATGGGCAAGAAAAACTTATTGAGAGAAATAATCTGTCAAAATCATAATATTCACCAATAAACGTTAACAGATATCTGGATTAGGATTCAATGGAACATGATCAATTACCATTCGACTTTACCTCTAAATGTAAGATTAAAACGAGTTTAAAATCCCAATTGTCAGGTTTAAAAAAAAAAAAGTAAGTAAATTGAGGTGCCTTCTAATATCAATTGTAGTCTCTAGTTTACGGGGCAAAACAAAACAAAAACACAAAAAAAATAACTTAAAGACAGAGAATCTTCCACTTAACGGACCTGGTCACCTGTACCAAAAGGTCTCTTTCTGTGCAATTTCAACACTCAGAATTGTGCAATCCTACTGCTGAAATTGCACAAGGACAGAGATACAATCACCCTTTTTCCGTACGAAGATTTGACCTCTCCACCAAGAACCCAGAAGAAAGCTAGACTGATTTGAATTCCAAACTCAACACCTTAGACGAAGTAAGCCTGTTTAAGGCCTGCTTATGTCTACTTTTGTATCTCTGTTTGGTACTTTGTTTTTCATCTTACAAAGTTTTTACTATTATTGGTCGGAAAATGGAAAATATAACAATAATACAACATGAAGGTGACTGCATTGTGAATGGGCTCAGACGCTTTCGACATTCTCCAGAGCTTCCGAAGCGAATAAAGCACGAGGAGAGTGAACGGAACCCTGGTTTCTCAGTTGCCCTTTAGCATGTCATAAAATGACATAGGCTTTTTCTTCGGCTCGGGACACAGATCCTGGAAATGTCAAGACAATCTTACATTAGTACCCTACCTACATGTTAAAGCAGCAGTGTTACGATATTATCATGATGGCACAGTGATAATGTTATTACAATATTAGAAATCACGCCCTCCAAATTTAGCACAGTGATAATGTTATTATTATGACATCGGTTATCTAGAAATCATGCCCTCCGTATTTTCCTTTCTCGAGAGAAATAGTAGTAGATGACTTTCCTCAGTCTACCCGTGGTATGATTACAGCGGATGTGCCAGGAGTTCGGACTGAAAGTGCATAGACCGGCCTTCTTGTTTTTTTTTTCATATGTGTGAAAAGGAAGTAATGCATACCTCTATTGCAGCTGCCAGACGCAAAATGGAAGCTTCAGCCCATGGACGGCCTATCAGTTGTATACCTATTGGCAGTCCTTGGTTATCGTACCCAACCTGAACATTGAATGTCGTTGCAGAAGAATGAGAAACAGACAAGAAAAGAAGTTCAAACGGGGTCAGGTAAAAAATGACAATCCAAATAGTTTCGATTCCCCTTTGAACTTCTGCTCAAATCCTTCAAAGCACATAAAATACTATACCTAATCGGTTTGACATGACATACGATATACTCTAATCTAGATCAAGTGATGAGCAAAACACTCTTGGAGAGAAATTTTCATATTGCTCTCAAGTCTTCAAGTACATGGGAAAAGAAAAATGCGATGCAAGGAATAGCAAATGTTCACGCGGAAGTAAAGCAACAGTTTTACTAAGGATACAGAAATTTTGCTGATTCTAGAATTGACAGCGGCTGAAACACCAGAAGCCAGAATAATTTTTAAGTCAGTGCCAAAGGAAAAAAGATGCAAGTAACTTACAGGGACAGAAATGGCTGGGAGTCCAAGAAGATTTGGCGCTATGATGAATCGCATGAGATTACCTGCAGTAAGGCCACAGGCATTTACCATCTCAGAGGAGGACAAAAAAGGTGCAACCCGAAGACCCTCAATAATAGCAACAGGAGACCCAGCTAGCTCAGAAGTCCAGCAGGAAATGTTCTACTAAAGATACATTGAGAAGGATTTTACCGTAACAGGACAGAGTTGTTATTCGTAACGGGCAGTGGCAAGACTTCATCACAGCTCAGATAAGATACAATTCAAGAGTGGCATAAAAGAGATCACTCTTGTTCTGACAAAGGATAATCAACGATTAATGAACATAACGATGACCAATGACGCAACACATTCCATTTATCGCGAAACAATAATTTGTCATATGATGGTTTCCTTGTTGAAACCCAGTTGTGGTACTGACATGTTAACTAACAACTTTGTTATCAGTTATTAGCGTAGTGACATTTGTAAGGTTAAAATTTCCCATATAAAACCTTTGTCGGATTGTCGTTCCTATATATGAAATCCTCTTCTTCTTTTTTGGTGCAACGGAAAATAAATGAACACTTGTCCTAATGCATGTGGTGCTCTCAAGTCTCATCAATAACTGACATTAAGGACAACGGAGAACAAATTCCATAAACTAAAGAAGTAGAGAGAGATATCAGGTTGTCAAAGCCATGAGGCTTAGTGCAAATGCAATCGACAGGGATCACTTGCAATTGACTGAAACCTCCTTCTTTTGCTTTTAGCTACCCAATTATTACATGTAGCAGTTGGGCTGCAAGATCTACTTGTCTACTAGTGAAGTGAGAGATGTGAGGCCAAAATCAGGGACGTTGAAGCCTTATCTTGAGAAGCAGTAACCAGTGGGATAAGAAAATGTCCTTTTTGCATCACATAATACGTACACATAACGTTAATGTAGAAGCAAATTATTAGAAAGTTAAGAATGATAATGAACCCACCTGTAACCTGCAAATCTGTTTCCCCAACTTTGAGAGCATTACGAGGTATTACAGGTGCTGTCATGCTGATAAATCATAGAAGCAAAAAAAAAAGCTCTAAACCGTAAAGGAACTGCCAAAACTGGAATAGGAAAGGGCCACATGAACTTAGCTAAGAATTACTGTCTAGAGTTAAACAGGTGAGCTCATCGTACCCAGTTGTTGGGGTCACTATGACATCAACCTTCTTTAAGATCTCCATGTGGTGGTACATCAGCCTTCGTCTGGAATTAGTAAAAAAAGTTTCAACAGGTGGTCTAAAATATACCATGACACAAGTAATCTGGTTTATTTCTGTTCGTCAAAATTTTAAACAAAATTGCCAGGTTTTGCCCAACACAATTTCAACACAGGACGTTATCATAGAGTTAAGCAAACTATGGTGATCTACCAACAATTAGTGACCAAACAAACATGACAAGAAATAACTCTTCCAGTTAAATGCCAAGAAAGTATTACCAAATCAGTACATCCAGATAATAGTATAACTCAGGTCCCCGTCCCACACAGCAGGCCAGTATATCTGTGGGACTGAAACTCACAGCCCTATCGGTGACTATCTACCCTTCCTTTGTGCGTCAAGCATGAGAGTCCACCATGTTGGTATTATGCAGCACGTGAATTTTTAACAGGTACCCAAGTGATCCCAACACTATAGACCTCATTTTGACTACTTATAGATTGGAGACCATAACCCAGGTCTATGCCTTGGAGGTAACACAGTTAAATTAAACGAACAAGAATAGCCCATCTGCCACTAGTTTTCGCTAAACCTATGCATTCAAAGCCACGGCTTCATTAATTTATCAGCTTTAAGCCACAGTATTTTCTTCAAGACTTGTAAATATCGAACAACAAAAATTGATCGACATCTACTCTGAAGAGCATAGTACATTTTGAATACTCAAAACCGTGCTGCATAGATAATGTACTGGTAAAATTTTGACTCACCGGAGACGCTGAGCAGCAACATAGTCTGAAGCTGTGAATGACTGGAAAAGGACCAGATTAATGCGAGCGTCATAAGTAAGTTTCACGTCTTTCCTATACAAACAAAGAAATGGGACCAATATGATCCTCTGAACAATAGAAAGTTGGCATACTATTTTCACATCCTTTTCGGCTGCTTCCAATGTACTTATAGAGGAAGGAAAATTTCCTCTTCACGAGGCTGTACTTGCAGCAAAAAAGGTTGCAAGAAAACCAATCTGATATGAAAATAATTCAACCTCAAAAAGAAAAGCCACATACCCATCCTCATAATCAGGTTTTAACTTGCATAGCGATTCAGAACCAATTGAAACAAGATGAGCCATGAGCATCTCATGCAGCTCAGGTATTGCAATCTCTATTGTCTTAAGAAATGAGAGTAAGAAACAGTTGAATTTAGATTAGAGTAAATACAAATATGCATTAATCCCAATATTACAGCCAATGTTTCATCCACGTTATGAACAATGACCATGATTGGAGAAGACAACAGGGAGCACTAATAGAAGTGATGAGCTTACTTTGTACCCATGCTTTTCCAATAGCAAATTCAGAATGTTGTCACACTTTTGGGATATATCAGTTGAGAATACATCATTAAACCACTGCAAAGGGAAAGCCACATACACATATGATCATATTCATAAATAACAAGATTGAGCCTATTCATCAGAAAAAGTGATCACCTCTGTATACTTCCCAAGTCGCAGGGATCCCAAAGCATTGGAGCTCTCAGATGAGGTTAAAGTTGGCAAACAAGGAAGGGACTGCAAACAAAAAGGAGCGAACAGTGACAGACAACATGTTTTGTAACACAAGGAACATAATTTATACAAAGTAGTCGTGAAAAATAAACTCCAAACTTCAAAGTTCCAAGTAATTCAGAGGCTTTACTGTCCAGTGTCCATATTAATTTCTATATTTTCATCAATTTATGATATAGATCAGGAATCTAATCTTGACATGGGGTATGGCAGATAGGAGTTAAGCATATTGATGTTGTCTTAAAAACAGTTTTTCTTTGTTATCAGATGGGACAACAGGAAAAGGAGAGTTTACTACACTAGTGCTTTCATGTTCTTCAAATCCCTATTAACAGATTTTCAAGTAGGACTTTTTACAAAATTTGCTTGAACCATCGATATGAGCATTTTGTCGCCTCTCGTATGCATGTGTAAAACAACAAGGTTATTACTTCGACAACATATGCTCAAAACATTCCTGAAAGACCTAAACAAGATCTGTGTCATAGAAAATAAAATCTCTCCATAGAAGTCAGGTTGTTCAGCTTATGATTTGATTTGCATGACGATACATCTGAGCCTCAAGAAGAAAAGCAACAAGATTTTCATCCAGCCAAAATATGATACTGTCTTAGAGTCTTAGTAGTTACCGATCTTAAACTGATTCTATCAGAAGGAGAGGAGCCCAAAATTGCAGCATATCTGTAGAAATAAAATATAACATATCATGACAGTCCAAAGCTTCCTATTTGGTGATGGTTATGAGTTATCCACTTAAATATTGACTACTTCATTGTCATCAAGACAACCGTCCAAGAAACAAGAGTTTGGACGTGCCGATCGAGAAAAACAAGAGTTTGAAGAATACCAGGAAAAAAGGGAAAAAGAAAATTTAAGCAAATCCGATGTGAAAACAAAAGCTTTAAAGCAGTCATGCAAGCATTTTAAGAACAATGACAAGTTCCAGTACATTTAACATAGTCCAAATTGTCTTCCATGAGTGGGCAATTATGCAGTTGACATGTAGGAATCTGAGAGTCCATATGGACGAGCATATAAAGGCCAAAAAGACAGTTTCCATTTAATTTTATCAAACCGAACTACCTAACCCAGTGGCCATAAGCTGCCTCAACACATACCCCATGGAGAAAATAACATGTATTGGGTAAAACGGTAAGATAAACTTGTAAGAGGAAATCTATTTAACTAATTTAATGGTAAGATAAACTTGTAAGAGGCAATCTATTTAACTAATTTAAAGGGATTTAACCAGGTGAGAAAGGCAGAAGCAAAAAAACAACTATCCAATATTGTGGAATGACTATTCATGCACATGAATTGCTTACACAAGCATCACATCCTCCACGTTTGCTGCAATTGGCCCGATAATTTCCACAGTCCCTGCATCGCACAATGACCTACAAGAGCAAAACATCTAGAAGATTAAGATTGGAAATGATCCACTATCAGTATACCATCCAGCGAGTAAAATGTCTTGAAATAGAAAGCTAGCTATGAAGAATCTACAAAGGGCATCTCAGTGCACAAGCCTCCCTCCACTGTAGCCTGGGAAAGATCTGCGACATCATGCGTGTAGTTCCACTGCATGATTCAGCAAAGGGTTAGGCTGATTTAGGATTGCAAAACAGCAAGCCTGGCCCTCCTGCAACTCAGATCATCCCACTCTGTCCTCAATAACTTACACTACAGCACATAGGTTGAATGTAACTGGCACCGCGTGTCCTCACCGGTTAGATGACTTCACTATGCAGAGAAAAGTGCATAATGATAAGATATGCTATTCGATGTCAAACAATTTCAAGAATTTACCCTTTCATGTCAGTCCGTCCATATGTTGTTTTCAAGCCCACTACCCCGCATAAAGAAGACGGAATACGAACTGAACCTGTTTATTTTGAATTAATGAAGCACCACATTAGTATATTGCAACATTATCTCGGCCAATAATGATAACCATTTGCAGCAAGTTAGATTTGTTCAACCTCCACCATCTGTTCCTAATGCAGCTGAACAAAGTCCAGAAGCCACAATTGCTGCTGGGCCTGACGAAGATCCTCCTGTATACCTATCTGAAGCATGTGGGTTTCTTGGTGTTCTGTTATCGTGAAAAGAATTATGAAAAGACATTCGGCTCCGACGGAAAAATAGAAGCCAATCGAAATAGTACAAGGGATAGAAGAATGCAGTAATCATGTGAAAAAGGTAAATCGGTACATAATAGCTGAAGAAAACATAATTTAGAAAATCTATAGTGACGGATAATTTGGTCTCATTCATGCTGGATAACAACATTTTACTGGGAAAAAAATTGAAAAACTAAAACGAGGAACTAAGCCCATTCATGGCTAAGATTGTAATCTATGCTTGCGATTTCTCGCCAGTATTTATAAATTAAAAGGCTTGAGGTTACCACATATCTCCACAAGCAAATAATCATGCAAATACCAGTAGAAAGTAGGAGATTTCTATATCTAAAGTTACCTTAGCAAGACTACTATGCCAACAGATGGTGATAAACAGAGAACCTTTCCCAATCTAGTTATTTACTATGTTCAGTCCATGAAGCACCATTCCATTGCTAGTTAAGGTTCAATTATCAACTCTAAGAGCATTGAAAGACTAAATTATCCTTTCTTCTTTTTTTCCTTTTTGTTTGGATAGATAAACAACAATGAGAGAGGTTAAAGGGCGGAAAGAGGCTAAATTTGATGCTCAAAGACCCATAGAGGAAAAAAATGGAATTCAATGAAAGATGGAGAACAAAAAGAAACACGTTTTTTGAACTTCAGGTACAAGGACAGCTAAGCAAAGTACTACTGCAGTCTGATGCAGCCATAAAATCCACCATTGCACATTTGTGACTACCAGAGTCACTTAATTATTCAAGTTCAAGCTTTTAGGTCATGAGCAGTGCATGTTAAGCACAGCTACAGTATTTATATCTTTATGAAGCTTCTACATGGGAACGTACCCGTAGTTTGGATTATTTCCAGTTGTTCCCAGGCCCATTTCATGCATATTTGCCTTCCCAACAAAAATTACACCACAGCTACGTAACCTTGATACACAAACTGCGTCCTTTCTAACAGGGCGGACCTCATGCAACCATGTCGTTGCACCTGTTAGACATATGATACTGAGACAAACTTGTTAATTGATTAAACAACTTATGGAAATGAAATGTCAAATGCGGTTTACCTTTCGACAGATGGGGATAGCAGTCTATATCGTCCTTAATTGCCATAAAAATCCCATCCAAGATTGACAATGGATTTCCTGCCCGACCCACAATAATTGAGGATTAGGCGATTACTGGATTTTAGCTCAGCAAAATCATAGCTAGTCAAAGTGAAGCATAAGGAATAAAAAGTATCCACTTACCAGTGATACCTTCCTTAAACCTTTGTGTAGATTCTGCAGCTTGCTTTCTTAGTTCCTCAGCATCAAAAGAAATCAACAAAGGTGTTGGGAGCTTCTTTCTGCTGAATTCCTCCATGGCGGTGATGAAGCGCTCCGCAACCTATATGAGTACTGTTACATTCTTCTGCCTAGTTTTTCAAAATAAATCACTAAACAAAATAACCGCATTTATTGAGATACCATGGATGGGTTTGCAAGCCCAGATCGATAAGCATATGCATAATCACGTATCTTCCAATAGCGAAAGGATGGGGTTGAATCACCAGTCCAACAGTTACCAGCATCATAGTTTGGGAGACACTTCAAAGCAAATTCAACTCTATCTTCAGGTTTTCCGTCTTCTTCCAAACCAACAACACCAGGCTCTGGTTCTGTATTCACAACATACAAATAGGGATAGTAAAAGGGAACAATATCTTTTTAAGAACAATGTTTAAGCAATATATTTGATGTCTCCAAGTATCTTCATAGGCCAAGCAACAAAGCTAGCACCAGTCTTCCATTGATAGAAGCATAAACTACCTTTCTATTGTACCAAAGCCCAAGAACGGTACCTTTGAATCATGATTTAGGATTTCCAAAGTTTGAAATACTGTTAAATATGTATTCCCTCTCTGGAAGAAAAAATGGTCCTAATGTAAAGAAATATATATCCCAAATGACAAAAAATTGGACAAGTGGTCAAGTGCAATTGTCTGATGAAAGGCAGCTTAAGCAGGCCATCTTGTTATCTAAAATTAGTCCAGTGATTGAACGGATTAATGGGGATAAGGCCCCAAGTTTCTCCAGTTATACTATTAGAAATTAATAATGTTATACCAACCGGAAACTAAAGGCTGTGGCAGCGAAGCGGACGTGTACTTTCAAAGGGCTAAAAGATAAAGATAAGGTGATCAACAGTATCCTAGGAAACCTCACCTCTTCCTACTTAATATGGAAGCATTCTGAAGTTAGTTGCACCGAAAATATGAGTTTCACTAAGCAACCTACATCCCAAGAACTAAAGCATCACGTTTGATTTGAGTGTTTCTGGTTAGCATTCATTGTATGTGGCGCTGATGACCAGTTTTTCAAGCTATATAGTGCACTTTGGAAGAGTTCCATCAAATGTCAGAATTGCATCCAACCCTACCGAAGGTTGTTTAAAACAAGTGACAACTTGTTTTCATGGTTTCTACAGCTACTAACCAGTGCTTCTGTCAGATCATAACCATAAAGAAGGACCACTTACCTATTAAGTATCTGTGTGTTCCCTATCCATACAAAACTCAAAGCGGAAAACAAAGAAATTAAGGCTGTGGGAGGATCAAGTATTTGTGGAGGGATTTGTAGACGGAATTATACTTTCAGTTCCTGAAGGAAAATTCCCTACCCTGTTCTTCCATCCACAAATAAAATAAAAATCCTCAGATCGAAACAAAACCTAAGGAGAAAATGACAAGAATTTCGAGATGTCAGAAATTTATAATCCATAGTGAATCCACCACGGGGGTTACAATCCGCGACATTCGCACATGAGTACAGAATTATTCAGAAAATACTAGATGTAAGACTAAAAAGATGTATAGCAATAAAATAATCAACCTTGTGTAGGAAATTCAGGTTTATACATGGGTGTCTCTGGTATCACACTTTTGCGCAACATCTGTTGATAACAAAGGCCTGTTTGGTCAGTCGAACAAAAAAAATATAATAAAGAATACATGTACATATAGATTGACATCTATTAGTATGGGTGCAAATTGAACTTCAGTATACAGGTTATCATACCCTGAACATTTTATTCTTCTTCTTCAAGTAAGACATGATGAAAGGGCCGATCAATGGTGCTTCAACTAATTTAACAAATAGCTTCAGCGATAATCCAGCCAGATGAGGAGCTGCATTCCCACACAACAAACAACAAATTCACAAATCACTCTTAAAGCATCCTATTCAAAACTAATTGGCAATGAATGCAAATGACGCTCGAGCTTATATATAGCCTTTCAGATAATAATTAATCGATGCAGACAAACTCCTAACCATTCCCCGCATGCTCACACTTCACCTTACATGTTTATAGGTAATCAACAAATTAAGTCATTAGTCATCCAAATCATAAACCAATTGGTAACAACCGAAGAGATTGTCTAGGCTCACATACTACTCACCCAATTGTTGGCTTCTTGCTAATAGTTGGGTGTTTCTTTTGGTTGTTGGTGTTTTAGTTGGTTGCCTTCTTATTTTTCTTTGTGTCTTTTTCTTGTAAAAATCAAGAGGCTGGGATGTAGGTTAAGCTTTTGCAAACAACAGCACTAAGAGAGTTATGTAATCTTTGATGCTATCTTAAAGCACTGTAATGATTTCCCTCGTGGTCATAAAATTTCCATTGCGATATAGAGAAATGACAAAAGAGACTGTCTAAGGCTCTTATACTACTTTTGACCATTTGGTAACAAATGAAGAGGCTATCCAGACTCATATACTACTTTTTGGGTTGATGACCAATTGGCGGGGAACAAACTCCTAACACTTCCCTGCAGGTACGGCGCCCAACTCCACAAACACTTCACGCGCTAAGAGAGTTATATAATCGTTGATGCTATCTTATCGCGCTGTAATGGTTTCACTCTTAATCTATATGGTCATAAAATTTCCATTGCGATATAGAAAAATGACAGACTGTCTAAGGCTCTTATACTACTTTTGACCATTTCGTAACAATTGAAGAGGCTGTCCAGTCTCTTATACTACATTTTGGGTTGATCACCAATTAGCAGGGAACAAACTCCTAATACTTCTCCACAAAATCGCACGTGGACAGGATGCTCATATACTAGTTTTGGAGGCGATAGTAAACCAAGATGGAGCAAAGTCTTGATGATCAAATGCCACAGGACTCAAATTTCGATTGAAGAATTGGAAAATGCAAAATAGAAGAACAAACACCTTGGATTACTTCAGGCTCGTACTTCACCACCGTCAAGTCTACCTCGTCCGCTGGCACCATAACGCGCTTATTTCCCATCCTTCACCAGAATTCGAAACCGTGGAATGCTAGAGACTCGTCAACAGAGATTTTGGCGAGTCAGTTGTAATTCAGAGATGTTCAAAAAGGTGGGGAAAAAGTTGTGATTCAGAGACACAATTGAT
This sequence comes from Rhododendron griersonianum, assembly GCA_018127125.1. Taxonomy (NCBI): domain Eukaryota; kingdom Viridiplantae; phylum Streptophyta; class Magnoliopsida; order Ericales; family Ericaceae; genus Rhododendron; species Rhododendron griersonianum. The sequence goes on along the minus strand of CM030798.1, from coordinate 42,334,718 downwards.
CAAAACACTAATAAGTTTGCATTTCTTCGCACATCACTGGAAATATATACATACGGAGATAACCGAGTAGAGTATCAGAATTGGCTTCACAAAGACACGAACCTCTTGAAGTGACGTTTCTGTGAGTGGGTGCGTGTGTGTTAGAGAGAGAGAGAGAGAGAGAGAGAGAGAGACGTACTAGTACTTGTGTAGAAGGAGAGGAGAAGTTTTCAAAGAGATTGAGACGAGGTAAGCCATGTCTCTATATATATGTTTGTCGCCGCTTGAAAATGGTAGCTGGTTCGTTCGGAAATTCAAGAAAGAAAAGTGAGGGAAAATTTTCCTTGTCCCTTCGTTGGATATGCATACGAGGAGGGAAAGGAGGGAAAAAAAAAAGGTCGGAAAAAGATGGTTGGAAAGAAAATTTTCCTTGTCCCTCTTTTCTTCGATTTTTTATTTTACGAAAGAATCTTGCAGAAACTCAATCATTTTTAGAGATTTGGTCTCCAATGGGTATCTGTATTTTTTACTTTATGAAAGAATCTTGCATAAATTCATCATCATTTTTAGAAATTTGGTCTCCAAATTTACTTTTGAATCTCTATATTTGATGACCCAAAATGTTTTTGAGTCTCCAAATCCCTAAAATGAACGATGGTTCCCTTTAATATTCTCCCATAAAGTACAAAAAGTTAAAGAAAATAGAGGATAAATAACAAAATCTCCTCTCAACATGTCACATCCACACTCTCAAGCAGACATATAGAGGTGGGTTGGAGATGCTCTTAGGCTCCGTTCAATTTTCGAAAATGTCGTGTGAGAAATGGATTAACATGAAAAAAGAAGTGAGGTGAAGTATTTTGTTGTATGTGTTCTCTTGACAAAAATGTTGCACGGAAACTAAAATTACCTCATTTTGGCTTGACCTATTTTGTTGAAATTTGAAGCTACGGGTTCTATAACTTTTCTGAAACTAGAAAGTTATTGAAAAGTTTTTTTTTTTTTCATTCTTTATCATCTTTTTCGTGCGATAGAAGGTCTCCAGGGACTTTGGAGTCCTCCCCTTTTCAATTTTCTCACCAAATTGGGAGTCCTTCCCTTTTCAATTTTCTCACCAAATCGGGACTTGGGAGTCCTTCCCTTTTCAATTCTCTCACCAAATTAGAACCGTTCATTCAATTATTTCAATCCAAAACTTACCAATCCTCCTTCCACCAAACAACCTCCCACCGATAATTGAACTCCCTTCATCCTTTTCCGTTCGATCCTAAATATAGTGAATGTGGGGCCAAAAAACTTTTAGCGGGAACTCATAAGGATCTGGAGGTGCTGTAGTGCACCCCTGTGTAGTGCGGCTGTAGAACGGTCCACAGCCGTTTATCTCATTAACTAACGGTTCAGATTAAAAACAAATTTTTTTAGGGAAGAGTTTGTTTTTAATCTGAACCGTTTAAAAAACACTTTTGAACGGCTATAATGCCGCACTACAGCGTTTTCCAATTCCATAAACATTCGCTTGCATCAGCTAGTGGGCCGACAGCCCTCACCCTCTTCTCGTCGGTTTCCACTGGAGTAATTGCTAGCTCTTGGCAGTTTACACTACTCCGCTGTGTGCTCCGTCTCCGGGGGTGAATTTGGACTAATTTTTTAGGATTTTTTGGTGCTAATTTTATACTCCATGAATGAGTATAAAAAAAAAAACTAGAAAAACGTAGACCATGTCGAAAAAGTTTATATAAGACGACGAAAAAGACTGTCAAAATTTTGATCCGAATCTTATAGTAACCGTTACGAAAAAGCAACAACAAAAAACCATGTCAAAAAGACCCCAAAAAGTTAGTCCAAACCCACCCTAATTGAGCTTGGGGGTTCACCAAGGAAAGAAAAAGGGAAAATGACGGCTAATGACATGTTTTGATGATTAATACCCGTCAAGGACATGCTAAGAATATTTGTTAATGCTGAAAATGTCATTGGCGGGTATTAATTATCAAAACACGTCATGAGCCGTCATTTTTCTAAAGAAGGGAAAATTACGGCTAAGGACATGTTTTGATGATTAATACCCGCCAAGGACATGCTAAGAACATTTGTTAATGCTGAAAATGTCATTGGCGGGTATTAATTATCAAAACACGTCCTGAGCCATCATTTTCCCAAAGAAAAAAAAAAGACTAAATGAGCTCACTTGAGGACTGCATCTGGAACTAGATTCTCAGGAACGAAGTCCAACCCATTACTATTTGGGCCGAACATAACCCAATCAAGCCCACTTCACTACTATCTAAGAGGAGCCTCAGAATTTGTTTCAAATTTAATTTGTTTATGTGATAGACCAATCGACGAACACGAGCTCCAATTCAAATAACTAGATTCATTTAACTATCAACCCAGACAGCCGGTATGAACTGTTAAAGCATCCAACTCTAAACCAATTGGCAAAGAGTGGAGAGGTCGCCCAGGCTCATATACTAGTTTTTGGAGGAGATAATTAACCGATGTGAGACAAATCCCAACACGAACGCTACCTCTTGAGTTTTACTACTTCATTAATTATTTCTGCAAAGCTTCTCCTTCCCTTGTAATCCTATGCCCCCCATGCATCATTAGAATAGAAACTCTGGAAACAACACTTTTACTTCAGTGTTATGTGGTGTTAGTTATGATCAAGGTTAAGCTAAAATATTACTCCTACTTGAGATATGAATTTTGTTTTCCCAACCGTTTCTGCCATGCCATGTATTTATACCTCCGTGAGGTCGCATGTTTGAAATCTACGGAGGCCAAACATTTCGAACCTTGCGGCCAGTGGGGGGTTTGTCCCGTCGTTACTTCACAGCCCGAGAATTAACCGGGCTGCGCGCGCCTGGAAATTCGGTTATAAGAAAATAGTAAATAAAAAATAAAGAGGAAGGGGAGAACATGCGTGGAGACAGTTTTAATAGTACGGAGTACTTGTTATAGTAGTTATTATGAAATGGAATCTAGTGTTCGAGATGATGGTGCCGCAAATGGATGCAGGATTCGAACTAACTTAACCGTGTGACAGTCACTCGGCCGTTGCATTTTTTTTCCAGTTGAGTCAATGATTAATCTTTTCCCGCTTTTAATGTCCACTTCCCCCCACCCAACTACACAAAAAGAACACGGCTTGTCTGCCGTTTCGGGGCTGGACTGCACCGGCGCAGATTAGCCAGTCGCGTCCTCGTTCCGGGTCAATTTTGAGGATCGGATTTGTTCATGTGGTAGAGCTTGTTGAGCAAGCGTAAGAGTCAAAAAAATGTGCTCTTCAAGTCGTGATCCAGATAGCTAACCGAACTTATATCTCGTTTCCGCATAAACGTGCCCCCAATTGTTTTTCTCTACGTGATTGTCGTACTCGTCGAGCTATGCAACGCGAACGAATCCGATCACCGAAACTGACCCGAGATGAGGACGAAACTCGCCAGGCTGCGCAGGTGCATTATATATGTGAAATGACAGACAAGCCGTGTCCTTGAAAACGCACTCTTGCATGCAGCTATATACTGTATCTTCTGAATGTGAACAATGAACATGATTGGAGTGTAGATTATATATGCATGCCGTGTGGTATGGTGCGGAGGGGGTGGGGGTTACTGTTTGAGCATGTGGGATAGCCCATTGAAAGTTGTTTAAACAATGGGGGCATCTTAACCCGAATGGGGTTGGCCAAGTCGTCTTGGTTAGAAATTTGGTGTTTGTCTCATTTTAAGGTCTCGGATTCGATTCTTCTTGCCAACAACTCTTGGGACCACCTTACCCCCTATGCGTAAGCATGTGAAACGACTGTGGAATAAGCTGTAGGAATTAATCCGAAATGCGTGTAAGCTGACCCGAGACACCCTGTATTAAAAAAAATGGGGGCATCTTTTCCGATTATAAATCTAACATGATAAAGTCCTGACTTGGAAAAAGTTTGCAAATGCCTTTACAATTGTTTTGGTTAAAAAAAATGTACTGTTTTTTTCCCCCTGCAACGAGGCAGGGTAGTTAGATTTAATAATTGATCCTTGTACATTTTACGCGCTTTCACTTTTAGCTTTTTTATTTTTTTGTACTTCTAAAGGCCATTCTAGTGGAGTATGGTTTTTTTTTTATTTTTAATATCGGATGTCGGAGCCAATTTACTCGTACTTTAATTAATTCCAGAACTTTAAAAGTTAACGACGGACAAACTCTCCAATGATCCCGATGTATGATTGCGGTTTATTGGGGGGCTATTTGAATTAATGGAACCAAACTAAACTGACTGGAGCTGTGGACTACCATAAGTTTGGCATCAATGTTACAACATGTTGATTGAATTTATGGAATTCAAACTTTTCGAATTTTGTAATTGGATCACATGATTTGACCGAGTTTGGCTCCTCTCCAATTCTTGGGGAATTGAAAGATCCTCAAGTCCTATTAATAAGGCAACACAGGACAACTATAAAATCTAACGGCCAAGATTATTAATGGCCACATAATCCTTGTTATCCAATGAAACATCGAATAATTTCACTTTCCCCTTCATTATTCCGGACACCATTGATCACCGCCCCTTCCCTCCATTTCCGTCCAACCCTCCACTAGCCATCACCACTGCTTTCCGCCTCTTCCGTCCCCTTTCCTCTCCTCCGACGAATCCATCACTAATGCCCACTACCCCTCCCCCGCGATAGCCCAACCCTAGCCTTAATAATTGGGGGTCTCAAATCTTTAATCATCACGATCAACAAAAACTAGTTAGCAGCCATTTTTTTCGGAGGCAAAATTGTGAACTACTTCCCTCGTCCCAAAATATTTGTCCGGTCCATAAAATAGGATCTCAAAAATAATACACTTTTTTCAAGAAAAAATCCAGTTTTTTTTCAACAATTTACTACTCCATATAAAATGAAATCTTTTGATTTGTTTAAAAAGTTTGAATTTTTCTTCAAAAAAATGTATTATTTTTAAGTTGTTATTTTGCGGACCGGACAAACATTTTAAGAACGGATGGAGTACCGATGAAGTAGTAGTTGAAATGGCTGATGCATAAAAAAAAATTATCAATGGCAGAGAGAGAGTGTGAGGGGTAAAATAATTATGTGTGCTCATCCTCAAATCCTTAATTTAGATAGGTTATGTTCAATGATATATTCTTAGCCGTTAGATTAGAATTGGAGAATCCTCTAATTCCCCTAGGATTGGAGAGAAGCCAAACTCGATTTGACCGATCAAGACAGTCTATTGTTGCATGGGTGACATGGTATGAGGTGGTGTTCCACTTTCCGTTCTTAAAAAATAAGTAATTATTTTTAAATCTCAAACTTAAAAATAAATGTATTTATGAAAATAATTTTTTAATTTTTTTCTTACATCGTTCAAAAGATCTCGTCGAGATCTATCAAACATGATCTATATTGTACTATATCTTTTAATTTTGATCTATATTGTATATCTTTTAATTTTAATAAGCTCATTATTTTTAAACTCAAAAAATAAATACTTACTGCATTTTGGAAACCAAAACGGACCCGAGAACCTCCCGTGCTAAACTACTGAAATTATATCTGTGGGCCGGTCGTAAGCCGACGAGACCTAAACAGTCCAACCGGAATCCCCCCCGAAGGAACCAACTGGCGACAACGCATGCCTTCCTTAATTTTTACTCCTGTTTGATCACTCACTTCAATGTTTTTTTTTGGGGTAAAACTGTAGTCAATTGTTGTTTGTTTGTTTTTTTGGCCGATCAGTCAGTCAACTATTTGTTAATTTTGCTGTACCGACAGACCTTGAAGAATGGTATCGCAGTATGTTTTGCAAGGAAGAGATCTAGTTGTCTTCTTCCAATTCCAGGTAATAGCCGGCCAGTTTAGAAAAATGCCACTTTCTTGCCTTTTTTTTGCACTTTCTTTACACTTCCCTATGAAATCTAAGGTCGGTTTTTATGCCTTTAACAACCCCAAATTTAACTTTTAGTCCTCACTGTAAAAACCATAAAAAAAAAAATTAATCGGATTACAGCATGCCAGTGCTTGACGACACTCTCGTTGGAACTGGGAAGGCGTGGCTGTAACAGAGCTGTCAAAATTCTCCAATTGCCAAATAATTCTTCACTCCCACTTGGGTTCAAAAGAATTACTCATATTGTCCCCATTTTTTAGTCACTCGTTCTGTTCTAACTGGACAGTATATTTTTCAATTGGTAACACTTTTTATAAACAATATGAATCTCGTTTGATAGCTTTCGATCAGTACTACTAAACAAAGTTTTCAAAATCACGTAAAACCTCGTAGATTACAAGATATAATCAATAAAAAAATAGAACGGACTCTCAACGGCCGAAAAATCTCTTGACACAGAACCACAGGGGTTTTCGGGCCCATGAGGAATGGAAATAATGTTTGGATAATCAAATGTGCAAATGTGTCATTTGACTTTTTCTCCCTATTCCATAGGCTCATCGAGTTTTTTTTTCTTTGTGAGTGGTTATCATTCATCATTTTAATGTGACACTCACTTGAAAACAATGATTAGAAGACAAGAGGGAATGAAACTTTTTCCCCTTGATGAGAGAGAGAGAGAGAAAGAGAGAGAGAGAGAGTGGACTTTACCAGTGGTGAATTTTGAGCGGACATGGTCATTATCCCTATTTTCAAGTATTATTCTTATTTTTCTCTCCACTCATTATTCCTACTTCCCGTCATTATTCTCATAAAAAAAATTTCTAAAAACTCAACCAAACACAAAGTTAGCTTCATGTTTCCAAACCTCACCATTTTTTACAAAATATTAAAATTCTGAGGGAAAAATTCAAGAACCAAAGACAAAAATACACAAAGAAAGGTACCAAAAATAAGTAGCTCCAATGTTGGAATCCGTCCATTCACTTGTGGAGATGAGTGGAGAAATCATCATCTACATCAACCTAGAGTCTATCCATCCATACTAGCCGTTGCACGGTGGTGCCATGTTGGAAAAAACAAAATGTAATCGGTGAATTCAGAGAACAAATTCCGATACATGATAATCAAAATTGGAATGACAGATTACGAAATGGACAAAAACAAAAAATCTGTCACTGTGAATAATAAAATTCAAGTGCCAAAAATCTGAATCTCCCGATCTCCCCATCATTATTGGACTATGTTGCCTCAAATATGGTAAAAGTCCCTTAAGCCGTGGATGACCAACTTAGCGACCACGATACCAATGTGTAGTTTATGTCATTGGCATTGACTCATAAATGGGTGTCCATTTCACAGTTCCGTAGTCTCAAGGTTAGTTCGGTTTGTTGGTGCGGTTTTCCTCTTCATACGATTGATCAGAATTTGATTCTTGTTATCAGGCCGCGAGAAATAAAGTAATTCATTGCGAATTTTCTAGTCCCAGCGTGGATGCCTTTAACTGGACCGACAAAAAAATTAATCTAGGTGCACGTAAGCTAGCTCGGAAACCATCGACCGTAGGGAAAAAAAAAATTCACTTGCAGCTGGATGAATAGGACTGATTGCAAATTTTTAGAAATTATTAATCTCTCTCTAATAATCCAAGATAAATTCCACATGGCAGTATTTTCTCTCTACTGTCCAATGACCCAACAATCCCAGTCAACAAAAACTTCACTTTCTTATCTCTCCTGATTCAAACCTTCTCAATCAAGCTCCTCCATGTGGGTCCACTCAACCACCTCAATTCCAGCTAACTCCGGTACCACTTGCTATCTCCTCCAATCCCACGAGCAAGTCACAAATTACTCTAGAGGAATATTTATCTTTCATTTTTATTGGATGGTAAAAAGGCAAGAGCGACCCACGAAGTCCAGTAACGATATTTTATTTACGAAAAATATTACAAGATAATAGCGCGTGACACTCCGAAGTTTTATTTGCACAGAATGTCACATAATAACGGCACCTGACACTCCCAAAGGGCATCGATAATTGGCCCAATAGCACACTCCTTAAATACCATAACAAAACCCCCCTCAACCGCATTCAGATAAAACGTTCTCACTCTCTCTCCCCATGGAGTAACAGTCATCTTCCAATAAAAGCCGAGAACCACTCTTCGTCCGTCCGCTGTTAGTTTGCGCCAGATGGAAAACTACTCTTATCCTGTTTCCTACCCGGAATCCGGCGACTCATCGCCCCGATCGCGCGAAGTCGACTTTGACCACACGACGCCGTGGGAGGACCAGACGACACCGTCGAACAACTACAAAGTCAAGTTCATGTGCAGTTACAGCGGCAAAATCAACCCCAGGCCACACGACAACCAGCTCTCCTACAACGGCGGCGAGACCAAGATCCTAGCCGTCGATCGCAGCATCAAATTCTCCGCCCTAATCGCCAAGCTGCTAGCACTGTGCGACGCCGTTGATGTCAGTTTCAAGTACCAGTTACCCGGCGAAGATCTCGACGCGTTGATTTCGGTCACGAACGACGAGGATTTAGAGCACATGATGAACGAGTACGACCGGTTGTGCAAGGCGAGCTCGAAACCGGCGAGGTTGAGGCTGTTTCTGTTTCCGGTGGCGGCTGGGGAGGGGAGTTTCGGTTCTAGTGAAGGGAGGAGTGATAGGGATAGGTTTGTGGACGCTTTGAATTCCGGTCCCATCCAGTCGAGTCCACATGTTCCAACGGCGGCGGTGCAGGCTGCTGCTGCACCGCCGCCTCCGTCGAACAATGCAGACTTCTTGTTCGGTTTGGAAAAACGAAGTCCTGTGTCTCCACCGCTCCAGCAACCAGCAGTTGTAGCGACGAGGGTACAAGATCCGGAGGTTCTGGCTCCGGAAGATCGGGTTATCGGGCCGGATAATCCGATCCTGCAGAACCAGATCCAGGATTTTCAGAGGTTGCAAATTAGTGCTCAAGAGCAAGCTGTGTATAGGAGGAGAAGCGAAGAGAGTTTGGCCGAAGCTTTTGCCGGTGACTATTACGCGCAAAAGGTTCCGCCACCGGCTGTAGCGGGTAATATACCGGTCGCGGTAAGCGCTCCGACGTCGTATTGGCCGGAGAAGCAACAGGCGGGAGGATTTTACCAGGCGACGGCGCCGTTTCCTGAACAGCAACAACCACCACCACAACAACAACAGGTGTACATGATTCCAACTCCGACTGGCATGTACCACGCGCCGATGGGGAGACCGTTGACCGGCCCAACCGGTCAGGGCTACTACGCGGTTCAGAGGATGCCGACGGAGGTTTACCGGGAGCACCAGTCACCGGTGTACAACGTTGCGCCACCCTCTCAAGCGGTGGCGCAGCCTACTCTGCCGCCGCAAGCGCCGTCGAAGGTGGCCGGGTTTACGACGGCGGCGGGTGGGGTTGGGGTGGTGGATGCGGGGTATAATACGCAGGTGGCGTACGATGGCGCGACGGGGAGGCAGGTGGCGTACGATGGCGCGACGGGGAGGCAGGTGGCGTACGATGGCGCGACGGGGAGACAGGTGGCGTACGATGGCGCGACGGGGAGGCAGGTGGCGTACGATGGCGCGACGGGGAGGCAGGTGGCGTACGATGGCGCGACGGGGAGGCAGGTGTACTATGCTGCGCAGGGAGGCGTGATGCCGCCGCAGGCGTATCAGGCAATGGCGGCGGCGGCGGCTAACGGCGATATGAGAGCAGCTGGAGGTTTGAATCAGGAGGGTAAGGTCATCGTGAAGACTTCACAACAAGCTGCCGTGTGAAATTAAACATCGTTTTGTTTAATACTCCTAATTAAAGAGATATATTAGTTTTATTAATTAATATCTGTGGAATTGTGGAATAAAGCTTTTGCATATGCTTTGGTCCTTAACGATTATTGCTATGCATAAAGCTAGTTTTGTAAAATTATGTGGTTGTGAAAAATGATGAGTTTATTATCGTTGGTCTGATCCGTCTCTCGGTTGAATTATGGGAAAATGACGGCCCAGGACGTGTTTTGATAATTAATACTCGTTAAGAATATTTTCAGTTTTAACAAATGTTCTCAGCATGTTCTTGACGGATATTAATTATTAAAACACATTATTAACCGTCATTTTCCCTTGAATTTATTAATCCGTTCCGTTCAAAGCGTGTCGTAAAATTCCTACGAGATTTGAGTGTGTTGGCCTTATACTTTTACAGCAAGCAACGAAAACAATTGCTCTAATCTCGTAAAGTTCCGATTTTGATGTGTTACAAGTCAATTACCGCACATAATAATTCCAGGCGCAAAAATAATTCAGCTAGTCACGCGCAAGTAGAGGGTGCCAGATAAATTTGGATACTTAATCAAACAAATAGGGCATTCGTGTGGGGAGGAAATTTTTATTCAAGCTTCAAGGTTTGTACCACACATTTAATGCTAAATATTCTTGTTCGGTTTGGATTTTGATGGAGATTTATACAAATAATTAGTAGAAAGATATAGAGAAAATTTATCGAAGACTATGTCCAAAAATTTTGAGACCCCGAAACAAATAGGGACGATATGATAGAATAGCTTTGGGAAATCAGTTGCTTGTGTGAAAGAGTGTATTACTAATAATTGGGGCTCCGGCTACCATGCCCCAAAGCGGTATCGGGGCATCATGCCCCCGTTTTTTTAAAATCCTTTTGGATCTCTTCTTTCAATCTCAACCATTGGATCCATTCCCTCTCTCCTATTAACCCTTGGATCCATCCCCCTCTCTCCTAAAATTATTTTGAAAACACCTAAAAACGTTGAAGTACAACCTTTAGTTGTGGTAAGTATGCCTTAATTGTGGTAAAAAGAGCCAGTGTTCATGATAAGTATAATGGCTGAAAAAATGAAAAACCACCTTACTTTTAGGTGGTGGTTTTGATCCAAAGGCCCAAATTAATCTAAAACCTAATCTAATGGTTCATATTAAATGAGGACATGATGCCCCAATACCACACTGGGGCATCATAGGAATTTTGAATAATTGGTGAAATAAGGTTAACAAATTGAAGGCTATCACATCCCCACTTACTTATTTTAGGGTGTTTCACGGTAAGAAGTCGACACGTTAACCCCCCTATCTGACGGAGTATTAACATTTGATTGATTAGAGTTGCTACGAACAAGAAGAAACCACAACTGTGATAGCAATGTTTTACTATAGTAGTAGTAGTAGTAGTATAGTGGTAGCTAGCTAGGAGTACAATTAATTAGCTAGTAATTAGTCAGATCAGTATTTGGAGGAAAATTTTTCAGTGCCGAGCGGGTACCACGTGGTGCCCGCTCGGCCATCCAAACCGTCCATTTTATTTTTTAACGGCTCAGATTTGGAGAGAGAAAGTGTTTGGGGGAGAGGAGAGAGAGCGTTTCAATCCGAGCCGTCCAAAAGTGTATCGGACGGCTCGGATTCGCTGAACGGGTGCCACGTGGACAATACCCGCTCGGCACTGAAGTGTTTCTCGTATTTGGCATTCTCCCATCCTGCTTTGTTAGACGTTGCAATCATGGAAAAAGACAAGAGAGAGAGAGAGGATTTAATACTATATTGACCAAGAAGACTTGCAAACAAATGAGAAAATGACTGCCCCACAAATCTTCAGCATCCATTTTGTAGTATCATCTTTCATGTTTCTATTAAATTATGTGTAAAATTCTCATTTATGGTGTTTTCTTGTTCTATTTTTATGTGCAAAATTTCCATTTCTAGCGTACTATAACAATACAGAAATACTAACAAACTACTTGCAAAAGATGAGCACGGAAAAGAGTCGCTCAATCGGGTCCAATCTCCTCTGTCTCAAAAACTCTTATGCCTCCATGCCGAGGGACTTTCGACCGTTAGATTGTGTGATTTTTTTTAATTCTCAGAATTCAACGACCGAAAAATCTCTCTGTACAGTGACGCTATGATTTTCGGCACGTCTACTCCATGGGTTGGGGTTGATGATGGCAGCCGGAAGGCGCAATAATATTATCTCGTGTACAGGTGTGCGATTTCTTGGGGAACAAAACCCCCATCACTGACCCCACCACCCTGCATTTTTCTTCCATGGTTAGCAGCCTCATCAATTTCACGAGGGATCACACACGGGAAAATTTTCAGTGCCGGGTGAGTATCACGTAGTACCCGCTCGATGTATTCGAGCCGTTTATTGCGTTTTTGGACGACTCGAATTTGGAGAGATAAAGTATAGGGATAAGAGGAGAAATAAGATTTCAATCCGAACCGTTCAAAAATATATTGGACGATCCTGATGTACCGAGCAGATACCATGTGAGATATATCCACCCGGCACCGGGAAAATTTCGCGTCACACATGACGTAAGTGTCGAATGATATGTTTGTTTCAGAATTCAGACACGATCTCTATCCACTTTTAGTATCTTCGATCTTATGACTCATGTTTTGTTTGGACCGATTCATTTGAATCATTTTATTACAAAAAAATTTCACGCTGAATTTAAAAAATATTTTAGACTTAATTTGATTTATTGGACACGTTACGATTCGTATGTATTGCGTTATTCAAATCCTCCCCTCCCATCTAATTGAAACATCTAGTAAGTTATGACGGAATCTAAGATGGCGTGGCACTAAGTTAAGTTTATTTGTTGTTTGACTTTACATATTTCTAATATTATTCCGAATTCATATATATATCCTCTCTTTTTCCTTGTCTATATGTCTGTGACATAAAAGAAGTATAGAAAATTAGTGCCGAGCAAAAAATATATATATATATATATAGAAAATTAGTCTTAAGTCCATTATGTGAACTTGATAAACTTACAAGTCTATCTATTAATTTTGTAAGGTCTTAAGTCCATTTTAGGGTACTCTAGGGTTTAGGCACTTTCATAAGATTTTATGGTGCACTTTTTTATTATAAGATAGGGTACCCTAGGGCCTAGGGTTTATGCACTTTTATAGGGTTTAGTGTGCACTTTCCTATTATAGAGTTATAGTGGTTTAAACACTTTCATAAGATTGAGGGTTTTAGGCACTTTCATAAGGTACCCTAGGGTTTAGGTTGTGTGGACTTGTAGATTTATAAAACTATTAGGTGGACTTGTGGGCTTATGAAATGTCTATAGTAGACCTATCACTAAATCTCTCATAAAAGTATTACTTGTAACAAATTCTTTTTTTAGATAACTCAGGTGTTCAGGCCAGCTTTTGCGTAACTCGACTAATCTTGTGGAGTCAATTCCACCGCCCACTTGTGGGGGTTCCAATTAAAGCCAGAGCAAAGTTCTGTATGGACTGGCCTTAAAGGAGTTGATAACACCTAAGAGGTTTTGAATCTGAGACCTTAGGATGGAGCAAACTCCTAGGAGCATCTCCAATGGGAGATGCCAATTCTTACGTGGACATTTAACGGTAAAAATTGACACCAAAATTCAATCCAACCTAATAGCCTTCTTTGATGCCAAATACACGTGGATTTAAAGGAAAGCCTTCTCATGCCAATTTTGACAGGCATGGACACAAATGCCAAATTTCAAAAGTTGGCTAGATTTTGAAATTTTCAACGTTTGAAATTTTATTTTCCTTTCAAAGTTTGACATAAGGGTTGGCATTAATGGTTGGAGAAGGATAGCTTGATGTCAAATAAATAGAATTTGACATAAGGGTTGGAGAGAAGGCTTTGATGTCAAATTAGAGATGCCATAATGCCACATAAGCCTTCAAAAAAAATTGACATCTCCAATTTGAAGTCAAGGGTTGGAGAATACTCTATGTCTCAAGTTTTGACTGCTAGGCTAACCCTTTAGGATTTATATTAGTAATAAATTCCTGTTTTGGTTTGAAAACCCTTAAGCAGGATCAAAACACATGATATGAGATGGATGTTCAATTTCAACTATGTGTTAAATGAAAACTCATACTAATATAGTTTGTCACTGTTAATTGGAAAAAAAGATCTTCCCTAGTCCATGTCCCCATATCTTATACTCCATAGATAGAATCAAAATCCGAAATAGCCATAACCCACGTATTTGCATTATGAGCAACAGTTCACCATATATATAGTTATGCACTGTAATTCGAATAATGGATGTTAGAAAAGAGAATTGACAAGAAGCTTGTTTTAATTGATGTATTATTGATAGATAATAAAACATAACCCTAACATGTATTTATATGGGCTACAAGACTCGGTGACCCTTAAATCAACTAGAAAACATGTATAATAAAGAAATCAAGACTAACTAGGAAACGTGAACAATAGAACCTACAAAACATGGTAACATAACATTGGGTTAACAATGCATAGCAGTTGACATGGCTGGTTCAAGGTGATTTGAAACCTACGTAAAGCGACACTTTTTAAGACGGACTTAGGGGAATTGAATCCTCTCCGGTAACTCTCCTGAACAGTTGCTGGAATTGTTTTACTAAGTGTGGATCTTGCAAAAGTATTTTTCTGAAAAGATATCCCAATGCATTGTGAGAAAGTATTGAACTGTTAAGGACAGTTATTGCAGAGGAGCTCAGTCTTTTCCATTAAAAAGTGTCTGAAAATACCATATTCATTACTAATTGTCAATTTTTTTTAGGTTCAGCAATTATTAGTAGATCTTTAGCAATCAAATTTCACCGACAAATCGTTTTAGTTGATTAATTCGTATTCCCGTTTTGTTACATTGTTCGTTTTAAGGACTCAATTTTACCTTTAAAAATTAGGGGTGTGTAGAGTCCCACATCGAGGAAACAAGTACAGTAAATATGGTTTATAAGGATTTGCGAACAGCTACCGTATAACTTGAGGTTAACCTTTTAAGTCACATGATTAGGCTAAGGATTGGTAGGCCGGGTGGCGCGGGTCCTTAGAGGGTGCCTTTTAGCATAATGAATGCAACAATTCTAATATGGGAATGGGATTGAGCTATTCTCCTAAGGATTGACTTGCTTTACGCTTGAGCCAATCTTAGCAATTGGCTAATCACTAAAAGCAAATATTAATTGTACTTTTATACACTATCTTGATGGAATCTTTATCTAAATGTTGTTTACACACTTGGTCAAAAGGAATTTAGAATATTTGGTTGATTACAGAACCAATAAACAAAATATTTGAGCAATGCAAATCCATTTATGTTGTTTCTTTCCATTGACAAATTCAACATCCAAAGATATTTTGATGTTAGAGATCCAAAATGAATTGGTTGGAATAAATTTATATGAGCAACGTATTTTCATGCTTGGAACACGATAATCCTCAAGAGCTCGGATTCAAAGTGTCAGAAGTAAGCACACCGGGAAGAAACAACTCCATATATTTTAGTCAATTTAAATACCGTACTACGGAAAACATATTTCTTTTGGTACACAAAATGGGCATGCAAGTAGGCTACTTGCCTTCACTACATACCCTATAGAGATTCTTCGCAATCAGCTATCTTCATGGAATCCCATCACCTATGTGAATGCGAAACTTAGGTTCCACCGTGTACTACGAGCACAAAAGAATAGACTTTTTAGTCCCATCAAATAACTAAAGAGACTAATCCAAGCATTGAACAAGAAAATTCAAGTACTAACCCAAAGAACAAACACTTTGTGGTCACTCAAAATCTATCCACCACAGTGTCCGAATTATTCTCGTCTACAGCTTGTACTTCTCCGGGAACCAAATGGACCAAAATGGACCATATAAAAAAAAAGGGATAAAAATGGATAGATGAGCCTATTGGACGTGGTGAATGAGGCCCATGGGAATGTAGTGGATCCATGTAAATGATGGGCTAGGCAGATGGGCCAATTGTTTGATGTTATTCTGCTTCGCATGTATCTTTCGCGAGATAAATCTGTTTCGAAATTTTTAAAACGATATTCGATTACCATGAATTTTGACGTGTCTAATGTTTTCGACAAGGTCTAAAGTATCAACAAGTCAACAGTCTCGATCATCAAAACGGATCCGGGAAGGGCCCGAAATTGACACGGAGTCCGGGAGAGAATCCTGTTACAAGAGACAAGTAGTAATACCCTTGAGATCCCCTGTCCGACTCCTCCTGTCCGACCGGCTTGTCCCACTCCTCTCGGCTGTTGATCTCGCAAATCAATGGCTGAGATGGGCCGAGCATGTTTTGTTCCAAAATGACGTCGTTTTGAAAAAAAAAGTGCTCTGTCCATCTCAACTGTTAATTTACGAGATCAACGACAGAGAGGGATGAGACAGGCGAGTCGGACAGGGGATCCGGACTCAGCAGTAATTGAATTGCATATTATAGTACTCCAGTATCTAGAAAAATGGTAAATACACATTATTCGAAGAACTCTCATGAAAAATCTCAACACTCTGTAAAATGCTGATCCAAACAAAACCTTTACAGATGTGCAACTCCAAAAAGTAAAAGCCTTTACACCTGTGATGGGAAGAAACAACTTTTCCAGGTAAACACACTTGGATTTTTCCTTGCCGGGTGAATATATCCCACGTGGAACTCACTCGGCACATCCGGCCGTTCAATATACTTTTGGATGGTTCGGATTGAAACATTTTCTCTTCTCTCATTTCAACACTTTCTTCCTCTTTTTTCTTTTTCCAAATCTGAGCCGTCCAAAAACACAATGGACGGTTCGGATGCGTCGAACGGGTACCACGTAGTATCCAATCGGCACTGAAATTTTTTCCAGATTTGTCACCATTTTCTGGTCTTTGGTTTCCCACTGGGTCTGAGGCAGTGTGGGGGGCCCTTTTGTTCATTTGCATATAGGATTATTTGACACAAATATTCTTGAAAACATACACCTTTTAATTCATTGCTGGAGTTGACAAACGGCATAAGGAGTGGATGTGCTGGAGTCTTCGACTCCTTTTTCAATGTGCTAATGTAACTATTCTAACAATACTGACAAACGACTCAAAATATTTAACGAATGCGATTACATATTTCACGCTTTGGGTTGGATACACAATCTGGAATTGTAAATTTCCTAAAAGGATATCAAATGAGAAAAAGGTGGAGGAACATGTAAATACCCATGTTTTTCCGTCCGTTCTCCCACAGTATTTTACAACGGGATGTCTACACTAACTTATGCACACCTGGACAATAATTTCTAGTTAATGTCTGAAAAATTCCCAGTGACTTTGAAGAATTCTTTTCCCTTGCAATAATTGGCTCCTTACTTGATAACGTACTCTCACTCGACCAATCTTGAGCTTGTGTTCCCTCTTAATTATGGCTGTTGATTTTGCTACTCTTTTTTTTGTTAACACCACTTCCCTATAAATGTATTTTTGCACCAAAAATACACTTACAGGGGAGTGACATTAACAAAAAAGGGAGTGGCAAAATCATTTCCCTTAATTATATGCCATAAACAAACAGGGCTTTTGTTAGAATAAATGCATATACAAAATAATGTCGCGATCAAATCGTGATCTTGAGATTGTGATTTGATTGTAATTATTAGGATAATTTTATTCCATAGTTAATCAGTATGATTTTCTTTCCATAGTTAGATCCTCTTGTATAAATAGAGACCTCGTTATATAGTTTCAATAATCGAATTCAATATTTCTTCTCTCATATTTAATAGCTTTAAATTAAGGAAAATGATATTGACACTCCAAAAATTGATGCTGACACTCTAAAATCAATGTAATTCCAAAGCACTTTCTTTTGTTTTTTGGAGTGCCTGCTGTGGGCTCCCGCGCCCGAAGCCGTGCGATTTGTGATAGAGTCGCCACCCGAATTTTTGAGATGGATGATCCGATGAACCGTGGGGGTCTTGTTTTGAAAAGAAAGGCCTTTTGGTCTAGCGAAACTGTTTGAGATTTTGGATCCGGGAGCCAGGTTACGAGTGGGGAAGATTTTGTTGAAAAGCACCCCGCTCGCCCGGTGAAAATCGGTCTCTACTAAGCATTTTAAATGGGGGGATTAATACCATTCGGAAAACCTCAAAAACACATAAAGGGAAAGGGGAACAAGATAAATCATAATACGTTGCCGTACTAGTGGTGCTTGCTGTACAGAGATGATAAGGATGGCATGATGATAATATAAACAAGAGAGATATACAAACGGACTGTCTGAATCACTATCCTCCGTTAGACGGCATATCGGCTTGTAGCGCGCGGCTTACTAATATGCCGTGCGTGGTTCTGATCCCGATACCAAACTTTTATAGTTTTGTAAAGTTTCGCACGGTGTACCATTACATCGCACGGTTTTATTTTAAAGCTTCAGACAACTCACAGCTGTCAGATCATCTCAGATCTACGCCATTCTTTCAAACCATGAAGGGAAAACCATTTTTGATACGTTTGCTTGTTTAGAAAAGATCTATGGGGTTTAAAACATGGCTTGTAGAAATGGTCTCGTTCTGAGACAGCTTTTGGTATACAGAAAAGATCCAACGACGGACGATCACGATCTAGACAGTTTGATCAAGAAAACAGTATTCTTTTTGAAATGCCGTGCGTATTGGTGTACTACGCCGTGTGACGCTATAAAGAGCCGCGCGGCGTAGAACACCTTCGTACAGAACTCTGGTTTTGTTTTGAAAAAGAGGTTTTGGGTCAGATCTCAACCAAAAGGGTCAAGCCTGAAAACAGAAAGGTCCCCTCAGGGCCAGGACAGAGCCTAGCCCAAGGAAACTTGGTTTTTACCTTGGATCCGGAGCTTGAATGAGCTTTGATGAAGGAGGATGGACGTCGGTAGGTGGAAAAAGAAAGTAGAAGTGTGGATATGTGTAATAGATGGGTATATTGGGTGGTTGGGACCTCAAAATTAGTAAGGGACTAACTTCAATGGTGAGGAGAAAAATGGAGTAAAAGGCCTAGAGAATGTCTTTTAAGAACAACATTCTCAAGGCTTGGAAATGGGAAAGTGGGTGTGAAAGCAAGAAGAGAGAGAAATGGTATAATGGTGATCAAGGGCCCTTTTTCCTTGAGTGGAGGGGTGTATTTATAGGCAAGAGTCTTGGATTTTGAATTTCAAAAGTTGGAGGTATTTTCTGGGCGGGCCGTATTGCAGCTGTGGCTCAAATAGGCGTGGCCGACAGCTTTCTGAGCCAGTCAGAACTTTATCCAAAATGCCGTGCGGTTAACCTCATGACTGCGTGCGGCATATTAAATTTCGATACGCCGTGCGGTGTAGAAGTGTTGCGCACGGTACTTTAGGTTCGATCCAGGGCTCTTTGGGCTTTCTCTGGGCTTTTGAGTTTTTGGGCTTTTCTGGGCTGACGGTTGGTTTGGGCTGCGGATGCTGGAGGAATACTTCATTCAAGCTCACAAAGGCTTTGTTTCCTTTATTTCATCATCGGGGCGATCAAAGACCCTTCGAGGTCCGGATTGGGGTGTCTACACCTGTATCAATTTTTGGAGTGCCAATATCATTTTCCTAAATTAATGATGATAATTTAAAGCCAGAGGTTGCAATGAAGAACTCTTTGCCTAAATCGCCACAGTTAATGCAAATTGTCAGATTTCACGCAGCTTGTGGGAATCAGGATTAGTCTTAATCACTTTTTTAATCAAGGTTGTAAGATTCATTTATACACTAATAATAATTAATGGGCGCTTGAAGCATTGCCAATTGGTGTCGTTAGCGCGGCATCTTAAGCTAATAATTCATCAAAACAGTGCATAAAAGTATTTCGCTCTAAATGAAGTTTTTGATAAGCTATTTATAAAAAGATCTTCAAAAGAAAAAAAAAATTCGCAACGTGTTACTCGAAAAGTGTTGAATAATACTCTCTCCATTCCATATTGAGAGTCCACCATGAAAAGTCGTGCAATTTTTCAAATCAAAAAATCAATTACTTTAGTGTATAATTTTTTGAATTTTTTTGCACCAAATTAAAGTACTAATCGAGATCTTTAATACGGTGCAAAAAAATTTGAAAAATTATGCACGAATGTAGTTGATTTTTTGATTTGAAAAATGGCAAGAGAGAGAAAATGAGACTCGAGATATAAAACGTAGAGAGTAGTAATTTAGTCGGCAGCCTTGAAAGTGTAAAATTTCCGAAGGTTTTTTTTTTTTTTTTTTGGTAAGTAAAATTCCGAAGGTTATATACTACTACTCCATAGAAGAAGAAAATTTCAAATTAGAATGTTATCCCTACAGTTTATATATAACCTGGAGTCCAATCTAGTGGAGTCTCTCTCTAGAACCTTCAGAGAGAGAAAGAGAGAGAGAGAGGAGGATAATTGTTGCCCCAGAAGAATCACATAGTTCGGTTAAACAGACATGAGAAAGCTAATAAGTGATTGTCCTTCATCCGGTCAGACGTTCGAATTTTACGAAGGCCAAACATTTTAAACTTTGCGGCTACTGTAGGGTTTGTCCGGTCGTTAACTTCAAGATCTCGAAATTAATCGAGATGCACGCAAGTTGGTTCGAACATCCGGTTATAAAAAATAGATTTTCCCAGAAGAAACCGTTGGATCGAATACGTATCTCACTAGAACTTCCTTTCGAGATCTATCTTTTGTATATACTTTCCTTTCTACCTAAGTATTCCCGCCCCAGTACTTCTTTTGTGGCATAAAAGGGGGGAATGGGGTTCATTCACATGATCCCCCTATTCCTTGTCATCAATTCCCATTCTTTCATTTCAAATATTTCCTCTCTCTCTCTTTCTGAAGTGCTCTTCTTCTTCTTCTTCTTGATTTGGGTTTGTATTGCAGAGATGAGTGATCCCAAATATGCATATCCTTACCCTGCTCAAGGTACCCACCTCTCTCTCTCTCTCTCTCTCTCTAGATTTTTTTGTTTGTGTTATGTGTGATGAATGATGATTGTTGGATGTGGGAAAAATGGGAGTATTTCTTTGGGTGGAGGAGAGATGACAAATACCGGGTGATTTGGTTTAGGCTGTGCTTTTGTAAACTTACAAGTCTGAATTTTATTGGAGCTAAACGTACATATTCTTAACACCATTTACACGTGGTGGGACTTAAGCTTAGGTCGACATAGGTGTTGTGGGATCCCCTACAAATAGTGATTTGTTGTGGTGCGATGGGTACCATACCTACAATTCCCAAAAGATGGGAGAGATCATTAATGACTTTGGTGTATTTTTTTTATTCCTTGTGTCTGGATTCTTTTCGAGCTCACTTTAATAATCGTTATTTATTCTATAGACTTGTCAAGAACATTAATTACATTAAAAACCAGATTGATCAATATCGTTTGATATGTTTCATAGGTTTTGAACACATTTGTTTATCGAGAAACGGATTCTTATAGTATATGTAACAACATTTTTTGACAAGATAGATGTGTTTTGAAATTATATCAAAAGATAGTCGATCAATATGATTTCTGACGTGATTGAAGCTGTCCGAAGTCTAGTATATGAAAGGTTTGGATTTTTGGGGTGGATGACTAAAAGGTTGGCTAAAACTAATTAACACTTTATCAATTTCCTAAATTGACCTCATATACTAAAATATCAAACGAATGATCAAAATATCCAAATATAAGAGAGAGAGAAAAAAAAAAAAAAAACCTTTTTTTGTCACATATTTCATTGGGTTATAGTCACATATATGCTTCTTGTTTGAGTTATTTGCCTCCACCAAAATATTTATAAATTCAATTTGAATTGAAATGAATTCTAAGGTGCAGGTTATTATCAAGGCCCCCCAGTGATGGCCCCACCTCAATATGCTCCTCCACCTCCACAACCACCAAGGAGAGACACTGGTTTTCTTGAGGGATGGTATGCTCTGTTCCATCCTGTACTCTTCCTATAGCTAAATTTCAAGTTCTCTGTGCCTATCTTTATCCGTACCGGTGTTTCGGTGTATTATTTGTCGTTACGAATATGGAGAGATAGAAAATATTTATGTACAATCCAATAGTCGGAAGTGTAACGGACATCAATATAAGCACAAATCGTGAAAGAGGATTTGAGCTCATATTTATGCATATCTTTCAGAATAAGAATTCTAATCTTGGTGTTTTTTTTTTCCTTTGGATTTGCAGCCTTGCAGCTTTGTGTTGCTGTTGCCTGCTTGACGATTGTTGCTGCGACCCCTCTGTATTTTGTGTGTTCTAGACTTCTCAACAAAATTGTAACGCCAAAAACTTGTGTTATTTTTCCATTATGTATTACTATATTGGTGGTTGTGATGCGGGAAATAATTTAGTCGATTTATCGGTTGTATCTTTTTTAATTCAAAATGTCTAGAAACACGGCTTTACAATACAATCGTGACCCATCTGTTTGGAGCCGTTGTATTTATAAACAAGAACATACTGATGCATGTACGTACGAATGTATCTATCGTCTATGTGTGTTCAATAGGACGTATACAATTTGCAATATGTCCACTCTGTACATTAAATTGGACAATGAAATAAGTTGAAGAAAATTTGAATCCCTCCCTTTTCTAGAAGAAAAAAAAAATGACTGCTTCAACTCTTCAAGTGGCCTTCTATATTTGAATTGTCTACAATTCTAAACTGATACTGTAGTACAAAGAAGACATCGTACCGACTTTAGCTGTTGTGCTTGTTTATTCCTAGTACCCTATCCTTGGCAAAAATCATGATTACTCTAATAAAGGGAAATGATTTTGCCACTCCCTTTTTTTATAGTGGCGTTAACAAAAAAGGGAGTGGCAAAATCAGTAGCCCTAATAAATAGTTCTTCAAAAGGAGTACGATATGGCGTGTGGGGGAGCCAGTCCCTCCCAGATCTTAGCAATTGCTTACTTAGTTATACTCCCTCCGTTTCATTTTCATTGTTCATTATTCCTTTTGTCACTTTTGTGTTTATTGCGTATATCTTTCAATCTATAATATTTTTCATGATTATTGCATATTTTTGGAGATTCACATTGGAAGATATAAGCGATTGAAAACTGACACGAACATAAAAAAAAAAGACAATGAAAATGAAACTTGCGTAGTTATCCACAAAACAAACACAAATACTACCATTTTGGGTACATGTTAGTAGTGCTTTAATTTGTGCCCTTTATTAATTAAGAGCTAATAATCTTAGTTAGCCTCTCCAAAAGCTCAGCACAAGTATCGAGATAATCGGAATCAGAAATCCTGCAGGACACGAGTTTTTTGGACGGTCCGAATTTAAAATAAATCCGGACCGTAGGAAGCACTTTTGGACGGCTGTAATTGTGCCCTACAGGGTGCCTGCAGGATCCCCGGATCCGAGATGATCCTGTATATAACTGGATAGTTCAAACTGGAAAGTATGTAGCCATTATTTATGTCTTTATAATCTCACTTTGTTTTTAAAACTATTTCTTTCTCAGAAGACAAAGGAGTTTCAAAACCATTTTCCAACCATATAAAACTCAAGTGCCTTGGTGGCACCATGTGAAGGGAACTGATTATTCAACTGGCTGGGGATAATCAATCTTAGCTGTAAAAGATTTGCAAATGTGTGTTAATTTTTATTAAGTATACGCTTAGGACAAATTAAGAACACGTTGAACCACGTACTTAAGGCTTACATCTCATCTAATTTTAAAGGTTTCTGTAGCAGATTTATTAGCTTCTTTTTTAAATTTCTGTTTACGCAGACCAAGAAACTAGTTTCCGTTAGTTTTTGTTGCGAATTCTGCAAAAAAATGAAATGTTTAGTGCACAGATATGTGTTAAAGTGGTGGCCAGAGTAGGGGAGTGGAGTTGGTCAGTGATGGTTGTTGACTGCTTGGGGTGGTGGTGGTGGTGGAGGCGGGAAGTTGCCGGAGAAGCCCGCTTGAGGCGGCCACAGGGAGAGACAGAGAGGTTCATGTCTGTTGTAGTTGATCGACATTAGCTTCTCCATTCTATATTCCATCTGCATTCTAATTTCGCCCCGGATGTGAGTGCTCTCCAGAGAAAGAATCTGAGGTTAATGGCCGGGCTATAAATCCCAATACAATACTCCGTTTCAAAATTCTCTTCTATTACGAAATGATTGCAAAAAGATGCGAAAATATAAGCGAAAGTACTATATGATATTGTTCAAGGAGTAATATATAAAATTTTGGAACGAGGGAGTACTCTAATTGGACTTATGTCGTACAAACATATCTAGAGATTCTGCTCCTGCCTCCTGTGGCTACATAATCCCCTGCTAACCTCCGTTCGGTGTTTCCATGGCTAAGCTTGGATATTCTTCGGTAGTTTTAACTTGAGTTTCTGAATCTTTCGGTTCCGTACCAGTAGTACGTTTATAGGCTTCATTCTAGATATAATTACGAAATCTGGAGGACACAGGTTTGAGTCACGAAAACAACCTCTCTGCTTGTAGGAGGAAAACAACCTCTCTGCTTGTAGGAGTAAAACTGCATACATCAACCCTTTTCCCAGACTCCGCAATACCGGGAGCCTCATGCACTAAATTTACCCTTTTAGTTTGTGTATGAAAAATCTCATCAAGGGTGTCTGGTTCTTCGCCGAGGCTAATTTCCAAGTACATACGATTCTTGTTTTACCCGTCAAAGTTTTTTACTGGACGGGGCCCAAAACATTTTTATCCATGTAACACCTGAGAAGAAGAAGTAAAGGAGAGAAGTGTCAAATACGTACTCAATAAAGTCGAGTCAAGACAATAACCAGCCTACCATGTCTATAACTAGAAACCTACCAGTAGTAACAAACAACCTTACAAAAAGGTCAGTAATGCTTTCCCTATACTATATAACCCAAGGAGAAAATCTTTTTAACAGCGGCCGTGAATAGTTATTTTCGGAGCCAATCATGACGGTCCAAAAGTGTTTTGAACGGTCCGGATGTTAATGAAAATGAAATTTTTCCGGAGAAAAGTTCACCTTTCCCCAAAAAAGTTTCATTAAAATCCGGACCGTCCACAACACTTTTAAACGGTCTCGAATGGTTGCTATTTTAAACATGTTCATGCTGAGCCATGTTCACACTAAGCCGTGAATATGTTTCTCTCTAATCCAAGTAAGAGTGATTTAAGTGAAGTCAACCAAAGAGTATCATTAGGTATTTCATTGGTCTCTTTCCTTCCTACAGTTAAAACACGAATTAAGTAGCTTCATGAATATCCTCATAACATCCACTTGAGCTACCAAACACAGGGATGATAAGGTTTGATGTGCCAATGAATACACTATTAATTAGAGATCATTTTACAAATTGGAGCACCTTTTATCTCCACTTCAATCTGCTTAAAAGTTACTCCATCCCTTGCTGCAGGTCCTCAAACATTGAATTTCAAATGTCCCAAATATTTGTATGATTGTATCTCCTTGAAAAGTTGTCAGTGTTTAAATTTCCAAAATTTATCAAGGGGAGAGAAAAAGGGTAGTACTGGAATCAATGCTTTAAAAATCTAAATTCAAGTGTAGTAGTTGCATATTTCAATATTGGGTCCACCAATACCTGAGGCAGGTGGCATAATCTGTTAAATGACAAAACTGGAACTCAGGTCTTCCATCAAAGCTAAACACAAGTTAATCAAAATACCACCAAAAGAGGACTCAAGTGCTAATAAGGGACTTTCTGTTGGGAAGAAAAATCATGGTTGTATTAGTGTTGTAAAAAACTGTACAAAAGTATTCTCAAACTCCCTCTACATAAATCTTCCTCTAGTTCTAATTTAGGAACCATAACTAAAACATCAAATCCAATCACTTTAACTACATTTCTCAAACCTTTTGACAACAACTTCTACCCAAATGGGCTTCTTTTCCACCCTCCAGGCCACAACCAGCTGCCAATCAAACACTTCCATTACAACATTCCTTCCCAATGGCTGCAATTAACCACAAACCCACAAGTTACTTCACAACACTCTCCCATTACAAATGGATGCACATTCATTGTATCAGTTTATACCTCAAATTCACCACCCACCAATGGGAGCTCTTCTTTTTTCCAAGGGAAAGAATTCAGAACCTTGTTTTGTTCAACCATCTTCACTCAGTCCTCGTTCAAGTCTTTGAAAATTCTTTGGACTCTCGGCCCCTCGACTCTGCATCATCCGCATCAGAATCACTTCCCGAAGAGCTCCCAGATTCAGAATCTGCACACAATCCCTTGTGATCAAATAACCACACCACAAATAATTTCACCAACAATTTCCACAGAGGAAGAAAATGTAGAAATTTTAGGAGATGTTACCACTCGATGAGGACGAATCGCTGCTCGAGCCGCTGGAGCTGCTAGAGCTGCTGGTTGCATGACCCTTGTTATCATGGCCGCCACCACCAGCCACGGCGCCATCATCCTTCTCAATCTCCACTGGTGGGAAGTGGGTCATTGGCATCTCATCGCCAATGTCAACATCTTCCTCACCAGCTTCCCCTTTCTTCGGCTTCTTCACAGCATCAGTTTTTTCACTCACATGAACCTCCTATCAACAACACAAAAATATTAGCAAAACCTTCAGTACCAATCACTAATCATAACTCAAAGCAAAACCCATGTTTTTTTCCTTCTTACCACGTTGTCATCTCCAGAAGCCGTAGTCGCAACCGCATTGTTTGTCATGAGCGCTTGCCTCTTGTTCTTGCTATCCATCTTCTTCCAATTAGTCACGAACCGATCAAGCTCCCAAAGGGTCTCCGTATCAATGGCCTCTATATCAAGCTCAATCTCGTCCCCTTCCGGCGCCATATGCTTGTTCCTCTTCCTTATTATCTGAACCAACTGAGGCATCTTTTCCTCAGGCAAACTCTGCAACCCAAGACCCAGCTTGTGCTTCTCCTCCATGCTCATTGGCCTCTTATTCGGATCTCTGGCCTTCGGCTTCGGCTGCTTCCCAACGTAACTCCCTCTCACCCCTCCAGCCTTTGCAGCCGCCTCGGGAGATTGCACCAATGGAGGGTTCGGTGAAGAAGGATTTGACGGACTCGAAGGCATTGCCGGAACAACCTCTATTTTCTCCTTAGGAGTTGGCATTGACTTGGGTTTCTTCTTCTTTGGATTCTCAGGAGCTGGATGATTATGATTCCACGAGCTCCCCTGTACTACCTCCTCTCTCTCATCTCTGTCATCGTTGCCTTTTAACCTATCTTGTATCGGCCTGTACAACTCCTCGAACCGATCGAGAAGCTGCTCGGCGATCCTATGCACCTCATCCCCCTTGGGATTATACAAGATCGCATTCTCAAAGATCAATCTCACGTCCGTCGCGAAATCGCCAGGAAATGAATACAAATTCTTGGAGAAATTTGATTTTACCGTCCCTAGATCCATCGGGCGCTTGACAATCTGGTGGTAATCGTGAAGCCCTAGCGCGACGGCGTCGACCGGGGTCTTGAAGATCCAGCTGGATTTGTGCATCATCAGCTTCGTCAACACCTGCCTGCACATCTTCATTATCTCCGCCAGCTCAATCCCATCCGGTACCCGTTCCCTCGGGGAAACAACAGGAAGCTGCTCTCGGGTTGGACCCGGCCGCTTGTTCCCCGAGAGCTTCCTGTTGCTCTTGCCATGTTGTAACAATTGAGGAGGATCGCGCGGATGTCGTTTAAAATCTCCCGACTCGATTCGCTCGTTCAATCTCTGGATCTGTTCCAGCTCCGCCACCAACCGTTTCTTCAGCTCGACCAGCTCGTGCCTCGTGCACGAGCCGATGTCGAAGCTGACGTACGCGTCGTCGCCGCGATCGATAGCCGCTCCGCTCTTCGTGTCGATCGGTCTCTGGTTGAACGAGTAGGCATCGTCGGAGGCGGCCTGCGTTACGGCCGGCGGCGAGACGACGCCGTTATTGCTGTGGTGGTGGCCGTTGGCGACCAGCAAGTGGTGGTGGAATTGCTTCTTCTTTTTCTTCTTCGGGACGGAATTAGGGTTGTTAGGGTTAGGGTTAGGGTTTAGATGGTGGTGATTGGAGTACGACGACGGGAGTTGTTTGCCCATGAACACGGCGCCGGATTGTCCCCAGTTGGATTCATTGCGGCTGGCTAGGACGGCTGACGCCATCGACGTCGGAAGACCACGAATGCTGACGTGTGAGGAATCATGAACCGACGGGCAATGATATATTCTACGCCGCAGCTCGCCGGACTCCGATCAACGGCGCCGTTCAAGTCCTAACGCCGGTACATATACATATGTACAGCTATAAGCCGTGTATATATTGTACGTATTGCCCTAGGAGTAGGGTTTGGGAGGAATTGAGCGAGGAAGGAGAGAAGACGAGCATCGCTTCTTAAAGGCGACGAGATCTGCCCGCGGGAGACCCCGGGCAGGTTTCGGGCCGTCGATCCGAGTTCGACTGGGGATCGGACGGCTGGCGTGGGTTCGTGTGCTGGCTCGGGAGCTGACCGAGGGATCGACGGTGGAGAACTGAAGGAGGTACACATGGCGTCATGTGGGACGTGGGATTGGGGAAGGGGAGTTTTGGAGTGAATTTGGGTGTCATGTGGGGTGAATTTAGGGTTGGTTTGTGATATGTGGGGTCCTGAGAGGCGTGTACGGGGAAAGGCGGGCAGAGCCAGAGGCGCGTGGAGGGTGTTATTGTAATCTTAGATGGAGATTTTACAATGGAAATTCTAAATGCACCCCATTATTTTTCCTACATCCACACTCTCTCTCAATCTACTCAAACCAAATTCCAAATCTACCCTCGTCTCTAACATCACCCCTTCTCTCCTTACCTACCCCTTTTCATCCACCAGCTGATAACTAGTGTCCAAAGCAGTCATTTTGCTAAATAAAATGGAGTGAAATTAATCCTCTAAATTACTGTTAAATGTCATGCATCCTTAAAATAGATGACATAACTAGACTATAGCTGATTTAGAGTAGGAGGTTGTAAAATGTTTCTTGATAGAGTTGCAATATGTCCATTTCCTCCCACAAAAATTAAAACGCGTGTAAGATTCACCGAAAGACGTACAAGAGACTCGTGTGTCCAGCCATGTTGACAATGGTGAAGAATTTAATTAAGATGAAAGCAGGCAATTTTTAAAAGGGTGAGGCGAAGGAGTGAGAGTTGGTCGGTACAACATTTTTGATCTCTTAAAAGCTAAAAATTAGGCCGACCATGGTGACAATGCTTGAACGATTAAATTTAAGTTGGCAATTTTAATGTGTCCAACCACGGCGAAGGATTGAATAAAAGCGAAAGTTTTAGAATTATCGGAAGGATGAGACCAAGGGATGACAATTTGCCAGTAGACCATTTCCAAGATTAGGGAGTACTTAAAAATAGTAAGATTGATTTATAGGATGATCTAGAGGGATCCATTGT
Organism: Rhododendron griersonianum; assembly: GCA_018127125.1. Taxonomy (NCBI): domain Eukaryota; kingdom Viridiplantae; phylum Streptophyta; class Magnoliopsida; order Ericales; family Ericaceae; genus Rhododendron; species Rhododendron griersonianum. The sequence goes on along the minus strand of CM030798.1, from coordinate 42,305,667 downwards.
GTCCAAACAGGGCAAAAGATTAAATTAAGTTGAAACTTTAGAATTTTTAAAAGGATGAGACAGAGAGGTGACAATTGGCCAGTAGACCATTTCTCTTATTAGGGACTCCTTAAGATAAGAATTAAGATCTACATAATTTACATAAACCTGCGGAGAACGCCTTTGTCCAACCATGGGGACGACAATAACGAAGGATTGCGTTAACATGGCATTTTTCAGATTTTCAAAAGGATGAGACGGAATGACAATTCGTTGAAGTTATTTGAATCGATGGGGAGACGGTAGTGAGAGCCAACAGGTTGCGTTAGCGTTGGATAGTGGTGCCCACCAGCACAACCCGTATTTTTAAGAAGTTTTGATTAGAGGACTCGTTTGTCTGTAACTACATAAGGTTACAGACAAAAGCTCGGCTAGGCTCATTTACAGCCCTAGGTATGGGTCATTTGCGAACTACCTCCTAATTGACATACTAGCATATATAACAAACAATGATTTGTGAAAGAATTTTTTCATTCAAATATGCAAAAGTGGCAAGATCAGAAAAGAAATTTACCGAAGTGGTGGTGACAGAAGCAAGCACCTATATTGAGAGAATGGAAGGAATGATTTGGTCAAAGTCAACGTCAATGTGTGATGTTAAAATACTATTTCACCCTTAAATCATCCTCTTATTTTAAAACGAGGAAAATTCCCTTTCATGTACCATTTGCACTTTTACTAAATGGACATGGCTGAGAAACCATCGGCTAACTATAACCAACACACATTCCAAGTTCAATTTACTAACACAGATATAGATGAAAGTGCATAAATCCACAAAAAGATGTACCCGATACCGTCTGAAGCACGTGAGTCGCACACAACCGATGTGGGGCCCACACACATCGGATGATTCTGGATATATTTGTTTACGGATCCGTGCACTTTGGTAATTCATAATTTAAGCCACATGAAGTGAAGCTACGTCGTTCAAAACAAGATTTGGATTGGAGGTTAATAAAGACAAGTCAAAAGAAAAATGTCAATCGATACAACTCAAGATCGGAAAGCCCAAGCAAAATCCAGAGCACGTAAAAATGCCTACACTGTGAACTGCCATAGCAGAACAGAGATATTAAAGATAAAGGTGACAAGAGAACAAAACTCACCAAGAGAAAATTCTACAGAGAAAAGTGAAACCTTTCACGGAGGAAGGATCCAAGCAACCGCCGCAAATTCTTTCTTGAAATGAAATCCCAGAATTGCCTTTGGTATCTCGACGAGATCTTCCCTAACAGCACTGTCATCCAGAACCACATATATTTCCCAATAAATGAAAAACTGAATCCCTCGGCTTGGATTTCCATCAAATACAAAATCTTGCTCCCTACCGTTCAAGCTTCTTCAGAGAAAGAAACACGTCACCAAGTTGAGATTGACAAGCAGCATGAGCATCTGATCCCAAAGCTTTAAGAAATGATTCAGAAAGGTTAAGGCCAGTAATAATCTGAAATACCCTGCTGCAGAACTTCCGTGCTTCAGCCCTTCTAGATTGCTTTTCTGGCATATTTATTACCAACTCCTTTACCAGTTGACTTAGCTTTGGAATATGTCTGCCTAACGTTTTCCTTGATTTCGCCCTTTCTTCATTGGTGACAGAAACCAGCGACTTCAGTATTTCAATCACCAATTCAAGCGCTTCGACCCGGCGAAACTCTGATTTTGAACAAGAACATCTCTCCAAAAGGAATCCAAACAGATGATGACCGATCCATGGTCTTCTTCTGAATATTTCTTTCAAAAACTCGGGCTTGGTTTGAGACTTTTTACTGTCAAAATATGTCGTCAAAGCATCTTGGAAAATACCAAAAACCCGGTTGAGTTCAGATTCGGAAAACTTTCTTCCGTCGATGATTTTTAGAATCCAAAATGTTGAATTTTGAGCTAGGGAATTGATCATCTTGTGTCGAGTCCAGGAGGCTGACTGCTTCTTCTTTGACGGGTTGACAACGGATTTCTTTTTCTTGAATGGTTTCGATGCCAATTTCAGGTTCTTCTCCAAGAGAGATTCAAGAATAGACAGTTGCACAGCCTCTCCTTTCGGAAAGTCCTTTGCTTTGAAAATTTTCTTTTGCAGAATTCCCCATATGCGCTGACCTAGCTGCTCGCTGCCTTCAGTTGTATGGGGGTTAACAAATGCCTGGGTCAAGTTAGAGTACACCTTCAATACCTGGGGCTTTCCTGTATAACAAAACAGAAATTGAACAATTATTCATTATATATTTAACATAGATTGTTCCACACCCAAACCCTTTAAAAGCAGGAAAATAGAGAGCTCAAGGTAAAAATGTTTTGGCAGTTGTTTTTTCCTTTTTAAAAAAACAAAAGAAAGCTCAATCAGCGGGCCAATCAGAATCAACCCATGTTGCAATGGGCTAAGTATTATAGAAAATAAATCACTGAAAAAAGATTACATAAAAACAATTCAGTATTTTAACAAAAAACAGGAGACTGTTTTACAACCAATATGACGGCTTTTAAAAGAACGGAGCCATTTTAGAAGGAAAATGATTTACGATGATAAATAGTTATATCAAAACTAATAGAGTCTCAGTATTGAGGGGAAAAGGGAGAGAGAGAAATGGGGTGGTGGACACATGCCTGGATTATCGTGCAAGTAAATTTCCAACAAGGAGAGAACACGAAGTTTGAAGAGGACAAGCTGGGAATGAGCAGTTTCACCCCCAGCCTGGTTCTTGCGCTCTTTGAGGATTCTTGCAACATAAGTATCCATGCGGAACATTGCATCATCATCCATTCCCCCATCAGATTCCTCATCAGAACCTTCAGCAAGTTCTTTGTCAACCGCCTCATCAGATTCCTCATCAGAACCTTCAGCAAGTTCTTTGTCAACCGCCTCAGTTCCTACAACTGCCTCAGAGTCATCCATCTGACCATCACTCTCCCCAGTTTCACCTGTCTCAGCCTCATCAGATTCCTCAGCTTCTTCGATACCAAGAAGGTCATCGTCGTCATCATCGCCGTCATCTTCACTGTTTGCTTCTTGATGTCTAGCTGGTTTCAAATCTTTCTTTATGACTCGCAACATCCGAAGCAGACCATCGTCAGTAACTTCTTCACAGAAATATTTGAAGACCTGCAAAGCCATTAAATATGACAATTTTAATTATATACTGAAATATAGGGTCCTGTGAACAAAATAAGCATTAAGCAACACAAGATCATCACTAGCATATGCTTAACAAGTAAAAAACAGACTCTTCAAACCAAAGCATCCTTTCAAAATATTTATAATGCCAAATCATAGTTTAAAATGATCTGGTATTTGAAGAGGCAACTGGAGTTTGGAGTACAAGGAAACAAAATAAAAAACAAGTAACTTATCAACAAATCTGCTGACTGATGGAATGCACCAGAAAATCTCATTCTTCAGAATGCGAAGTAAGGTAAAAAAGCACACTTTTGACGTTAAATTTTGAAGTATCTGAATGAGATGCTCTAACAGAGCCAAATAACGCATTTGGGCAAACTCTTGTGTACTTTCAGAGGAAGAATCTTCACCGAATCCGTGACCCATCGACACTCTAAGAAAAATCTGATGTCTCTGTAATTCCAATCTATGACTTGCCAAAAAAAACGTGCCCCAAGATTAGACAACCCTGACCTACCTTGCCAATTTGCCTTGTATAACTGAGATAAAAGCTTATCTCCCATTTATTATTTATGTAGTTTTATAGAATACGAGTGCCACTGATGTCCTGCGAAATCGAATTCAGATTATGTTTCTACACCTAAATATTGGATTATTAATGGACTAAGCTTTTCCATAGCTGACTCGGTACATCTTAACGCCAGAAAAGAATGCCGTTGTTTGTTCTTTCTGCTAGTTTTCTACCTTCAAATCCCTCATCATACCGAGAGTTTATAGGCACACGCCTGATAAATTTTGAAAACACCACAAACTAATTTACAGGCCTTAGACAAATAAAAGACAGAACAATTGGTACACATATGAAATAGTGCTGAGGATAAATAAATTGATGATCTGACAATCACCTGCTCAATAGCAGAACGCATAGGTGCAGATGATTCTGGAAGCAAAGACAGCAGCGTATCCAAAAGAACATCCATTAATGCAGGAACTCCATCACCATCCGTTTCATCATCTCCGGATGAGTCAAGAAGATCAGGTGTGGCAAAAGCTTTTTTACAGCAAATAATAAGTTCAGAGGAAGCTTCGGAGAAATCTCCAGGTCGAAGGAGAACTTGTAGTACCAACTGGATGAGCAAGTACCTCAGGGCTCGCAACTTATTCGCATCTGTACTCATTCCACAGTTTCTCTCCTGCAAATGATGTTTAACCATTGTAGAGTACCACTTTAACAGCATATGAACTAGAAGGGTAAGAACTCATGACAAGAACTTGATGCAGGATTTAAAAAGGTTTTCCTGCACCATAATCAAGGAACAAATTTCTATTTCCTAGGAGACTGAAATGAAACATCAGTAGAGTACCACAAAACCACTTTTTGACTTGCAACATACCCAAATGCATTGAACCATGTGCAAATCCAAAATTCGTAGAATCATAATGAACATTGAGTTGCTTAGACACCCATGGGATATAAGAAATACCCAACAGTGACATTTTCGTATACTCCCAAATAATTTTGAAATTTCCATTATTTTCTGGCTACTTTTCAAAATGTTTCCGACCTAGCCAACCAAACCCAACATACTGAACCAAAAATTTTATCCTTGACCATAACTTAAATCCCGGCAACACGTCAGACATAAGATGGCCTGCTTAAGAGAGCTTTAGGTTAAACAAGTATGACAGAGCAACAACCTCAGATGAAGCAATTTGAAAAACTTCCTACAGCATATCTTATGGGAAGACTGCAGCATGATTGGACATCATACATTCATTGGATATCATACTGGGGATTAGTGGGGGGAAAACCCCCATTTTTCAACCAAAAAACACACCCTCCCCTTTTTTATCTCTGTTGAAGTTTCTTTTACAGAACAGCTTATAAGCAGCATTACTTGTCAGAGATACAAATCCATGAAATAATTACCTCTCTCGATAGCCTTGTTTCCATTGCTTGCAGTTTTTTGAACGCATTTTCATCCTCATTGCTCAAGGCCCTGAACAGTGACAATGATGGGATGTTGCATAATGTACTAAGGAATCGCATGAAATAAGACCCAAGATCAGTTGTATCGAGACCAGTCGCTGTCAAATGGGAACCCTCTCCTTTCTGAGCATTTGACAGCAACAACTGAATCTGCTCAACACACATCCTGGAAAGAGCACTTGAGATGGCAGCTTTTGGCCATCTAAACTTCTCTTGTAGTTCAAAAGATGTAACTTCTGTGCCAAGAGATGAAGAAAATATTCCCTGAACAGCTAAAAACTTCAAAATTTCCTTTTGCACCCGAAACTTGGCTTCAGGATCTAGCTGCACATGCTTCAAAACACTGGGGAGGGAATCTATGACCCAACTTTTCAAAAAGTCAGAAGTTCCCAAGGTCCCAACAGAATCCTTATCCTCGATCGAACCTATTTCTGAGTTGTCATCTGTTGTTTGACTCTGATCTGAAGGTTCCTCTGAAGCATGGCCTTCATCCAAAAACATGCTAATTAAATTCTGAATAAACAGCATGCACCCAGATTCAGTTTTAAATTCAGCCATCAAATCTTTTACTGTTTTCGTCCAAGTTATGCAATCAAATTTCCCATTGCTGTTCTTCTGAAGGGCCACAATAACAGCTACTCTTCTGATATCATCATTCTTCACCCATTCTGACAGTTCTTTCAGAAAAAATTGAGCAACTTTAAACAACCAAGAGTCTTTGGTGGACAGTATATCCACTAGGCACTGAACGAGTTTAGAAGACAGTACAAGGGGGACACAAGATGCAGGAAGCCTTGGTAGAAGAAGAAGTAGAACATCAAAGGCCAAGTGTTTACGGTCATGAGAGGACAAAAGAAGGCATCCTTCAACAATTTCACAAAAACATCGAAGGTTTTTCTGGATCTCTTCTTCGGTGGAGCTAAACTTTTTGTTCTTCTTGTGCTTTTTAATGGAATTTAAGCCTGATGTAGAATCAACATCTGGTAAAGCCATATCAGGTAAAAGAATATTTACCAATGCATGCCAGACACTGTGAACTCGAGGCTGACAGAAGGTAGATTCCTAAAAAGTTACCAGAAACAAATATTAATAATCAGAAATAGTTATTCCTGGAAGGCAATGTGTGGTGCGCTAATTCGAATCTGAAAATCACCTTTAAGCAATTAGAAAGGGATGACAAATGGTCAGCCGAAAAAAATGCACTAGGACTATATGGATCAGGCAGAAGTTTTCCAAAAAAATTGCCATCCATGGAAATTTTTTCTCGCAATTTAAGAGCTAGAAGCAAAGCATCAGGGTTTCCAACTTCAATGGCTCCTTTAAACCACTCCTGAAGCCCTGGAGCTTCAAGCACTTGATTCACCAAGGTCTCCACCGGCAACTGCAATAAAATAGGCAACATCAAGGTTTTATAGAGACTCATGGACCAACAAAAAAATGGATTAACAGAGCCATTCCAGCAGCCACACCAGACCATACAAGCTACGAGAATGATAGGAAAGGAAAATAATAGAGAACACGAGTACGGGCAGAAAATATCCAAACTGCAAAATATATAAGAGTATGATACTGGAGCACAAAGAGACCACAGGTGCATTGAATAATATAGACAGCAATAGCAAATACTCACACCTTTGAAAGCGAGAGAGGAGGAGATACGAATTATTGCACTTCATCACTCACAAACATCAAGACTATTGGATCATATAGCAATTCCCTATCTAATCCATCCGGCCATTTCATTGTCAAAATTATGAGAAGTGTATAACCAAGACTCAATAGCGCCGTGATGGAAGGGAGAGTGGAGCAGCAATGAATTTGATATTTGCACAACCTAAGCACAAGGGAAGGTTATAATTGATCATGGCCCTGCATAATATCAACTACTTCAACAAGAAATGTTGAAATGAATTTGACACAGCAGGCATCCTGATGCAGGAACCTGGTGCGTGGATGTTTGCATAATTGCATGTTTATACACAAGTCCGACCACTCCAGAAAAATGATCCTTCCGTCAATATGTATCATTGGGTGGAAATAAGCACTTAACACAAAGTTCATGTTCCAAGTACATTGGCGATATGTATCATTGCGTGGAATTTCACTCATCGCAACCACAGTTGTGTCTAAATTGTTTTTCTGAACAAAGTAACCAAAAGCTCTAAAAGCAATGCTATGTAAGCCGTTCATACTGAAATTTTCCAGATTGCATTCGTCCATGTCTAGAATCAAATTATTTCACTAAGCACAAGTACAGAGTACAGTAACAGTTTGTGTTATTCATCTTCCCCTGAAACCACCCTAAGGAACAACTAAGACATAATTATGCAAAATACCTTTTCAACCAAACCCAAAATGACTGAGACAGCAGGCTCTTGCAAATAACGCTTCTTGGATGCAAGGGAAATAAGAGAACTGGTAAACTCTTTGATGGAATTAAAGTTTTCATCAATTAACCTTCCTGATCGTGCAATAGCTCCATAAGCAAATAGCCGCCCCAAAAGACAATCTTTCACTTCCTGCAACACATTAAAGAGCAATTGAAGAATTAACAAAAATATAGAAGGGCTACCTCACCAAAGCCTACATCAAAACATTAAAAAACTCTTCCCCACCTGGCCCTTCATTGAAGAAGAAACCTCCAATAGATCAACAATCAGTTTCAGCAATGCATCAACTCTGATGCTCGTAATTGCACCAACTAAAATGGTCAAACCCAGCGCAAATCCTTGTCTTGCACACTGTAGACATAGAGAACACACGAAATGAGTTGGCATATTCGAACGGAGGAAATATTACACAAGACATGAAGCACATCAACATTGAAAGATCAACTGTGTTCAATGATCTGTGAGTATCACAAGCTGAACAAAAGCATTTCATAATTCACTATACAATTCCTTTCTTCGTCGTCTTCTTTTGATAACTAACCAAAGCATTTTACAGTTATTAGCCAAGCGGCAGGTATGATGTTTACAAAGGAATCCCTAAGAATCAAAAAAACTATAATTGAATTTGTGAAGTCAAGTTATCTATGAGTAGGGGGAAACAGGCATAAAGGGAAAAAAAAATTGTATTTATGCCAAACAGATCCCTTATATGTATATGTTAAACATAGTGAAACCATCGGCAAATCCACATATGCAACTGCACTCCTTGGACATCTATCTAATAAAACACAAGGGTCTTTGGGAATATTCCTAAAGAATATACTCTCTCAACGGTTCAGATTTCTCCCTGACACAAATTTTATCTGCCCATACAAACAAATCAAACAGTCCAGATTTTTCTACCCTTCACATACAAACTAATGGCATGTTTTGTAAATAGCGTGCAATCCTGGGGCTTATATTGGAAACGTCTCCCAGTAGAAAGGGTAATTTCAACAGATTTGTAAAATCAACACAATATACGTCAATTGATTAATAGGTGAGGGAGGATTTTTGGAAAGATTTGATGTATTGATTTTTGGAAAGTTTTGCTTATAAATACATACAATAAACCGATTAATTTTATTGGGAGATATTGGCAGATTTTTGGGTAACAGATTTTTACAGAAAGCTTGATTTTTTGCAATAATTTTTGATTGCCGATTTTTTAGCAATATAGTCTTTGGCGTTTTTTTTTTCGGTTTTTTTCTCTCTCCCTAAACATTTTTTTTCCAGTTCTCTTTCATGTCTCCTTGACCCTCGCCTTCTTTCCGGTTCTCTCTCTACAGGTTTGGTGATGTTCTTTGTCCTCTACCCATGGTTAATTCTCTTCTTTTTTCGGCCAGTTCTTAGTGCTGGGTTATAATTGGGAGTTGGAGTTAATCGACAAATTCTTCCAACAACCATATTGCACAGGTATAAGATTTATTTTATGAATTGGATTTCTCAAACTTTTTGTCTTTGAAGCTTTAGATTCAGTTAAAAGGATAGATTTATTTTTTTAAGGGATAGACAATTGCCGTAACTTAAGCTTGCATGAAAAAACAAACATTACCGTAGCCGCATAAGCTTTAGCTTAAGCTTGCATAAAAAACACATTTTCCATCACATGGGATATAGATACTAGGCTTGCATCTAAAATAGATTTTTGGTTGCGTTCAATACATACAGTATATAATTTTATTTTATTTTTACTTTTATGCTCCTCTTCAAAACATATTTCCGTCAAAACATTGGTATGGAGACTATGAACTATACTGGCTGATTTTTCGAAAAGTGAAAAAATAGTTAGTTTTTTATTCAACAAGTTTCTACCAATTGTAACACCATTTATTTAACCCTCATTTTTTTGGTGTGTGTTCAAAATTACAGGATGAATAGTGAGATTGAAATTAATATAAAATTAATATGGTGTGTGGAACATGTCTCTCGATTTCAAGGGCTTCAAAATTTGAATCACTCAAACCCTGTCCTCATTTCAGTGATGGCTCTCTCTCTCTCCTGTCCTCATTTCAGTGATGGCTCTCTCTCTCTCTCTCCTGTCCTCATTTCAGTGATGGCTCTCTCTCTCTCTCTGTGTTTTTGTTGGCCGTTGTCAAACTCTGTCTTCATTTCAACGACGGCGATTTAGTGTTTTGAGCCACTAGCTAGCAAGTGCCGTAGGCACGGACAATTCCAACAGGAATGCGTAGTGCCGTAGGCACGGGTAAGCACTAGTAATTTACCATAGCATTAAATGAAAAGATGATGAAAGACAATGGCAAAAAAATTATTGAACCTTGTGGAGGTATAGTATTCTCTATAAAAACATCAATCCGCAAGTGAGTTAAAATCAAGTCACACCCAGCAACTTCCACTCCCCAAATAGAGATCACAGTCAGCAAAATAATCATAATTAGACCATGTTTTCAATCGTCACTTCATCAGCTTGAAAATTAAGTTTATGCAACAAAGAGTGAAGGACCCAACTTGGGAAAATGATATGATACATTCCACGCAATATTTTCTTTCATAGTATATTCCAATTGCAAAGATGAGTGCCCGTTTCATAAGGACATAAATTGGGGTTTGCTATTGACAACAGTTTAAACAAGAAAGGCACTGCACAAAAGCATTTCCCAAATGAAGTTCTAAAAGGTTACAAATAAATGAAATGAACATACCTCTCTCGATGAAGAAACACCACGTATAAGTCTCCGCACAGCGTATCTCAAAGAAGGTGCACAGTTATTCAAGCCATCATCCTTCTCAGCTTCCAATTGCAACCCACCTTCAACCAGTTCCTTGTTATCAAGCTTTTCATATGCCGTTTGGACTTCCTGCAACTCTACCACTAACGATTCAACCGCTGCTTCTCTTTCAGCAGCATCAGCTGATGCGAGGTTCTTAAAAACACTAATATGAAACTCAGGCAAACCACTACTCGGTGAGGTCGGGTTAGGCACCGGAGTCTTATCTACATTCGAATCCAAAGGTTTGTGCTTTGGTCCCACGTCATCAGAAGTAGCATGGTGTCTCTCTTTGTCCAATGCTTTTCTTTTCTTCTTTCTCTCCATTGGCTTATCAGGTAGTGCATTGGAAGAAGAGGCTGTAGACCCATCTGCAACTCCTTTCTTCTTTTCCTTTGGTGAAATAGATTTCTTCTTCTCCTCTAATGCAATAGACTGCGTAGTTGAAGATGGGGCAGAAGACCCATCCGTGACTTCTTTCTTATTTTCCTTTTTCATTTTCTTTTTCACTACCTCCGAAACAACTGACCCATCTTCAACCCCTTTCTTCTTCTCATCCGGCGCAACAGATTGTGTTGTTGAAGATGGGGCAGAATACCCATCTTCTACATCTTCAACTACTTTCTTCTTTTCCTTCTTCATTTTCTTTTTCGGTACCTCTGAAACAACTTTATCAGTACCCGTATCTATTGCATTCTCTACTTCCGCAGCGGCACCGGACCCTCTTTTCTTACTACCCATTTGCCAATATACAGTCTAGTTGAAACTTGCCCTGAAACTGAAATTAAGTACACAAAAAACTACTGATAAAAAATGCATACCCTTGTTTAACAACCATCACAAGATGCAAACTTTTCATAGAGGAATAACAATATCTCATAGATAACCATTTGGCACTTGTACTACAGAGAATACATAAAGAACCGGTATCAATAATCGAAATAAATTGATAAAAATGCACCTAAAGAGTGCACAGGGCCGGCCCTAAAAGAATGGTACTACTGCACACCTCAGTTGAATTGATTCACTCCTGAGTTTGTGACGTCCCAATACTGTTTCAAGGAGTGATTGTTTACTAGGCCCCAAACTGCAAACCTCCGTTGAATTGTTTACAGGCACCGCCTCTCTCTCTCTCTCTCCCTCTCCCCTCTCTCTCTCTCTGTGCGTGAAACCAGATGCGAAACCCTAACTGCTGCTCAGAAAATGCTCAGCAGATCGAGAACCGCCAGACCGTGAAACCCGAACTGCTCCGCCATCCGTCGCCGCAAGGCATCCTCCTCTCTACGGAAAACAGGTAGCTCTACCCTCTCTGTCTCTTCTCTTTCAAATGGTTACCCACATTGTTAACAAACCCTAAACCTTCTTTCTCTCTTCTCTATGCTACATAGATCCTTATCATTCCTTTTTTTCTCTTCTGTTTTTATGCGAACGAATTATCCGTGCCTCTGGCACTCCCAAAAAATAACCCCCAACATTCATTCAATTGTGATAGACTCTTGAAGTTACCAAAGAAGCATCAAACATTAAGGCATAAGGCAATGGGCTTTCGGAAGACCTCTTTTTCCAAAATCAAACTACACAATTGAATATAAAGAAAAATAGAAGGTTCTTCTATCATTCAAATCAGTCACAGAAACACATAATATAATACCTTGTCATTTTACTCAGTTACAAAGACTACACAACTCTCCGTCACTAACACTAACATAAGCAAATCCCATGTTGACACGGAAAAGAATTGCCCATGCCCATAGTTGTCAAAGGCGCGCTTAGGCGCCCGCCTAGGCCCAAGGCGAGGCGAGGCGCACCCCCAGTGCCTTGCTAACCACCAGGCGAGGCGACTTGAAAAAAGCAAGCAAAAAGCGCAAAAAAGCGACAAGGCGAGAAAAGCGACCAGGCGCAAAAAAGCGTGCTTCTTTCAAATAGGTCAAAAAACACACTTTCTTTCAAAAAAAAGCGCGCTTTTTCATAAAAAGCGCACAAAAAAGCGAGTTTTTTTTTCAAAACAGCACACATAACACAATTATTTTCATAAATAATTATTTTTTTCATAGTTGCGCCTCTCTTCAAAAAGGCATGCGCCTCGCCTTGCCTTGCGCCTCTCGCCTCAGGCCCAACAAAACTTTGCGCCTCGGTGCGCCTTTCGCCCTTGACAACTATGCCCATGCCTAAGGCACGGAATTTTATCAACAAAGAAGGCAATAACAAAGTTAACCTGGTACAAATAACTCAGCTATGAAAAACCATCCTTTTCAATTTCCATAAAGAATGCAATAACAAAGTACCAATAACAAAGCGAATTACCCGTGCCTACGGAACTCCCCCCAAAAGTACCGGTACGATTCTTTAGACTGTGATAAGCATGGATACGGACTTATGATAAATTTATTACACCGACTTCACAATTACTCTCATCATCTAAGAATACAACAAAAAAAAATTCAGTTCCTAAGTATTGACTAAAACTATCTAAATAATCACAAACCAAACCTTTCAACTTATTGTTTACCCATAACTAAACCGGCCACTCTTACACAAATTATAAATGCATAGGTAGTTCATAATAGGTAGTAAAGCCTTCCTCTCTAATGAGAAAGAAAAGTAGGAGAGTGAAATCCGGCATATAACCAACACTTTGCAAACCAAACCACCAACTCAATTAACACCACTATCGTCATGACTATGAAAAAATCCAAGCACAACAGTAATGCCCCAAATTAATCACTAAAGCATTCACTAAAGGGAACAAATTAAAGCATTCAAAGAGGCAAAACAGGACAAAGAACAAACAAATTAACCACTTAAAATTCCATGGTGTAGGAACGAAGCTCAAAACTTGCTATGTATGAACCACTTAAAATTCTTGCATCTGCAAAACCCGAAGGGGGTGCAGCGGGTCGCAAAGATCGACAACCAATTCGAGAAATCAATAACAATGTTCAAGTCCTACCTCTCAACTAATTTCGAGAGAGAGAGAGAGAGATACCTCGTGGTGGTGCGCTGGTGGTGGGAGTGGCGCCGCTGGTGGTGCTAAGAGGTGCGATGCTGCTGCTCGTGGTGGTGGCGGTGGCGGTGGTGTGTCGGAGTGGCTAGGTCGGTGCGGGGGTAAGAGAGGGACGATCGAGAGAGTGAGGAGACTGGCGGTGGGTAATGGGTATGAGTGGGTAGGTCGTGGTGGTGGGTATGGGGGAGAGAGACGATTGAGATAGTGAGGGAAAGGGTGTGCGAGAAGACGGGGAGTAGAGGCAGCGGATCTGGAGAGAGAGAGAGAGAGACAGAGACAGAGGAGGAGGAGGAGAGAGGAAGCGTTTGGGGGCTAGGGTTTTTTGAGAGGTGACGTGAGGGAGAGAGGGTTTAATGAAGGAAGTGCAGGGCGTCGGATCAGGAAGAAAAAAAAGGATTTGGGGATCCTGCGGGGAGAAAACCCTGCAGGATGTGCAGTTGCTCCCCAAAACGGCGCCGTTTTGGGGCGCAAGTCGGGGGAACCAATTAAGCCCAAAACGACAGTCGTTTTGGGCCTTGAAGTCCAATTTTTTCCTCTTTTCCCTTTTCGCGCTCAAATTCTGTGTGAAGTAGGGGATTAGGTAGTGAACAATGGCGATGGACTCCTCTCAACAAGGTGCGACTACAATTCCTCTTTGCCAAGATCAACCACCTTCGGAATTGCCGGAGGATTCGACGGAGAACTTGCCGGAATCATCACCTACCAGGTATTTCAGAACATTGTTTGTTATGGGAGAAAACTTTGATTTTAGAGAAAAGAGGGTAAGGTTTTGTCCTGGAATGGTATCCAATCCAACAAATATTTTGATCTAGCCGAAAAATATTTGGATGTCACAAAATATCACCCACCTCTTTTGAAAAAAAGTACTCTTTTTCTTCTGTTTGTGGGTTAAAGGTAACCCTGAAATCCAAAGTAAAGTTGGTTCCACATTCATGTTAAACTATGATGGTTTTAGCCTTGGGGGAATAGAAGGAAATGTTCCATGTAATTGTAAAAGGGAAAATTTTACAAATGGTCCCTTTACTTTGCCTGAATTCTCATTTTCGTCCCTCTAGTACCAATTGCGTTAGTTTTAGCCCTATAGTTTATATTTTGCCTCAATTTCGTCCCTCTTGCTTACGGTGTCAATGAAGCAAACGGAATTGAAGGGCAAAATTGTCATTTCTCCTCATAGAGGGACTAAATTGAGACTTCATACAAACTAGAGGGACTATTTCTAAAAATGTTCTTTTTACTTTTGTTTTTGCAAATATAATTAAAAGACACCATACATAATATATTTTTCATCTCAGTTTTTTTAATCAAAATATGTTGAAAATTTTAAAGCTTTTATTATAAAAACATTATATTTGCAAAAACAAATTTTTTTAATGATGTTCCATACTTAATATTTCATACTTAATGATATGGAATATTAAGTATGGAATATAAAAACGCAAGAGGAAACAATTTGCAAAAATTTTCAACATATAATAGGAGTACTTAATATTCCATATCACAAAATTTTTTGGAATATATAAACAATTTTAAAGCTTTTACTTTTATTATATTCCATATCACAAATTTTTTTAATGATGTTCCATATCATTAAGTATGGAAATATAATATTTTTATTATATTCCATATCACAAAAAGTTTTGTTTTTATCATTTAGTATGTAATTGAAAATCATTATATTCCATACTTAATATTCCATATCATTAGTATCATGTTTTTATAATGTTCTTTTTTTTTTTCACCCAATAAAAAATAATGTTCAAAATTATTTAGTTAATCTTGTAATCATTGATTAAGAAGTCGATCACTATTGAATAACAAATAAGCGAGTGAACTTTTGACTTGGGGGTGATATTTTAAGCCAACTCACAGCTTTGATATTGCTAACTTATATTGATCTGAAGATGTTATTTTGTATTTCATTATGTAGCTATATGTCGTTAAATTATTTGAAGACTAAAATAAACTGATTATGTAGCTATTAATATTCAATCTGTATTTATTTGTTATATGAGTGGTCCTATGAGTAAGTCCCAAAAAAATACACTATACCCATGTTTTAATGCAATAGTATTTCATTGGTTAATTAAACAAAAATACAAGACACCTAAATACTATTGAACAATTTTTCTTTTTAATTGCGTAACAAAGAACATAACGAGATTGAAAATCCAATTGAAAAAAATACGATACATAGACATTTAACATAGGGGTTACTTTTCGAAGGAATATAATAAAAGCTTTAAAATTTTCAACATATTTTGATTAAAAAAACTGAGATGAAAAATATATTATGTATGGTGTCTTTTAATTATATTTGCAAAAACAAAAGTAAAAAAAATATTTTTAGAAATAGTCCCTCTAGTTTGTATGAAGTCTCAATTTAGTCCCTCTGTGAGGAGAAATGACAATCTTGCCCTTCAATTCCGTTTGCTTCATTGACACCGTAAGCAAGAGGGACGAAATTGAGGCAAAATATAAACTATAGGGCTAAAACTAACGCAATTGGTACTAGAGGGACGAAAATGAGAATTCAAGCAAAATAAAGGGACCATTTGTAAAATTTTCCCATTGTAAAATACCTTACTATGGTTCCCATTCAAGGGACCACTGTAGAAAAGTTCGTAAAAAAACTTCCTGTATTTTATTCCTTGGGTTCTTCATTTGTTTATTCCAAGAACACTAATGAAAAATGTTCGTATTTTATTCTTTGGGTTCAATGTTCAATGTTCTTTTTTGAATGTAAGCATTAGATTTATCTACTAGTTGTCTTTACTTCTAATTCGAGTGCTATTTTTGATGAATATTATATATTTTGGATGTTAGAATGGAGGATGATGGGCGTGAGGAGGATGTCAAAGAAAATGAAGATTTGTACAAGAGGTATCTTCCATGTGTTAAAATGGAGTTTGAATCAGAGCAAGAGGCATTTGATTTTTACAATGAATATGCAAGGATTAGTGGTTTTTGTGTTAGAAGACATTGGCGTACGTTAAGCAAGATAGATGGTATTTTGATTGCTCGAATGTTTGTATGTAATAAGGAAGGACAAAAGGAAAAAGATAAACGGAGCCTAGTCGTAGAACAACCTCATAAAGAGACGAGAAGTAATTGCCTTGCATCCATGTATGTATCATTGAATCGAAACACGTCGAAATGGGTTGTGAAAAAATTTGAAGAAAACCACAACCATGTTTTACACCTTCCTGAACATTCTCATTTGCTGAAATCCCATAGAATGGTAAGTGAGGCTCAAGCTATAAATATCGATATTGCTGCTGATATTGGTTTATCGCTTAAGGCATCGCACGATCTCTTAAGTGCCCAAGCAGGGGGAAAGGAATGCTTAGGGTTCACACGGGAGGACCAAAAAAATTATTTGCGAACAAGAAGACAAAGGAGCTTGAAGTTTGGTGAATCGGGGGCTTTGTTGGGATATTTTCGTAATCAAGCTGCTCAAAATCCGTATTTCTACTATGCGGTTCAATTGGATAAAGAAGATATGATTACCAACATTTTTTGGGCTGACCATGAGATGATTACAGATTATGCCCTTTTTGGAGATTCTATATCCTTTGACACAACATTCCGCACAAACAAAGAGTACCGGCCATTTGCTCTTTTTGCTGGCTTTAACCATTTTAGAATGACTTGCATTTTTGGTGCGGCGCTATTATATGATGAAACTGTGGAATCCTTTGAGTGGCTATTTAAGACCTTCTTGCATGCTATGTCTGGAAAAAAGCCAATTACCAAGGGCAAAAGGATGCAAGACAATGGCACATTAATAGAACCCCTGAACCAAACTACTGAACACTTGCTCTCTCCAAAATATTCCAGATCAATTATACGAATTGATTAGAGAACAACTGTTTAGCTCCGAAATGGCTCAAGGACTGAGCGGGCGTGCCAAGACTTGTCACGTCTAACGTGAAGGACTGGGCGTCCCTTTTCTGACTTCTAGATCTGAGAGGGCGATAGTGCTGCAAACCTAAGGGCTGGATTGCAGTGAAGGTCCGTGGTTTTGCCTCGTCGTGTGAGGACTTAGTAATTTCCTAACCGTGTAGGAAAGAAAGTAACAACGTAGAAGTACTTTACTATATCGTAATAATAAAGTAGGGCATGGAGAGAGATAGAAATAACTTTATTATGTTCCGTAATAACAAAGTTGGGATACAAGAGAGACGAAGCTCGAATTACTTGATGAAGTAATTGAGTGAAAGTGAGAAAATAGAGATAATTGCTTCACTGGGAAGGCTTTGGTTTTTAAGCGTTGAGCTTGATTGGTGTGGGAACCCTTTTTCCTGTCTTGACTTCTTCTATTTATAGGCTCAAATGCTCCACGACTTTTTTGCATGCAAGAGGCTTGTTGTCCTTCTCTCGTGGCGCCATGTGTCCCATGTTGCCATTTTTCCCTCCAGAATGGCGGTTATGGGAAGTTAGCTTCCTGATGCACATGTTTTCTTCCAATCATGGGTAGTTATCAAAGATAGTGGGCTTCCTCCATTTCCCCTTTTCATGGGAACTAACAGATCATGGCCTATTATCACATGGCCATTAACCTATAACCACCAATTAATTAATCTTCCCAATTAAAGGAACCTTCTGGATTATCAACATATTCCCACGGGTTAAGGGCTTTCTTGGTTTAAGACTTTAAATAATGAGGCCCACCCAGACTTTAGATTCTTGGACATTAAAAATTAACCGGGCCCACTCTACATCTTCATAGCCCATTAATTTTTAAACCCAAATATCTTTATTCATGACCCATAAATCCAAGCCTAAGACCGAAATGGGTTAAAATTAATCGGGCCTACTCTACATTGTCTTGGCCCATTAATTTAAACCCAATAGGACTTCATTTTGTAGCCCAATTTAATCAAATAATAATTAAATGGCCCTCCAGCGCTTGCCCAGAACTGGGTGCCAAAAACGGGTGTAAACAATGCCCCCCAGGCCTTGACCTTGTTCAAGATCTAGGCCTGTTGATTAGGACAGAGTACAGTTTTTGGCAAACCAAACAGGCCTTTGATCTTTATCAAATCTTCACAAAGTTGTTAGGCTCTATCATAGCCTAAGAACTTTGTTAATGGTGGCCTAAACTTGAGGCCTTTATGTTTTTTGCAAAACAGGTCTTGGCCTCTGTTCAGGCCTTGCTGGTTTCACTTCTATGACTTATTGAATTGGCTTTCCCCAAAATCTCCCATTTCCCACATAGTAGGATAATGATGCTTCAAGTACTTTCCATTTGTTAACTGCTTAAACAGACCACCATTTAAGTCCATAAGAAGATACACGTTACCTCTAAGGACTTGGGAGATCTGGTAAGGTCCTTCCCATGTTGGCGACCACTTGCCATATCTCGAATTCTTTTCATTTAGAGGAAACACAGCCTTCCAAACCAAATCACCTTCGGAGAAGCTCTTCTTCCTCACACGTTTGTCATAGGACCTAGCAACTCTTCTCTTCTGAACCAACATATGGTCCAGGGCTGAGAGCCTGACCTCATCCAAGTCCTCCAATTCTATCAGCATGGCCTGAGTGTAATCTGCAGGAGTGAGGCCGTGTTGATACGCTAACCTTGCTGACTTTACTGCAACCTCCATTGGTAGGACTGGATCATGCCCATAGACCAACATATAAGGAGTTATATTGGTGGCTTCCTTCTTTGAGGTTCTGTAGGCCCACAAAGCCTCAGAAAGTAACTCATGCCAAGACCTTGGGTTATCCTCCACCATCTTCTCAATAATATTGACTAGAGTCCTATTGGTGGACTCGGCCTGACCATTTCCTTGAGCATAATAAGGAGTAGAATTGGACATGTTAATGTTTTGTTGTGCAGCAAAGTTGACCACTTGTTGACCCATGAAAATTGTACCCCTATCTGCCACCAGGTGTTCTGGCAATCCAAACCTATGGATGATTCTCTCCTTGATCACCTTGATTACCTCTTGTTGATCCACAGACTTCAATGGCACAGCTTCTGCCCATTTAGTGAAATAGTCCGTGGCTACCAAGATGTAAGTGTGATTTTCAGAAGAAGGAGGATAAATTTTTCCAACAACGTCCAAAGCCCAGCCCCTAAATGGCCAAGGTTTGACCACAGCATGGTAATTAGCTGCAGGAACACGTTGAATTGGGCCATGGGCTTGACAGGGCTGACATCCTTTGGAAAAACGAATGCAGTCCTCTAAAATGGTTGGCCAATAGTACCCATACCTTCTGATTAGCCATCTCATCTTTATTCCTGATTGATGAGCTCCACAGACTCCTTCATGGACTTCGCTCATGACCCCCATGGCCTCAGGGCGCCCTAGACACCTTAAGAGCAAATCATCTTCAAGGCTTTTCTTGTACAACTCATCTCCAATGAGGATGTAACTGATGGCCCTCCTTCTCACCTTCCTAGAGGCACTAAAGTAAGGCCTCTTAAGGAAAGAGATGATAGGTGTACGCCAATCGTTCTCGGGTTCATCGTCTGACTCTTCACCAGTGAAGTCTGAAGTAAACACCTCCAGTCCTAGACCCCTTCTCCTCACAGAAGGTAACAATCTCTTCTGGACTTTGATGATCTTATGAATCGTTCCCGGAGAGAGCTTCAGGCCTGTTGAGGCCTGAGCCAAGCTGTTGGCTTTTGAGACGTGTTTGACAGTGACATTGTCAAAATCTTGCATTAACTATACGGCAGCCATATAATAAGGAGCTAACTCCTCACTATAGCATTTGAATGTTCCTGCCAAGTGATTGATCACAAGGAGTGAATCCCCAATAACCCTTACTTCCCTGGCCTCTAGATCTCTAAGGATCTCAAGGTCTATAACGACTGCTTCGTACTCGGCTTGATTATTGGTACATGGAAAATCAAACTGAAAGGACAGTTCAGTCCTCAGGCCTTGGGGAGAAACAATAATTATCCCACAGCCTGAGACCTCCTGAGTCCTCGATCCATCAAAAAGCAACGTCCAAGGAGTGGGTGAAATTTCAAGTGCACTCAGTCCTATCTCAGATTCGTCGTCGATATCCACGCATGGATGATTAGCAAGAAAATCTGCTAAGGCCTGGCCGCCCTTTACAGCTTTTTGAGGAATGTATTGGAAACTGAATTCCATTAGAGCTAAAGACCATTTGCCAATTCGGCCTCTCATGATGGGCCGAGAAAGCAAGTACTTAACTAGGTCTGTTTTACTCATGATATAAACCAAAATAGGAAGCATGTAGTGCCTCAATTTTATTGCTGAAAAGTACAAGGCAAGACAAATCTTTTCAATAGGACTGTATCTCCGTTCACATGGAGTCAGCAACCTACTTAAATAATAAACCGCCTGTTCCTTTCCTTGAGCGTTGTCTTGAGCCAGAAGGCCTCCAATAGAGCCTTCAGCTGCTGAGATGTATAGCTTCAAGGGCTTGTTCTTGATGGGAGGCATAAGGACTGGAGCCTGAGCCAAATAGCCTTTGATCTCATCAAAGGCCTTCTGATGGCTTTCCTCCCACAAAAAAGTGTCTTGGTCCTTTAGCTTCAAGAGTTGGGAAAAGACCTGGACCTTCCTTGCAAGGTTTGAGATGAACCTTCTCAAGAAGTTAAATGAACCCAAGAGCTTCTGCAACTCCCTTTTGGTGGTAGGAGGCTTTGCTTCCATGATTGCTTTGGCCTTGTTTTTGTCAACCTCAATCCCTCTGTTATGGACCAAAAATCCAAGGAATTTGCCTGCGGAAACTCCGAAGGCACACTTCAAGGGATTCACCTTCAAGTCGAACTATTGCATCCTCAAGAATGATCTCCTCAAGTGCTGCAAATGTTCGTCATAGGACTGAGACTTGACTACGATGTCGTCGATGTAGATCTCCATGAAACGGCCAATGAAATCATGAAATATGGCGTTCATAGCTCTCTGGAATGTGGCACCTGCATTCTTTAGGCCGAAGGGCATTACGACCCACTCAAAGGTCCCTAGGGCTCCAGGACACCTAAAAGCAGTCTTAGCCGTATCGGCCTCATCAATGAAGATCTGATTGTAACCAGAATGCCCATCCATGAAGGACAGAACCTTGTGACCAGAAGCTCCATCTACCAACTGATCTGCAACTGGCATTGGATACTCGTCCTTTGGGGATGCCAAATTCAGGTTTCTGAAGGCCACACATACTCTGACCTTGCCATTCTTCTTGAGGACTGGCACAATGTTAGAGAGCCAAGTGACATACCTGGCTGTACATATGAACCCAGCGTTAAAGAGGCGTTCAATTTCGTCCTTGACTTGCAAATAGACTTCATTGGACATCCTCCTTGGTGGTTGTTTGAAAGGTTTGAATCCTGGTTGAATGGGCAGCTTGTGTTCCACTAGACCTCTGGACAGACCTGGAAGCTCCTCATAATCCCAAGCAAAGCAGGATTTGAACTCCCTCAAGAGCTCGATGAGCTTTACTTTGACATCCTCTGGCAGAAGTTGGCTTATATACACAGGTCTGGGATTCTCTAAATTTCCCAGATTAACTTCTTCCAAGGGATCTTGCACATCAGCCCTCAGATCATCTAACTTGGCTGGAGCTGCTTCAAGGTCTTCCAGACGGATTTCGTCCAGATCTTCAACAAGGTTATCATCCTCATTGATCACTTCAGCCGCACAGGCCGAATGATCGTCTTCTGATTCTTCACTTCCCATAAGCCTCTTCTCAAGCAAGTAGGCTTCAAACTTCGATAACGTGGCCTGAAGGGCCACACTCTTCTCTCCTTCTGAAGGGTTTACTGACATTGGGAAGGGCGTTTGGATGAAGCTGTAATCGGCCTGCTTGATTTCGTGATCATAGGACCGATTAACTCTTGAAAAAGTGCCTTCACCTCTTCAGCTGATTTGTTGCCATGTATAGGGGCTACTTTGTGGCGGCCATACTTGTCAAGCCCTGCCACTTTCATGGGACCAACCCCTTCGTCGTATAAATGGGCCTCTGCATGGTTAGTAGAGGCCTGTAAAGGTCTGCGGTCAGCCCATATGACCTCCACGTCGTCTAGATTCCAAAAAATGAGACACTGATGAAGGGTTGAGGGAACCGCTTGACAGGAGTGAATCCAATCTCTCCCCAATAGAACGTTGAAGGAAGAGCGTGAATCAACAACAAAGAAGGGTGTTGTCAATGTCTTGGATCCTACTGTTAAATTCATGATGAGAATACCTTGGCAAGCTGTCTCCTTTCCGGTGAAATCTGTCAATGTTGAAGTGCATGAGACTAGGTCTTGATCAGTCTTCCCAAGCTTCTGCATCATGAACCTAGGAATGAGATTGGTGGCAGACCCATTATCCACCAGAATTCGGTTGACTGGCATTCCATCAAGGCAACCAGCAATGTACAAGGGCTTGATGTGTTTGTTCATTGTAGGGCTCGGCCTCTCAAAGATTACGTTGGCTGCCCTATCCTCAGGTCTTCCCCCCAGTCTCGTCCTTCAGCACAATCACTGAAGGCCCGTTCAGTCCTATAGAGAAGGACTCGTTCAAAATTTCGGCCGTCTATCCCATTTCCACAAAATCTCCCTCCAAGGCAATTGGAGCGTTGTCTTTGGCTTCCAGCTCTGCTGGCAGGATCATCACCATGTTCCAGTGCATATTGGAGCCCTGGCCAGGTTTGAACTCCTTCGCCTGTGGATTCAATTTTGACTTGCCCCCCGAGTCTGGCTTCTTTGGTTGGAGGGCTGTCTTCTTGAGCAGCGTCACTTGTCTTGGAGAAGGCTCAATCCTTACCTCCTCTAGGGTTTTCTCCAAGAGTGGTTGTTTCTTGGATACAGTAGCTTGTTTCAGAGGCGTCCTGGTAATGGCCTCTTTGTATGTCTTTCCCGCAGGAACTTGCTTCTTGGGTAAAGTCCTTGGAGGAGGCTCCATGATAGCCTCTTCCACAGTCCTTTCCAAGGGCTTGTGTACTCTTCTAGCCTTAGGCATTTCAACCTCAGGCTCTTCTGGTAGAACTTCCATCTTTAGCTTCCCCTTGGGGTCATCTTCGACCATCGGATCGTCCATCAAATCTGTTTCTTCCTCAGCCCTTCTGACCGCTTGCCTGAATCGTTGGCGGCGCCTCTTCTGAGATCTGGACAAAGGTGGAGGAGGGGAAGGAAACTTGGGATGCTCAACCCTATGCCACTCATTTGGAGGAGTGGCTGGGGGTCTCACAGCCCTAGGTTTCCCTTTGGACGGAGCAGATATCCTCAGGTTGTCAAGCTCGTCCTCGACTTCAACCAACCCTGGCTGGATTCGGTTGAATACTGATGCTCGTGCAATCCTCCTTCCCATAGGCCTGAGAGGCTCCTTAGACATTTCTTCAGTCCTTCCCACAATAACGCTCTTTAGAACTGGTTTGCTAGGACTGGCATGATGTCCACACTCTGTACAAACCAACGAGCAGGTTGGTTTGTCTGGCTTCTTCACTCCTGTAGGTCTGGACCACCATGAATTCTGCCTTTCAAACCTTCTGACGCGCTCAGTCCTGAAATCACTTTCTTCACAGTAAGGATCCCAGTACCTGCCTGGACTGGACTTGTGAACTTCTTTGGAAGGGGCTCCCAAGCTTATCTTCTGCCTAGGAGCAGTCCTAGGCATGCCTCTCATGTCGACAGAGATCATGTTTGTGCTCAGCCCTGAAGGAAATGGATTGCCATCTACCCCCATGGGCTGCTTCTCTTTCTCGGGAAATTTGAACTCTCCCTGCTCAATCTTATCCTGGATGTCATTTCTAAATACTATGCAGTTATTCGTTGAATGACTCCAAGAGTTGTGATACTTACAATACTCCTTGCCCTTCAGATCTTCCACGGTTGGAATCTTGTGACCAAACGGCAATTTGAGCAGCTTGTCAGCAAGGAGTTGATCAAAGATAGCCTCAGCCCTTCCCACGTCAAAGGTATAGGCCCTGGTTAGCCTATTAGGACTGTTCTGGATAAGTTGCTTCGTGGGCTCTATCTTGACAAAGGCCTTGCAGACGTATGGCTTCTTGTTGATGATCTCTGCTACGGCCACGTCTGGGTCTGCCTCTGCTTCCACTGCAGCCACCTCGTAGTTAGGGTCACGGTAGTACGTCCCTTTAGATGATGTCTTCCTGTCCTGCTCCTCCGCCAAGAGCCTTTCGTAATGAGAAGCTTTGGAGGACAATTCAAACAGATCTCTGAACTCCGTCCCATAGAACTTCTTCTTCATCTCGAAGCCCAGGCCGTTTAATGCTATGCGCACGTATTCGGCCTCTAGAAGGACTATCTTGCACTTGAATCGAGCAGTCTTGAAAAGTAAAAGATAGGACTCCACGGATTCAAGATAGGTTTGACGATAGCATGACAGGTCTGCGAACGTCACTTCTGGTTCTACCCTGTAGAACTGTTGGTGGAACATCTCCTCCAGTTGAGCCCAGGTCTGCACGGAGTTGGGTGGAAGGTTAATGTACCAAGTAAAGGCTGTCCCAGTGAGAGAATTGGGAAAAAGCCTTAACTTCAGAGCATCAATGGCCCCAGCTTCTCCGCATTGAACTTG
Source organism: Rhododendron griersonianum (assembly GCA_018127125.1). NCBI lineage: Eukaryota > Viridiplantae > Streptophyta > Magnoliopsida > Ericales > Ericaceae > Rhododendron > Rhododendron griersonianum. Next base: position 42,280,863 of record CM030798.1, on the reverse strand, counting down.
AAACCTGGCAATGTGCTCTACCGTTGAATGCATGCTTTCTCCGTTGAAGGTCTGGAACTCTGGAACTCTGTAGCCCTTCGGGAAAGGTGTTCTGTCCACCTCTTCGGTATGAGGCTTTCTGTACATCGGTCTTCCCAAAGGTCTGAAACCAGGTCCTAACTGCTCCTGGAGCAAGTTCAGGACTTGATCCCGTCCCATGAGCATGTTTGGTACAGGAGGCGGTTGTGGATGCACCTCTTGTGCCTGTTGGTCCTGGACTGAACTTGCCACCCGAGTCTCAGAGGCTTGAGGAGTATGAGCAGCTCATTTGTCCTTTCCAGAGCCCTGGCCTCCTTGCAGAGGCCTTTTGTCCGTCTTGTCAGGTTTGGGCTGATCGTCGGCCAACACAAACCTTCGTTCTTCATTTGCTGGAGGCGTCTGGGCTCCTCCAATCACGACTCCCTTCTCCCTTTGCCCCCCGATTGCAGGACTGTTAGAAGAAGTAGCATGATAGAATGTTTGAGGAGGGGGTGGTCCCCCTAGTAGGCCAGCTTGGTCTTGACCGTTGCCAAAGACACCAAACTGTGGAAAGCTCTGCTGCTGAGGAGCGAGCGATAGCCTCTCTGTAATCGTAGCAGTCATTTTGTAGATTGCTATGGCCAGAGGTTCCAAGGACTGAGTGAATGATTGAGAGATTGACTGTGTGATGTCGTGGGAGATCTCACGTCCTGCCATGAACATATAATTTTTGACGCTGTCAGTAGCGTCGTCAAGATCTTTAGTGCTGACCGCGGGGCCAGCTTCCTGGAGTACTGGCACGTCGACTGCCACTCCCTCAGGACTCTGTGGTGGATCCGGGATGGCTGGATCCGACTGTTGTTGCTGTTGCTTCCTTGCCATAATAAAACCCTTAGACGATTAGTGTCCCATCGGGCGTGCCAAAAGATATTTAGCTCCGAAATGGCTCAAGGACTGAGCGGGCGTGCCAAGACTTGTCGCGTCTAACGTGAAGGACTGGGCGTCCCTTTTCTGACTTCTAGATCTGAGAGGGCGATAGTGCTGCAAACCTAAGGGCTGGATTGCAGTGAAGGTCCGTGGTTTTGCCTCGTCGTGTGAGGACTTAGTAATTTCCTAACCGTGTAGGAAAGAAAGTAACAACGTAGAAGTACTTTACTATATCGTAATAATAAAGTAGGGCATGGAGAGAGATAGAAATAACTTTATTATGTTCCGTAATAACAAAGTTGGGATACAAGAGAGACGAAGCTCGAATTACTTGATGAAGTAATTGAGTGAAAGTGAGAAAATAGAGATAATTGCTTCACTGGGAAGGCTTTGGTTTTTAAGCGTTGAGCTTGATTGGTGTGGGAACCCTTTTTCCTGTCTTGACTTCTTCTATTTATAGGCTCAAATGCTCCACGGCTTTTTTGCATGCAAGAGGCTTGTTGTCCTTCTCTCGTGGCGCCATGTGTCCCATGTTGCCATTTTTCCCTCCAGAATGGCGGTTATGGGAAGTTAGCTTCCTGATGCACATGTTTTCTTCCAATCATGGGTAGTTATCAAAGATAGTGGGCTTCCTCCATTTCCCCTTTTCATGGGAACTAACAGATCATGGCCTATTATCACATGACCATTAACCTATAACCACCAATTAATTAATCTTCCCAATTAAAGGAACCTTCTGGATTATCAACATATCCCCACGGGTTACGGGCTTTCTTGGTTTAAGACTTTAAATAATGAGGCCCACCCAGACTTTAGATTCTTGGACATTAAAAATTAACCGGGCCCACTCTACATCTTCATAGCCCATTAATTTTTAAACCCAAATATCTTTATTCATGACCCATAAATCCAAGCCTAAGACCGAAATGGGTTAAAATTAATCGGGCCTACTCTACATTGTCTTGGCCCATTAATTTAAACCCAATAGGACTTCATTTTGCAGCCCAATTTAATCAAATAATAATTAAATGGCCCTCCAGCGCTTGCCCAGAACTGGGTGCCAAAAACGGGTGTAAACAACAACAAAAGACCCATTCATCATGTTTGTTTTGTATAGATTGCAAATTTCCAACGAGGCTTCAAAATGTTAGGAATCAACAAGGCTTCATAATGCATAAGGATAGAAACAACAGTAGTTCCAAAGAAACGCAACCTAAATATGAGGAATCAAAAAATGCCAGAGTACTTCATTGAACTTCAGTAGAAACCTAATTCCCACTTTATCCTCCCCTTTCTCAGCAACCAAACACGCACAAAAAACGAAACCCTAGAAATCGAGCTACCAAATTACAGAAAAATTAAAAACTCACTCACGTGGAAGAACTCGAGCTCGTCCTCGAGGCTCTCGAGCACCGCACGAATCGCGTTGAGGCTCTAATTTTTTAGGGCTCGAACCACCAAATCCCACAAATTCTCAAGTCCGGAAGACACACAGAGACAGAGAGAACCTTGGTGGGTCGGCAAGCGTGGATGGTGGCGTCGGTGGGCTTTTCGCCGGAGCCACAGGTTGCCGACGTGGAGGGTGGTGAGAGGAGTCCATCGAGTGAAAGCTTCATCGTGTTAATCGCTTCTCTTCACTGAAAGCTCCAGCGTGTTTTGAGAAGAAGGGTTTTGAGTTTTGAAGGGCCAAAACGACCGTCGTTTTGGACTTTAATCTGACTCCCCCCTTTGCGCCTCAAAACGGCACCGTTTTGGTAAAGAGCTGCACGACCTGCAGGGCTCTCTCCCTGCAGGATCCCCGAATCCCAGAAAAAAACATGCCATTAGTTTGCACGCTATTTAAGCCCCAGGATTGCACGCTATTTACAAAAAAATGCCATTAATTTGTATGCGAAGGGCAGAGAAATTTGGACCGTTGGATTTATTTATATAGGTACGAGAGAGTTAAATAATTGCCGTGCTCGACCTCCTTTCTGATGACCTAATGGGTCGATGCAATTAAGGCCCCAAAAATGTTTGCGAGCAAAATAGAAATCGGCCCACTAAGAATTTTGTTTGGCTTTTACAAAATACTCTGTTTTCCAACTCTTTCACGAACTGGCCCAATAAAAACTTGACTAACATCTACCGCACTAAAAAACAATAGTACAATATAATGATTCCTTTCCACATCCTAACACAGACGCTTCTAATCAAAAAGAAAAAAAATTACAACTCGATAAAATGAACGTGCCAACCAAAAGGGAGCTCGGCCTATGGAGCTTCAATTTAACAGCGTGCGGGTTTGAGGTTTTATGTATTAACCCGTGCTATGCATAGGAATTGAAACAAAAGTAAATAAAATAGATTTCAAGAATGTTTCTTCACTGTAATTTTGGGTTTTTAAGTTTTGCTCAACACACCCGCTATGAGCTTAATTATGTGGTAATTCAACCGGCCATTATTTTCACATTCACTAATTGAACTTACCTTCTCATTATTTGTAGTACAACTGCTCCGTCTAAATGTCATCCGCATTGTTCCCTCGACATGGCATTCCAACTAAATTGCCATTGCTCCACAAAAGTGAACATTTACATAATAGCAAGAAAGATTAGTATATAAATTTCCGACGTACCCAAAAAAAAAGAAAAAAAGATTAGTATATCAAACTCAACTATTAACCAAGTACACATGTTTTGTTTTTGTGATTGGATCAATAGAATAGACAAAATCTACCCATTGTGATTGGGATAAGAAAGAAAAATTCTTGTATCTAACTTTAAAAAAAAAATCATCATCACCTTAGAAATTAAAGCATGTATGATTCGCTTCTTCCCTCAATATAAATAGGGAAAAGAAAAAAATGTAGAAGTATAGAAGCTAACCTATGCTTCATTACGGAGAGACACCATCACACAAACTGTTTAACACCTTTCATAGCCTCCTTGAGTCTGTTGATTCCCCAAAGAAATTGCCGACTGAAAAATCATTTGGTGCCAAAAGTATATTTCGACATAACAACAAAGAGAGGAAAAATACACAGGTAAAAGTTGTGAATATAATGATATACCAACTTGAGAGAGGAAGGAAAAAGCACCCAATGAATCACTGTTGTTGGTAATGCGGTGGATTCACTGTTGCTCACATCGGCGAGGGATGAATAATACCATATCGATCTGTATAATAAACAATTTTCGTTACAACCCTAAGAACAACATAGTAAGATGAAAAAAATAGGAGACTTTAAAAACAAAGTTGGATCAAGCACCCTACACACCTCGGATGCCGTTGATTCTTGCGTGAGCCCCCTCGGGTTTTTTTTTTAGAATTTTTGGACGGCTCGGATCAGCCATCCGGTGGCCGGAGACGGCCCGGCGCAGCCGTTGGTACGATTTCCCTCCGGGGGCTGTCAGTATCACATATTTTTATCCATCTTCTTCTTCTTTTTCTGGAACACAGCTTCTTATTCAACAAAAAATAAGAACTCAAACGAGTTCTGGAACACAGCCTTACTACATTATTTGGAATGCCAACTCATAAAGGAATGAAAAAATAGGAGCAAATCATATATTTAAAGTTTCCTTCCTCTTAGATTTGCAAGGGAGACTTTTTTTAATAGGTTTAATTTACCATATATTTTTGAAGTCTCCTTCCTTCGTTCCTGCAAACCATATATTTTTGCTATGCTTGCTATGCAAGAGTTTTACATTAAGGAGGGAGTAATTGTCAACATTTCCTCATTTTTCCAGTTTAGTTAGAAGGCTGCATGTCTATATTTGGGAAAGTCTTTGTCTAAAATTACAAAATGCCAATCTTCCCTTAGTTGATTGCTAACGTGTTTTCATTTTGGAAAGGATGCATGTGAAATTTTTAATCCTTCCAGAAAATGTAAAGTATTTACTAAAATATCAAGGGTTGAATGAAGGGTGGAAATTTATACAGAAAAATGTGCGTTAAATCAAACGGTCAAGATTTATGTAAGAAAAATATGTGAGCCACCACACCATCGCGATTTGTATTATAGATATAGATGTCATAAAATAATTCTACATACACAACATCCAACTACAACGTGTTATACACAACATCCAACCACAACAGTGTTATTCTTCACCGATAATGATTAATGCAAGTAATACCTTTTCTCTTATTTATAAAATGATGGGAAGTTTTTCTAATTTGGAATCATGTTAGGTATATGTGTGTGTATGTTTGCAGTGCGTTTATTTCTAAAAGGAGATAAACTTATTCACAGCTTCACCGTGAATAGATTTTTTACAGCAGCAACCAATCGCAACCGTTTAAAAGTGTTTCAAACGGTCCGGATTTAAATGAAATTTTTCCGACTTTTCTCCAAATTTTTTTTATTAACATCCGGACCACCCAAAACACTTTTAGACAGCCGCGATCAGTGCCGTAAACAACTATTCATACGGCAGAGCTGTGAAAAAGATTCTCTCTTCTACTAAAAGATATGACTAATTTCGTACAAAACAGCTCTAATATTAACATAACCCATTCGAATAGGTCAACTGGGAGGCCAAAAAAGCCACGCAAAAAAAAAAACAAACAAAAACAAAACACGTCGTTAATGAAGTAATTTTCAATGGAAGGTCAAGTTAAAAAAGATACTCCATAGCAGAAAATAATATTCAGAAGGGTAATCTTCAGAGAATACCATAGGCAACAATCATCGGACCACCAAACATATCTAGACTTTCAGCAGGAAAAATTCTTCTACAATCTCTACCCATCAATATAGGTTCAATACGCACCAAAATTATCCCAAAAATTAGGGACTAGCAATACACCCAGTCCCCAAGTTTTAGATCCTAAACTGTTCAAAATATAACATTATACCACGGGAAAATATAACACTAAAAAAAATTCTCTCATTGTTATGCATTTTTAACTGCCTCGCTACCTACTTCTTCGCCTCCTCATACTCCGCCTCAGGAGCTTGGTCACCACCCTCAGAGCCGCCTCCAGAGGCAGCGCCACCAGTGGAACCTCCAGACATGTGCTGTCCAATCTTTGAAACCGCCTTATTCGCAGCATCAAGTTTCGCCTTAATCTCATCAACGTCATCCTCCCCCACTGCACTCCTCAAATCGGCAACAGCAGACTCAATCTCAGAAGCCACCTCACTCGGCACCTTGTCCCGGTACTCACTCAAGCTCTTCTCAATACTGTAAATAGTGGTGTCCGCACTGTTTCTGAGATCAATCAGAGTTTTCCTCTCTTGATCCTTCTGGGCATGAATCTCAGCTTCCTTGACCATCTTGTTAATCTGATCTTCCGAAAGACCTCCCGTACCCTTAATTGTAATCTGTTGCTCTTTTCCAGTGGCCTTGTCCTTCGCAAATACAGTAACGATTCCATTGGCATCAATATCGAACGTGACTTCGATCTGAGGCAGGCCTCTAGGAGCTGGTGGAATGCCCACAAGATCAAACTCGCCAAGGAGCTTGTTATCAGCCGCCATCTCGCGCTCCCCTTGAACTACTTTTATACCCACCTGAGTTTGGTTGTCAGCTGCTGTTGAGAACACCTGAGAAAAATAGAAACCCCTAAATAGCACCTTAGAATCTTCCACAAGCTGTAACAGGTCTGGTTGATAAAGTAACTTATAGAACTGCTAAGAAGCACAGATACGCCTCACGTATCAGTGTTGGAGACGGAGAAGGTACACTCCGGGCACATGTCGGGCACCAAACATGGTTCCTTTTGGATTATACACATTGGCAACACACTAAGACAAGTTAGGTTCAAGAAGTTGGGCAACAGTCACAATTGCCCTGTATAGCTCGTGAATACTTCTTATATCGTGTCTAGGGGTGTTACCCGAAACCGGAAAATCGATCGAAACCGGAAAAACCGGACCGGACCGAATTTTTTTAAACTGGTTGAATAATTTCGATCCGGTTTATGTGTTTTGAAAACCGGTCGAAAACGGACCGGTTATATATATGTATATTGGTCTAATAAATATATTTATTATATAAAATCAACCATATATATATATATAAACTATTTTTATGGGCTTAATTATATTTTTATGGGTTTTTTTTTTTTATGTATTTGGTTCAAAATTAATCCTTTTTTGTTGGGCCCAAAAAAGAGGTTGAATTATGGATTTTTGGTTGATATTTTGTGGGTTGAATTGTGGATTTTTTGATGTGTTGGGCCCAAAATATGTCCTGTGAATGAAAACCGGATAAACCGGACCGAAACCGGTTGAGCCAATCAAAACCGGACCGGATTATCTCAACCGGTTTCAGTTTCTAAAATCTCAAACCGGATAACCGGTTTCGACCGAAAAATATGCTGAAACCGGTCGAAACCGGACCGGTATCACCCCTAATCGTGTCGGTGCCTAATTTTTTAAAAATGAAATTCGGCATGTCTGTGTCGAGTCCACCTCCGTGCTCCTTAAGAAGAATATTTTTTCTACAATACCCTTATACCATTCTAATGCAAATTTCAAAGTTTCAGATGCCTCATTCCATGACCATGAGATAGATAGATATTCAAGCACTAAGTTCCTCGCAATAACAAGCAAAAAAAATATAATAACAAGAACACTGGGTTTGAGTTTACAGATCGAAGGGTCACCTGGCTTTTCTTTGTTGGAATGGTTGTGTTCCTACTGATCAATCTGGTGAAAATACCGCCCAGAGTCTCAATACCAAGCGAAAGAGGAGTGACATCAAGGAGAAGCAACTCCTTAACGTCTCCCCGGAGAATACCACCCTGGATGGCAGCTCCCATAGAAACAGCCTCGTCAGGGTTTACACCTTTGCTTGGGCTCTTACCAAATATTTGGGACACAATTTCCTGCACTTTTGGCACACGGGTCATTCCCCCCACAAGAAGAACCTCATCGATATCCTTGGTACTTATGCCAGCATCCTTCACACAGTTTGTGCATGGGTTCCTAGTCCTTTCAATCAAGTTGTTTACCAAAGCCTCGAATTTCGATCTGGTCAAGGTAATGTTCAAGTGTTTTGCACCAGAGGCATCGGCTGTGATGAATGGAAGGTTGATCTCAGTCTGGGATGTTGACGATAGTTCAATCTTAGCCTTCTCCGCAGATTCTCTAAGTCTCTGGAGAGCAAGCTTATCCTTTGATAGATCGATTCCCTCAGTTCTTTTGAATTCACCCACCAAGAACTCCAGCAGAGTATTGTCAAAGTCCTCTCCCCCCAAGAATGTGTCACCATTCGTTGCTTTCACCTGTATGTAAGAGAGTTATCGTGTATACACCTGAATAAAAACTCAAGTACTGCTCTGTGTTTGGAAGTTATAAAAAGAAATGGAAAGGAGAGGAAATAAGAAATTTTGCTGTTCTCCTGTTTGGTTCCCAGTGGAAAGGGCGAAGGAAGAAATGGGAAGGAAAACAAGGGGAAAATGCCAAACAGCTTCAAAGAAAGCTCCCACTATCCATTTTACTTTACTTTCATTTCCTTTTAAAACCACACAACATAAAATAATTAGCTTTCCCAAACATTTCTCTTCTCTTTCTTTCCCCTAGTTACAAACAAAGTTTTACAAGCAAACTTGACATGCATACCTCAAAAACACCATTGGAAATCTCTAGAATGGAAACATCAAAAGTTCCACCACCAAGGTCAAAAACTGCTACAAGACCTTCCTTATTGTTCAAACCGTAGGAAAGTGCAGCAGCAGTAGGCTCATTGATGATTCTTTGCACATCAAGGCCTGCAATTCGCCCAGCGTCCTTTGTAGCTTGTCTTTGAGCATCGTTGAAATAAGCAGGTACAGTGACCACAGCCTTTGTAACACTCTTTCCAAGGTACGCCTCAGCAGTTTCTTTCATCTTAGTCAGGATGAATGCACCAATTTGGCTTGGAGAATATTGCTTCCCACTGACTTCAACCCAAGCATCTCCATTGGGAGCCCGGACTATCTTATATGGAACCATTTTCATTTCTTTCTGTGTCTGGGGATCATCAAAACGTCTCCCAATGAGACGCTTGGTCCCAAACACTGTGTTAAATGGGTTGGCCACAGCTTGACGTTTAGCTGGAGTTCCCACAAGAAGCTCTCCCTTTGGGTTATTGGCAACCACTGATGGTGTGGTCCGAGATCCCTCAGAATTTTCAATCACTTTAGGACTCTACAGGAAATGGAAAAAGTTAATCAGGTTCTTACAATGCCATCCAATTTTACCAAAAAGTGGTGCTGAATATCTGAAACTAAAATTAAACTCACCTTGCCCTCCATAACTGAAACACATGAGTTTGTGGTACCCAAGTCAATTCCGATGACATCGTTCCCAGCCGGATACGTACTGTTTCAGAAGGAAAATAAGTCAAGAAGACAACAATTTTTTAAAATGGTAGCGTCAAGAAGACAAAAATGATATAACACGCAACCATATACAGCTTAAGCTGACATACCTGAATGGCCTGGCCAAGCTAGCCCATTTGTTACCCAAATGCGAGGTAGCCCATGATGACTTGGCATTTCCAGTTAACTGCACAATGTTACAGAATAGCAAAACATTCAATATGCATTACACTACCATCAAATTGATCAAAATGAGCATGCTAACAACAATCTTCATCTAAATCGTTTACCAATAATGCAAGGTGTGGGCATCAAGAAGATGCAGTATAGAACCCTAATACATACCCACCCACACACACACACCACCCCGATCTAATACATATGAATATCCAAAGAAACAACCCAAGTGAAAGAATGTCTTGCATATTGCTTTCTATGCAGGAGAATCAAATTGTAAAAGTCTTAACATCACACAACTTAACACCCTAAAAATTTGTACCTCATTGCAAGAACACAACTTGAATCCATTCCACAAAATAGTTAAACACAAGAGCTTTGAAAGGAACAATTCGTATAACATGCAGCAATATTGCCTGGTACAACACCTACATTCTATGTCAGCAACATTTCACAAATCCAAACTAAAGAATCCCCCTCTAACTGCAGAAGAGCAATAGAGAAGAAAAACACAAATTAAGCGAGCGAGAGAGACTCAAAAAATCACACACGCACAATCATGCAATAATGGTTAAAAATACAAGCCCTTTCAAAGACGACAATCAGCTTATGGTTTAGAACTGGCTCTACCAAATGTAGCATTCAAGAGCCAAAAATGAATTCCCAAACAATTTTTAAGGCAAGCCCACCTCTAACCCGGTGAATCCACAGGGCTTAGAGTTAAACACGAATAAAAGCATTGAAATTTCAGATAAACAAAAAGATGAAAATAGTCAGAAACAGGACTCTCTACCAACACCGCTGCAAGCCTGACAAACAAACCCCGCTAACTAAACTAAAAGCACAATAATGAAGCATCGAAACATGAGATAAAAAATTACTACGCAAAGGATTAAAAACCCCAGACTACCCAGGGTTTGATTCCGTAAAGACTAAATCTAATCTTCACAAAAATTCAGCAATCACCTCTACCACGAAACAAAAATCAGACGATTCGTGTCCTGATAAACGAGAACCCAGATCGTACAAATGATGGAGATCAAAAAAGGGTTATATCAAATTATAGTGTTAGAGATACATATATATGCGTATAGAAGGGCAGTATGGTACTGTGATGTGCAGTGGTAAATGAGCACGTACAGATTTGTAGGCAGAGAGAGAAGCGACGGAGAGGTCACGGCGACGGAGAGATCTGAGCAACACAGCTGCCGCCATTTGACAGTGGAAAACGAAGTTAATTGACCGGAGAATGGAACAGAAAAAATGGGGAGAGGGTTTTATCGGGGTTTAGGTTTTTATGGCCCTATTAGGGTTTAGGGGTTTTGAGGAGGCGCAAATGGCCAAACGAGAGAGAGAGAGAGACGTTTTGGAGATTTGTGGTGTGGTTTTAGATACGTGGAAAGAAGGTTCTAGACGTTAGTTTGGCTTGTCAACCAAGCACCCCATTTCCATTTCAAATAGATACTAGAAGTAAAAGAAAAACAAAGCACCATTTTTAAAAACCAAAAAAGAAAAAGAAAACAAACCAAGGCACCATTTACAAAAGAAAATATTATATTGGAAAATGCTATGGTAGGAAAGAAAATATATTGGAAGAGTATGTTGAGATCCGAGAAAAGTCTATTGATGCCAGGAAAGTGTATTGACATATGTAGAATAGAAATTAAAAAATTAATTTATTTGAAATAATATGTATATTATTGTCTGTTTGGTGGGCGGCGGTTAACAAAAAGAAATTATTTTTCAAGATTTACCTACTATGATAACTCTTGTAAGTGGGGTGGTAAAATAGAATGAGTAAATGAGATGAGTTAAGACCTTTTTAGAGCATCTCCAATACAATACTCTATTTTTGCCACCGTTCCTCCATTTGAGAGCATCAAAATAAATGTATTTTATTATAAAAGTAATTTTGAGAAAATCTAACTCCAACCCAATATTTATACCTCTATTTGTTTAAAAATTCACTCCAAATGTCAAACTTCACCACTTTTCCTCCAAAACATTTCAAATTATCATTTTTCTAATTTTATATTAAAAAAAACATACTGAATATTGGCCTTGTTTTGTAGATATTGTAAATAACTTTTAATTGGTACCAATTTTATAAAAAATAAATAAATGTATCAACACTAATTTGATAAAATACATTGGGATTTGGAGAGGATGAATAGTGAAGTGGAGGAGATCCTTCAATTTTTTCCCCATCCTCCAAATTTGGAGTTTCAAAGTTGATCCTCTCACCGATCAATAAAAAAAAAAAGTTGATCCTATCAGATGGGGGAGGGGTTGGAATTGTATTTCTTTAAGAAATGGTCCTCTCAAATAGAGAAATAAAGGGTGCATTGGATATAGTCTAGGCGCGCGTGGGATGTTTTTTGTGAGGGACCCAATGAACTATTGACTTACTTGAAGAGGATTCTTAAGAGCTATGAAATTGAAAATTTGGTCGCCCTAGCATTTTCTCAAGATAAATCCTTCGGCTAATACTGTTTCAAACCCGATATTATCATTTTTGGCCCTTTTTTGTTGGGAAGAGGCCCAATAGGACAGATTATTCAATGCCCAACATTGTGGTAGGTTCCAATACACTTTCCTTAAAAAAAAGGGTTTTCACTAATTAAAAATGAAATAGAGTTTCACGTTTTATGGATTTCTATGCAGGTTATTCTCTTTGCATACATCGGCTAAAATATCATTTAGCGGAAATAACTTACTTTTGTCTATTGTTATTACCTTGAAGCAAAACAAATATAGCAGAAACATGCTCTAAAAGTCTATAGTAGTTGATTTGTTAGAAATGAAAGCACAATAAGTGTTTTTCTAAAATAATTCCAAATAAAACTTTACAATGATATCCTCTGTCCCAATTTAAATCTTCTAGAAAATATATTTTCCAACAATAAAATTTTCCCCCCAAAGTATAATTAAATACTCCGTATCTCCTTGCCAACAACATCTATAAACTGCCTAGTTTGGCATTATAAGGCAAATGACTTTTTTTTTTTTTGTTCTTATTCAATTTTTTTTTCGCATTTGTTAGTTTTTTGTCGATTTTTTTTTGAGAATTATTGCTTTGTCATGACGGAAAGAATCTAAAAAATAAAAAATTATAATTGAAATTCTATTTTTTTAATAAACACGAAAACAAGTTAATAAGTCAATTTTTTCATCTTTATAAAAAAAATAGATTTTTTTTTACTTTTTAGATTCCTCTCATCATAACGAAATAATAATCCTCGAAAAAAATTTCAAAAAGGAAAAAAAAAAAAAAACCATTTGGGTTATAATGCCAAACTAGGCCTTGACCACACTAGATAAAACCCACAAACTACTATAGTACAGTATAAATATCTCCACCATATCTGAACCCCTCGTTAGTATTCCTCACATGCACCTAACTACACCTAATCCCTCCCCAACCACCATTTCCCCTCGAAGACGAAGACGAGGGAAATCATTTCTCAATGCGTCGATCGCTAATCGACCAGTTGGAGGCAACTTGAAACCTGAAGGTACGAAAAACGTTTTATTCGAATTTAATGCTCCAATATCAGAGATTTTTTAATCTTCTTTTTTTCCATCTTCATCTTCTTCCCTAATTATTGAGTTTTCCAAGCCTATTAGCAATATTATTATAGCAAACCCAACTCTGATAAGTTGATTTGTACATGGAAGAATATAGAAATAGCTATAGGAATTGGTCTTTTTGTCAAGCATGGAACATTCCTTCTGAAGTGCTAAATGTTAGGGCAAATAGATAGTGGGTCGTGCCTGCTTTTCTGTGTGGATCACTGGGATGATCCATTTGGTAGGTTCTATTTGCAGGGAATGCCCTGATGTTTCCTGTGTTGGTTTGTTTGGAATAAAACTGTTGCTTACCACACACACAAAAAAAGGTCGCATCAAACATGTTTATATACCCATTCTCTCCATCACGAATCGGTGTATAATTTCTCCCCTTTGTCGTCGGAAAATGCAAATCAAAAGGGAAATTCGTATTTCTGTAGAGGGAGAGGAAGGGGTAGATGTTGATGGTGAAGGGGAAGTCATTGGAGTGGTGGACTTGGATGATTTTCGATGGCAGTGATCTCGAGTCGTAAGGGGAGATGGTTGGGTATCAGGGGAGAATCAGATATTGGCATTGCAAGGAATGGTGGCTTTGATTTTGGAGGTGAGGCCGGCATTGTTTAGGGCTCGTTGGATGATTTTTAGCACGGGAGGGTGCAGGGTATCGTTGCCAAATGAGGTCTTCAGGTGATCACAGAGAGGCAGTGATCCCAAACTGTAAGTTGCCAACGGAGGGTAGGGGATTTGGAAGCAGGGGAGAATGAGATATCGGCATTGCAAGGAATGGTGGCTTTGATTTTGGATGTGAGACCGGCGTTGTTTAGGGCTTGTTGGACGTTGGATGATTTTTAGCGAGGGTGAAGGGTGTCATTGCAAAATGAGGTCTTCAGGTGATCACAGAGAGAGGGAGGGAGAGAGAGGGATAGGATGAAATGGGGGTTTGTGTTTAATTTATTTTCCGATAAAAGCCTAAGAGTACAGATAGATGGTGGTTTGGATGTTACGATTGAAAGAACTCACTTAAACTCGGTGATTATGGAATTAGAGTGCCCTGTGTACGTAGAAGTCTACGATTTAGCGTAAAATACTTTGAAATATGTTGCTTTCATCAATGTCTTGGTGAGAGATTTAAAGAATTGGTGTCAAAGCTGTTGAAAAATTGTGTTTGTGACTGTTTCCATGAATTATTGAATTGCTTGGTAGGACTCAGATGATTTTAAGGAGATAAGAGAATAACATGATTTCAAAGAAGCTAAATCATTTGTTGCGTTTGGTGAGATATGAGAATGAATAGTTATTAGTTAAAAATTCCATTTTCTCCTTAATTATTGGAGGGGAAAAAAATTAGCTATGCGAGGCTAATTTAGTTGGCTTTCACATTCAATTCCCTGAACAAATTCAAGATCCAAACATGTTGTACGAGCTCAAGTTTCTTTTCCATTTAGGGATTGGACACTAATTAGTGATTTCAAAAGGGTGGTAGTTATTCTCCAATAAATACTTTTTGGGCTGTCGGTCTCACAAGTCTTGGATACAGAGCTGGAGATTTGCTTCTTTCAGTTATTTTTTTCTAACTCCTGCTGACAAATATTCTGTATCTTGATCTGGTATATATACACATTCGTATATTCTGTTTTGATTGCCAGAACATGATTCTAAATGGATGCTCTTTGGTCACTCCGGGTGTTTACCCCAAGGCATTCAACTCAAAGTCCTGTTTCTCGGGTCCATATTGTGGCATCCCTCCTCTGCCTTCTGGTTTTTCATATCGAAGCATTAGGAGTTCATGGAGACCCTGTCAAGAGCTAACATTGCAGTCTTCCATCGGTATGTCAACGCGGTTGTCAAGTTGATGATCTCTCGTTTGTTTCATTTAAGTTGCATTTTTGAAATAAGATTCAGTATTTATTTGTTGGAGTGATTTTTAATGTTTGGATGTTTGATATTTATTTTACTTTTTTACAGTAAAAAGCTTAGCGCAAATTATATGATTAAACAAAGGACTATACGCTCCTCCAAAGTAAAAACAAGGACTATACGGCTTTGGTCCCCAATAAGTGATGTTTTTTTCCGTTCTGGTCGGCATTATGCATCTTAGTCAAGCTAGGCTTGAAATTAGTTTGGTACAAGCTTTCAGCTTTCAGCTTACATAATGCATATATCTAAAGGCAAATTATGTTGCAATACTGCATATATCTAATAGACGTACGGTATGGTACGCTGGGATTGTTGGGATGGGCCTCATCTTGACCCTTTTTTCATAAGGAAAATAGAACCATGATAGGTTAACAGTAATGGTAACAACTAACAAGGATGATTCTGTCCCAGAAGCTAAAGCGGAAAGAAATGTTAACATGTATATGGATATGCATTTTTTCCCCTGGATATGGAAATGCTTAATGCGAAAAGACATGGATATGGTAACAAGGATATGGGTATATACATTTGCGTGAGCATGTGCGTGTGTGTGAGTGAATTAGCCCTTTTCCATGAAAAGTTTTTGCAGAATATCATGAATTCATATTGCAGGAAAAACTCCTCTTCTGCTTCTTGCGGGTGCATTACCACCGCTCTTAAGTGGTCGGGATGGTAGCTTTTCACGTAGTACCATACCCACAATATGTAGGCAGAAGAAGCAACCTTTTCTGGCCCCTCCAAGAGCTTCCATGGAGGCGGATCAACAAAAAAAAAAAAGAGCTTCCATGGAGATGATCGAGATGCTTCGGCATATTTCTGACCCTGCTTCAAAAGGAGAGAAGGTTATGTGGTGGTGGAGAATTCTGGCATGCATCCCATATCTCATAGCGCTCCGCGATACATCGAAGTATTGGGAAGCAGCGTGTGGTCTCTACCCATTCTTGGAGCAATTCAAGTTCTTGACATCTGGATTTTACTGGGTTTTTGACAAATTGCCGAGATGGTTTGTTATGCTATATTTTATCGCTGCATATTTCGGTGTGGTGAGGAGAAAGAAACTTTCCCATTTCTTGAGGTTCAATACGGTGATGTCCATGCTACTGGATAATGTCTTTCAGATTACAGAGATGGTGATCAGTTTCTTACCATTTGCATTCTATGGGAGCAGGACCGGTGATCAGCATTTTTGGATTGCTTTTGGAGTTCTCAATTTTTGGATTGCTCTTGGAGTTGTCTACGTCTTGACGGTGTTGGTATGTATGGGCTCCTCCATAATTGGGACGTATGTTGAAATTCCAGAATTGAGCAAGACAGCTTTAGATAATTTGGAGATGTAGGATACTATCATATGGCTCTTATGGTGAGGCTTTGCTTTTTCTTGGGGAGGTTATTACAAATGACGTTTTTTGGTTAGTATGAACGAAGTTCTAAATATCAATGTGTAGGTACAGTTTCGATGTGTTTACGTCTCTGGTTCTAAGGTTGATTCTCCCTACTGTTGCATATTCTGCTTTTCTGGGTGTTTTATGCAAGTATCAGATCTGTTTTGAGTTTGGCTAAATCAGATGTATTTGCCTCCCAATACATAATGAAACCCTAGAAAACGAGCGCTTAATAGAGTGCACCTATGAGGTCTTGTCTCGAATTCACTTCTTATTGATCCACGTGTGGCTTAACCCATCACTTCACACTCCTCTACAAATGTCGTCTTTGGCAAATGTCTTAATTCAATAAATTTTCGCTGTTTGGTTTAAAACAAAAATAGTTTAGGCCCGATATAGCCAGAAATCTGTGTCGTATCAATATTGATTTCAATTCTTCGCAATGCCATCGTTCAACTATGTGAATCAATGCCTTGTTTGTTTAGACAATTCTTTCACGTAAAGTGTACATGGAATTAAAAGTTTTTCTTGCATCAAGATAAGGGAAGTTGTAATTTTTCATCGCATCGATTTTAAGTTGAGTTTTCATCATCCCCTTTTTCTTTTTTTTTTATGGTATGCAAACTTCCGTAAGTGTTAATTGCTACTTACTAATAGATCAACAGAACATTAATCATTGTTGTATTTCTTTGACAAAAGATCACCTTGATAAAAGATCACCCGCTGAAGTGATAAATCTCGCTGCACTAATCAATCACATTTGAGTTACGAATTGCGCGACAATAGTCCAACGTTGCCTGATAACTCCATGTCTTATTCATTCCTGTGATAGCAACTCAATTTATGAATCTCCACCATAGGTAGCACAAACTCAAGCTTTGTGAATTCTGACTGAATAATGCTAGATCTGCCAATATCCTATCCACATCTACCATTGCACATGGCCATGGCCAAAGCCTGGATCCATCAGCATGTTGAATCCAAGCTACCTGAACTTCATCAATACGGTATTGTAGGCATGGTGCTGATGAAGAAAAGTTTTCATTCAAAAAGGTGGACCTTTCCAAAACTGATTTCTCACTAACTCCGCTGAATTTGCATTCCATTTTTCCGAAATCCTATTTGTATAACAAAATTTTATCGGTTTTCAGCCGGCCTAATATTAGTTTCTTCGAAATTTCTGCAAGGATTCTGCATGTTCGGGGGAAAATACTTCCGTACTTGCAAGAGAAGATATACAAATACATAGTGGAAATTGTACATGACACCAGTTTGGCTGCATTGATTCTTTTTTTTCGCCGAGGTTGGAGAGAGTTTTTAGCAGTTAAAACTGGAGGGCCATTTGCAGTTGCAACCATTTAAGAATATTCGACATCATAGCGCAACTGAGTTACAAGGAAAAAAGGCTCAGAGTCGAAGAATGCCCGTTGTAAGAAATTTGTGTAAAAATGAATCATTGTACAAATCTTCATGTCCGCATTTGTTAGATGAAAATACAAAAACATGTACAAAAAAACAATGAATTCAAGAAAGGGGAAAAGGGAAAAAAAAAATCTAACTATGCAAGATGCCGAGCTTCCACTATGCAGTTCCATATTTTCACCAGATCTAATGAGAGAAAGCTCACTATTGATTCACATCTCTAGTGAAAGGTTAAGCAAAATTGATGATCAGAGTCTGGGAAAAGTGCATCTTGAATCAAACCAAATGAAGTAAAGACGATGAACATCAGTCCTGAAGTAAGAAAACATAACATGATTAAGTAGGAACCAAAGCAAGTATTCCACATAATAGAAAAATTTAAGAGCAAAGCATGTACCCTCATAGCCGGAGGTAACCTCCTCTCTCTTCGCCTCCTAGGCTTTTCCTGAGGAACGGCTTCCTGTTGAAAGACCAGCTTTTCCTCATCTCTCTTTTCCTCCGCCAAGCAGCTACACGAGTATAAATAGCTGGGACAATGAAGCACAAAAGAACAAAAAGCAGCACTGCAAAACATAGAAAGATGACATTGCGGAAACCATCCTTCAGCTTCGGATCTCTTTGCTCCGTCCAAGGAACTCCTCCCACATTCATCCCAAACACTGTTTAAAGAAAGCAAAAATAAAAAAAAATGTGATTCACTTTGAATGGTTCTCCCTCTCTAGAAAGATAAGAAACACGGACATGTCTACTAGCCTTGCGCATTGGTGTCTGACTAGTGTCGGACACAGACATGTTGGGCACGCCTAAAAGTGCGTCTAATCCTTAAGTACAGTTATTTTACTTAGACATGCTGACAACATGCTATGAGCACGTTTGGGACACATTAGGATGTCAAAATGGGAATTTTTAAACCATTCAGCCGACGCCCAAATTTTTTGAAAAAAGCTTAGTTCAATAATATTTATTTAGCAAAAGTAGTTCTTATATCTACATAACACCAAAGGGCTAGCCACTGCATGAGGATCCTTGCCATTGCACGGTCTGGAGAAGGGTTGGATATACGCAACCTCACCCACCCCCATGAGCGGAGAGGCTGTTTCTTAAACTCAAACCCGTGATTAGCAAGTCACAAAGGCGCACAACCTTATCATTTCGTCCACGCCGCCTTTCTCTTCATGATACTAACATTACGTAATTGCTTATCCTTGGGATAAAAAGATATTTTTAATCTTTTTTAGAGATGTCTATTTGATATGTAAACTTAACATCTACCAAATGTGTTGGCACCCTACTTTTTCAATCCTAGATAAACAAGTCAAATTTTACACAAAATAGTACTAAAAAAGAGAGAGCATAGGGTTGAAGAAAGATCTTAAACCTCCAGTCACTATAGATAGAGGGAGGAATATGATCGAAAGGAACGAGAGATAGTATAGCTTTCTATTTATTTGCTCGGCCTGCCAGCTGTCTAGACCGGCTTGGATTGCAGTGACTCGATTGGCTATGAATCCAACATTCTCCTTTAGCCTCCTGAGGCGACTGATTAACTCCTCAAGTGAACTGATGTCTTCATGGGCAAACCAGTGTTTTGAAGCACACTTCTCCTTGACTCGTGGAAATACTTGCTCCCCATGCGCAATAACCTGCATCCACGTCGGAGTACAATGGGTAAAATCCACAAGAACGTGTAGCTGTGTGCTTTTATTTCAAAATTCTTTGACCTATATAAGGGATAATCACATGACAAGAGGTCACATCAGTGAATTATGAGAAGCTCATCGATCACAACTCTTTGGATGAAAAGAAATAGGAAACATGACCCGACACATGAATCATGCAAGCCATGAATAAACTACCACAGCCATATGTTTCGTGAGTATGTACTGAAGTTATGTCTTTATGTTTCTCCACTCATGCCATGCCATAGAGGATGGAAATTACCTGCAAGAGGCGCTGTAAGTCAAGATGCATTTTAGGAAATCTTCTGTCATCTAGCATTTGCTTTTTCAAAGCAAAACCACCTGCAATGATCCCAACAAAATGGTGCAATCAAACAACGCATAAAAAATAATGCACATCCAAAAAAAGAGGAATAGGAGTTCAAGTTGAGAAATAAAATAACAGAATGTGAAAGCAACTTCTTTCCAATCTAACCACACCATTTCCTTTTTAACTATTTTACCAGTTAAAGCCAAATCTGAAGCTAATGCATATGATCTTAGGTCATCCACAGTGGTATAATCAAAAAAAGATAATCAAAAGTTGACACATCAGCTTTTGATTATTCACTTAAGAGGTTGCTAAGCTTAACAATGTTGAGTTTCACAATGGTCACTTCTAGTCCATAACCAAAATAAGGGGTCCACTACAATTTCACTCTCTCTCTCCCTCTCTGTTTTCCCGCCATTCACTTCCCTCTATTTACGTTTTTTTTTTGGCAAAAATATATCGATTCCCTTTTTTAATTTTGGGGAAAAATTGACCCTTCTATTATGAATTTTTTTTTTTTTTTGGGAATAGAAACGGAAAAGAAGAATGAAATACCTTAATCCGGCGACGATGAGTTGAATTGTAGATGATCGAGAGATATGAGTTTCACTTTTGGAGGAAAAGAAAGAGAAATAGTTTGTGGGTGAAGTGAAGAGGATATAGAGTAGGCGAAGAAAGAAAATACTAGTTGAAACACATGTGTATACAACTTTTGGAACTAGTTAACTTATGTGGTGTGGGGTTCACAAATTTTGATTATTGAAAAAAGGTTGCTAGTTTTGGTTATCTAAAGCCCAAAATTTGATTATTTCTAAGGATGTTGCTAAGTTTGATTATACCATTGTGAGCTATTTTTTGCATCAACATTGTTAACTTTAAAAACAATTGGCTTTTGATTATACCACTGTGGATGGATGTCAATTATTGTCATTAACTATTGTCAATGCGCTGCACCTCCCACATCAGAGGCGGATGAGATCATCATTGATTAAAGAGAAAAAAAACTGAAATCTAATAGTACTTTATTAGATCCTCCTTTAAAGGAATGAATCTTTTAGAAGGCGTAAGAATAAGAAAGACTTGTACAATGAAGTGACAGAAAAAACAAACTATGAAATCATTCAGGCTTTTGGGTGAAGGACTAGATCTCTCAATAGATTGTATTAAATGGGAGGAGCTAGAAAGCACACACTCTTGGTTGTTAAAGTTACTAATCACGGAAAGATCTACGCTATCTACTCAAGCCAATATAAAAATGTATGATCAGTGTGGCCTCGTTAATGGATGAATCTTGTCAAGAAGGCATTTCAACAACAATCTCAAAATTTTCAAATTCTCCAAAGCTTGATCTCTATCTTGATATTTACATAACATCTTATAGTGATGCCGATCGAACAAGAGTCTATAGCACCAGTATTGATGGTGGCAGCGTCATCACGATTGTGCAAAGACAAAGTTATCCAACTCAGGTGCCGTTCCGCTTTCTCCAAAAAGGAACTTTTAGAAAAAGAAGGTAATTTCAAGTTCAAAAATCATGTGTTTACGCAAATAATTTTCCTACCAATATGGATCTCGTTTGATAGATCTCATTGAGATCTTTTAAACGGTGCAAAAAAAATTAAAAAATTATTTTCCATTTTTATTATATTTGAGTTTGAAATTACATTCTTTTTGAAAAAGAAGGTTTAAAAAGAAAGCGGAACGGAGCCTCAACTCAACAAGCCTTTGTCCTAATTACTTAACGCCTGCCGCATTCACCATATCTTGAACTGTATCTATCCAAAGTCGTATCCTAAGTTGTGTCACTTCTTTTCACCTCATCCCACGTTCTCACCTTCGTTTGGTTCTTTAACACCCTCCCCGCGGATCAAATTTCTCTTAGTCCACACCACTCAAATGGCTTTTCTCTTCTAGTTTTGCCCTACAATTTGTGCCACTTCTGACTTGTTAATAATGTCTGCTCTTTAATTTCATCTTTTCTAGTAAAACGATTCATTCATTTCACCCTTACTTCCGCTACACTGCTTTAATGAAACATGACTTTTCTTAAGTGCCAAGATCTGATACCATTCGTCAAAGCCGGACAGTAGTATCTGACTCAGGAAATTATTGCAACAGATGAATTCCGTGAGTGGAAGTTTTCCAATCCAAAAGAGCTTATCAGAAACTTGAACACTTATTAAGTCAAAATAAACAGTTAAACTGAGTTGTTTGACTAATTCCCACAAGAACTGACACATGACATGAGAAGCAGTCCATCAAGGTTTCATTCAGTCGCAAATGTTGAAGTACCATAAGGGGTGGCCTTCTGATTAACTATCATGAGAAACTTGTTAAATACAATCTACAATATCAAGATGGAAATCTGGAATGGGTGTATTATAGCTACCAAAATTGAGGTAGTAATGACAAAACCAAGTCCAACCCTAGGCATGCCATAATACAATATCGAGGGCATCTTATTAAGTAGTTCTAGATCGAAAGGAGATCATGCGCCATGAAAGCTAGTGTCTCACGTCTTTAATAACGACTATCGAATAGAAACTCATAGCATGCTTCATAAAATTTATCTCAGTACTAAAAAAGAACATATATGAAATGGAAAATAAGTACTTGCGCATACAGAAACCTAAAGTTTGCATTAATTAAGCTTACCTCTATCCAATTCAAACTCCACCCCATCCAGGTCAATCTCAAGTTTGGTCACGATATCTTGGATATGATCTACATGTGTGTCAATAACATGAATGACGAGTTTCGCAACAGATTTTGGCACAGGATTATCCGCTTCCTCAGAATGATTCATAGTCAACAAAAATTCAAGAACATGCTCCCTAATCACAATCCCACCCTTTTCCTTCTCCTTCTCTCCTCTCACATGATTTGGACTCTCCACACTTGGAATCTCTGAAAGAAGAGACTCACCAACAGGCGAGAAGCCCAATCTTGGGACACGGCCCAAAGAGACTGTAATCACTGAATTCTCAGTAACTCTTGCAGCAATTCTGAACGTAAATTTGCCCGAGGCGGTACCCGGTGAGTTAACCCTAAACACAAGGGCACCATCTACATGCCCACAAAAGGGTCCGTTGCTGACCAGAGAGAGGATGTCTTGGAGTTTTAGGGGAGGGCAAAGAACATCAATGAGGTATTGAGCGGATTGAGAAAGATTTTGATTGCCTTTGGGAAGTTCCACATGGTACCAACAAAATTCATTCCCTCTACCCTCTACAAGATCCCAATCCTTGTTATAGTAATTCCCTTCCCCATCGAAAATATAGGCTCTTTTTCTCACAGCACCCGGGAAACTAGTCCTATAAAGCCGACTCTCCTTTAGAGGAGCGCGTTCTGTCAACATTTCCTCTCCCTCTACTTCTCCATCAAGGTTTAGTTCTTCCAGAGGCAATGCCATAATTCCCCTGAGTCTATTTTTTAGTTACTGATTCGAATAACCACAATGAGGATAAGAAGATTCAACACAACAGAACTGAGCCCAACTTTAACACTCACATTCAATTTTCAATAAGTTCCAATTTCAAGCATCAAAATAGCCTGTTTTCAACCCTCTGGAATCAAATTCGGTACCAGAGATGGCAATGGTGATACCAAATCCAATCGGACCAATTCACAAGAAGATTGAGCCAACTCTGCAGATCTCAATATGTAACCAAATCCTTCAATTATCAAAACAGAAACACACCAATTCGGCATCAAAAATAGTCTCTTGCCAACCCTCTCGAATCAAATTCCGTATCACAGACGGTGATAAAGAACAAATTGACAAATCAAAACAGGAATGAACCAACTCTGCAGATCTCAATAAAACCCCTTCTTATCAATCCACCAAACAGCAACAACCCCCTTAAACCCCACCAAGAAATCACCAAGATTTTCCAATCCACCACACTAACCTGAAAAATTAACATTATAATTCCACGTTTTTAGCATCAAATCAAATCCCAAACCAAAACCCACCAGAGGTTTTACCCCCCAAAAACAACAACTGGGTATTACTCTTAAAAATCAAACAGAACCCATAATCAACCAAAAGATAAATTAACCAACAAAGAAGAAAGCGTCAGCGTTTACCTCAACCAGGACCCTTGAAGACCAGCAAGCCAAAAAAGAAGACCCAAATCAGAACAAGAAATCAAACCCCAGAAAGAACTCAGAAAAGGATGTTTCTGAACCAAGGACGGTCGTTCCAAGTTTTTAACACCCAGATTTAGATAGATTTTTAATTAAAGCCCAATTAGAAAACGCCTGAGAAAAACCTCCAGATGGAACAAGAAGGAAGACAAAACAATAAAAAACTACTAAAGGCGTTCAACATGAGTGCAGTTTCGTGGAAACTTCAAAAACCAGGACTTGGATTATTTTAATCTGAGATGTACGGTACGGTGTGGTATGTCCAATGAAACTGCCAATCATGGATTAGAAATGGGTATTATCTGATAATTTTTCTGAGGTTTTAGAGTTACTAAAAGGGTAGTGCATGTGTTAGTTGATGAGTCGTGGATGATGATAGATCACCAGCGAATCTATTCATCACGGATTGCTTCCAACATAATTTACCGGTTGGTGGTGGAGGTTTTTTCCTCTTTTTGATAATGGATTTACAGAAGCATGTCACCTGACACCTAGTAATACCATGGATGGTATTTTAGTCCCTTATTATTTTTATTTTTTATTTTGCCTTCTACACACTGTGGACCTGGTTTTTGTCGTGCGTCAATGCATTACGTGAGTGTAGGGTGTCTCTCGGTGTGATTAGTTGAATTTTTTTTGTCTTGATTTGAATCGTTAAATGTGTAGAAGTTGTTGACATGTATATCAAAAATTACTGTAACCAGATATTACTATTTACATGATCGAGATAGATTTGAATGATATTGACCATCTATTTTCTTATAATCAATGTCGTTTGCCCAAAGGGCTAATGCATTCGATCAATTCAATTTCTTTCCTAAACGATCTACTCAGCATACTTTACAAATTGGACGATTAACATGACGATAAAAAAAAAAAATTAGATTGAGCATACCTAAAGCGCCCTACATTCATAGTTCATTAGCGCAATACGAAGACCCTTTGACAAGGTTTTCGTGTAGCACGCCTTAGCACACTCCCCTTCAATTTTATCGCGGTTGAACAGATGTACTTGTATGACTGTAAATTATACTATTAGTCCTTGTAGTTTTAACATGATTGCACATTCACTCATAGAATTACTACAATTTACGAAACCATAGATAACCGGCTGTCTGCACTACTTTATAGACATCTCAAATTAATTTTAAACATTAACTTAGCGATCGAGCAAACTTCCACATATTCGTGTTTCTTTTTAAAAAAAATATTGGGAATAAAACTTGCGAGTTCAAAGCAGCAAGCCTCTTACTTGTTGCCGTGCTCCTATTTGACTCCCAATATTTCATATGCAATTGATAGCTGTAAATAAAGTAATTGAAAAAAATTGTCAGCTATTGTTTGTTTTGACTTAATGCCCAGCAGGGGGCAAAAAAAAAAAACTAGTAACAAGGCTATAAAAAAATTTCGTCAATTTGAATTATAATATAACTAAAGTATCTAACAGAATTAAAAAAAGGAAAAGGAAAAAAGAGATGAGACCGGCTAAGTATGGCGCATGAACCAACATGATCACATTAAAATAACAATGTGGTGTTTAGCATGTATGAATACTTATATATACGTAAGTATTTGTATTTATTACCTCTTTTAAAATAAATATTTGTTTTGCCAATACCGTCCTACTCCTACTCTTCTTTTATCATCGTTGGTCCTTTTGACATAACATTCTTGACTGCCTCCGGTTTGGTAGGAAAAAAAGCGGTAGCTAGTGAGAGGATCCGGTATGGGGCTACGTGTATGCACCAAATCGAGACTCTCTTTCGAACATGGGATTCGAAATCCGTGGAATGGTTCGAGAGTGGTTTCAAATATTTCTTCGCATCCCTTCTAGAACAATTTTTTCCAGCGGAATGGAGATAGCGGTCGAGTCGTTTTTGGTAATTGACACCCATCGCATTTAGTTTCAATTCACATGTTATCATTCATAGTGAAGTAGCCCTCTTTTTAATGTCTGAATGCGTTGTTTTATCTATCAAAGTCCTTCTTTGTTTATACCCGGGTACCAAAATACATCCGCGATCTGAAATTGAGATAATTGGAAGTACTTATTATGTGTAATTAACGATGGGAGAAGACAAAAGTCAATATAGTCCATTTATAATTTAACACATTATGAAATTGCTATATCAAATACGTACCCTTGACCCAAATGGTGAACGTAATTTCACATTTCTCTTCGTCAAGTTGTTCTTGACTTTATAGTTGAACCGGTAAGTTGTTTGACACGACAAAGCTGATTTAAAAGATAGATTTCCTCCCCGTTTGATGTAGCCTTATTGGAGTTTCATTAACAAATTTTTCTTCCGATAAAAAAAAAGAAAAAGAAAAAAGAATATTCCATCTTCTATCTTTTCGAATCTCAACGGATGACAAAATTTGGTCTAACGTCATTTGAAAAGTAGATATTCCACGTTGATTTTTTTCCGTAACGTCATTCTCATACATTGCCCATAATATCTCGACGTGGAGTTAAGCCGGCCGGACAATCAAATCATACTCCTAAATAAACAAGAATTCATAAAATAGTGTAAAAAATCAAGAGAAATGTTACAGTCAGTTTCGTTTGAACATGTAAAAATTACTCGCCAAGTTTCTCGTTAATACTTTTATTTTAGTAAAATAATTTTAGTGAAATATAAATAAATGATGATAAAGAGAATAAGGTGCAATTGTTCAGGAACTGATCAAACCATTGAATATTGGACTGAAGAATTATTCAAATAAGTGGTTCCAACTACTTCTTATGAAATTGACACTTATATTTAGCATTTTTGTTAAAAATTTAGCACACGAGCTTCAGAGCTTAATTGCATGCGGTACAAGTTGGAAAAAAGTCTATTTTTTCAACTTATTTAAGTTGTTTTGTTCCATAAGCCGCGGCATGGCGAAAACAAAAGTTGACACAAATTTTCGAAAAGAGAAAGGAGATTGATTTTGGTGCTCCAAAAATTACTGCCAGTGCTCCAAAAGTGGAGTGCAATTAATTTTGGCGCTCCACTTGTTGGAGTGCCGGCAGTAGTAATTTTTTGAGCGCCAATACAAAAGAAAAGAGAAGACGACTGGGCCTTCCATTTTTATAAGGATTTGTAGGCTTTCATTTTTAAAATCAAGGGAAAATGACGGCCCAGGACGTGTTTTGGTAATTAATACCCGCTAGGAACATTTTCAGTATTAACAAATGTTCTCAGTATGTCCTTGGCGGGTATTAATTATCAAAACATGTCCTGGGTCGTCATTTTCCCTTTTTATTCAATAAGAACTTGATTGGGCTGTCTGGACGGCCAGCCCAACAATGACCGAAGATGTAAGGGTGATTTACGGGCCGGTCCAATTTGTGAAACTATATTCCCACCAACTCCTGCCCAAAACCAAAACACACCGCTAAGAATATTTCTAACTTTTATGCCAAAAAGACCCCCTTCTTCTCCCAGACAATCCCTCTCTCTCTCTCTCTCTCCGTCTTCAACGAGTCCGCTGGCAGCCGCAAACAGACCTACTCCCGACTCCGCCTCACCCCATGCAAGTCCCTTTCCTCCTCCTCCTCCCTCCCCCGCCGACGACGATATCGACCCGAACACACCGAAAACCACCAAATCATCGGCCTCCTGAAACTCTTCGCCCCCAAAACCAGAGGCGACGACCTGGTCCCGATTCGCGTCAAGTACGGCGAGTCGGCCCCTGAGTTTCCAAGTGCGGGCCGTGGATCAGTGGCCGAGGGAAATAGGTACAAGGCTCACTTTGATTTCTCATTTGATTTCTCACATCGGATGCTGCTGCTTCGTATCCATCTCCCCGTCAACGACGAGTTCGCTCTGGAAATTGCCGGCGAGTACGAGAAACTAATCCAGATCCGTCGAAAAACTCGGCGAATATGTCGTCGACGTGTAAGCCTTCGAGATCTGTATTATTTTTTTGATCCACGCTGTATTATACTAGTATATATCTGTACATATAGATAATATATTATATACACGTACATATAGTTGAAATTACTCTATATATACATATATTCTCTCTTTCATAAACTTCTTGTGCTGAAGATACCAACACTTTTCATTCCAACTGTTTACATACCTCTCGATCCGCATGTTTTTGCTCACTATTGGTTCCGTGTGTGTGTTTTTGTGTGTTTGGTTGCTGAAAAAATGAAAAGGTGAAAGAAAAATTAGCTTTTCTCTCAATCTCTGACATTTTTCTTTGATGTTTGAGATCGGAGGAATGAAAAATCAGCTCATCTTTCACACTGCGAATTTCACAAATTTTGCACTGCGAATTTCACAAATTTTGCACTGCGAATTTCACAAATTTCGCACTGCGAATTTCACAGGGTATGTGAAACTACACGCCGTAGACGGAGCCGAGGTCCTCAAGGGCGCGAAGGACTGTGAATTTTACACTGTGAAATTGTATTGGACTGTGAAGAAGGTTGAATTTGTGTTTTTTTTTCTAAAAAAGTCGCCGAAAAAGTGAATTTCACACTGTGAAATTGTATTGCCATGGGTAAGAAATCTAGGAAGAAGATTGAATCATCAATTTCGCAGTCCTACACAATTTCATAGTGTGAAAATTCTGTATAGTTTGAGGCGGCCTGGGCTCTTACAAACATTGCATCTGGAACATCAGGGAACACCAAGGTTGTAATTGATCACGGAGCTGTTTCAATTTTTGTGAGACTTCTTGGTTCTCCAAGTGATGATGTTCGTGAACAGGTATATGTTCCTGTCAACAACCCAAACAATAATTGTGTTTTGCACCATATTCCGATCGTCTTGCTAGATCCTTACAAGTAGTAGAGAACGTAGTTTTACATAGAGTTAAGCGTTATATGGCTGAGTAGATAATGAAGTATCCTCAGTATGTTAAGCACACCTGTTTTATCTGTATAGGCTGTTTGGGCATTGGGAAACATTGCTGGTGACTCTCCCAAATGTCACGATCTTGTCCTAACTGTTGGAGCCTTGATGCCACTGCTGGCACAGTTCAATGAGCATGCAAAACTTTCTATGTTAAGAAATGCCACATGGACACTGTCAAACTTTTGTAGGGGGAAACCGCAACCACAGTTTGAGCAGGTTTGACTTTTGAATGATTCGGACTTGTATTCGAATGATGAAGAAGTTCTCACTGATGCATGCTGGGCATTGTCGTACTTGTCTGATGGTACTAATGACAAAATCCAAGCTGTTATTGAGGCTGGTGTCTGCCCCCGCCTCGTTGAGCTTTTGCGGTTAGTTTCAGATTTCATCTTGATTTTCCAGAATGAAAATCTTTTCTTTATCTTTTCTATGTGGAACTGAAAAATTGTTCTGTTTTTAGTCATCCATCACCATCAGTGCTCATTCCTGCTCTGCAGACAGTTGGTAACATTGTTACGGGTGATGATATCCAAACTCAGGTATTCAGAATATCTTTGTTGTACTATTGTGAATGGTAGTTCAGTTTCATTTGTTCTGCGACCTTTGTGTGGCTCTTGAGTTGTGATGGCAGTTTCTGTTTCTGTGTCTCTCATGATTGAAAGTTTTTCGCATGTTTGGTCTTCCACTTTCATGAAGTTCCTTGTGCCTTTGTAATTGGATGCTTTCTTTTTGTACTGCTTCTAGGTTATTATAAATGAAGGATGAATCTTCTGCCCCCACCTCACGGAGGCACGACGAATGGCATTCCTCACGTGATGCCCATGATCAACTTGATGATTTTGTATGGATAATTTACCTATTGAAACATGCAAATAGATAGTTTGACTCATCGAAGTGATATCCGAGGTGAGCTCCGTATACCAAATTTTCTTTCGCTTTGAAAAGAAGACTAAAAGAAGTAGATCATTGTCCTTGATTTTTCTAATATATAGTTGTGCGCTCTTTGCTTGAAAATGGAATTCTAACACATACCCCTGTGAATTTCGCATACCCCTGTGAAATTCACATACCCCCTGTGAATTTCGCATACCCCTGTGAAATTCCATTCAAGAGTACTATGATCAACTTGGTGATTTTGAATGGATAATTTACCTATTGAAACGTGCAAATAGATAGTTTGACTCATCGAAGTGATATCCGAGGTGAGCTCCGTATACCAAATTTTCTTTCGCTTTGAAAAGAAGACTAAAAGAAGTAGACCATTGTCCTTGATTTTTCTAATATATAGTTGTGCGCTCTTTGCTTGAAAATGGAATTCTAACACATACCCCTATGAATTTCGCATACCCCCTATGAAATTCACATACCCCCTGTGAATTTCGCATACCCCTGTGAAATTCCATTCAAGAGTACTATGATCAACTTGATGATTTTGTATGGATAATTTACCTATTGAAACCTGCAAATAGATAGTTTGACTCATCGAAGTGATATCCGAGGTGAGCTCCGTATACCAAATTTTCTTTCGCTTTGAAAAGAAGACTAAAAGAAGTAGATTATTGTCCTTGATTTTTCTAATATATAGTTGTGCGCTCTTTGCTTGAAAATGGAATTCTAACACATACCCATGTGAATTTCGCATACCCCCTGTGAAATTTTTTTGTCACGGCTGAATTAAAATCCTAGAGCTGCCCTTTTGCAAAAACTATCAGATGTATGCGTTGAAGTGTTGGATTTATCTAATACTTGTGTCCAAGGACCTTAACTGGCACAAATACAGGTAAGAAAGCGGTGTGTCTGTCTGTCTCCGTCCCCATGCTCCAGACATTATGATACACTAGTCTAATTGTGCTATTAAGACCTTATCTTGATACTTTGCAGCAGAAAGTAAGCTTTTGCGATTTTGATGTAGAAAATTAGACTTGTATTATATGTGTAAGAATGATTAGCTAGTAGTTTCAGGTACAAATAGAAGTATGTATGTCTGTTGTCTTGTCCTTTCATGTAAAATGGTTATGCACACATGAGCCACTTGTCCAAAGTACTTCCAGCTATATTAAAATTGGAAGGAAAGTAGTTGGACTCATTGGACGAGGTACAACTAGTTTGGTGTCTTATATGGCCCAAAATGGAGCATGGATTATCTAATGTGATGTCTAATTTGGCTTTGTTTCCTTTTGGCCATTTGGTTGCTAGTGCTTCATCAGGTGGTATTCTTGATAGAACTATTGAAGCAGAAGACAAGAAGCTCGGTGATTTATTGAGGCTGGTACTGCCATTCTGTCTTGCTTCTATCAGTTATTTACCCCATCTATCAGACTCAATAACAACAATCTGGACTGTATACCACCTAACTACACTCACCATCTCTCACAGTAAAGCCTTGTTGCACACAGTGCAGCAGCATTGAGCTCAGTGCATCAGCATTGAGCTCATATATGTTAATCAAGAGAAAGGAATTGATTAGTCATAACCTCTTATGTTAATATAATTTTAATAGGATCATGTCGAAGGGTACCTTGAACTGTCAGGCAAGACAAAGAAGTATTTTGCTACAGCTGTAGCTTTGTGGGATGCGGAGTTCTATGTCAAAGTTGATGATGACGTTCACGTAAATATAGGTAAAAGATGCAAATGTTAACTTTCTTGCATGGTGGAATGTGTATTTTACCTATACTATCTTATTTTAGGTAAAACGTAGCTATGGCTAAAATGTGAAATTGTGTGAAATTGAGAATTATGTGAAATTGTGTGAGACTGAGAATTTCACACTGTGAAATTTGTGAAAAACACTCATAGGTAGGTCATTTTCATAGTGTGAAATTGTGTGAGACTAAGAATTTCACAGTGTGAAATTTGTGAAAAACACTCATAGATAGGTCATTTTCACAGTGTGAAATTGTTTGAGATTGAGAATTTCACACTGTGAAATTTGTGAAAAACACTCATAGATAGGTCATTTTCACAATGTGAAATTGAGAATGATGTGAAATTGAGAATTTCACACTGTGAAATTGTGTGAGACTGAGAATTTCACACTGTGAAATTTGTGAAAAGCACTCATAAATAGGTCATTTTCATAGTGTGAAATGATGTGAAACTGAGGCCAAACATTCCAAACATTGAGGCCACTCGAGGGTTTGCCTAGTTGTTCATTTTAGGCCTCAGAGTTAATCGAGGTGCACGCAAGTTAGCCCGAATATCCGGTTATCAGAAAAAACGAATACATGTTCTTGTTATTCTGCTCTCTTATTTCTGTTGGCTACTCAGTTATTTCATTTGATTCCATACGTGATGGAACTGGGAATGATTATGTTTTTGCAAAATTGGTGCACTCAGATTGGTTGGAATTTGGAAACCAACTTATATTTTGATTTGTTATTTATGAGGTAGTCTCGGCGCCGTTGTGTTTTTACTGTTAGTGTATCATATTAGCTGACTGAAGTGATCAGAAGTTCCTCAAATTGATTGTGAAGTGCAGAGAATAGCAGAGCCACCTTCTTTTTTCAAATTAATAAGTCAACTTTGAACCCTTTTGTCACTTGCGGCCTTGTACTGCAAGTTGAACTGCTATTTAGTTGGATGTCATGCTAGAAATTTGGAGATTCATTCTTGTTTTCTAGGTAATTCACAATTCTAAACTACGGGGGGAACAATAGTGGTGAAAGGATGAAGTGGCTTATTTTTTAATAACATGGATGCCTTTGCCCAAATCATTGCCTCGAATCAGCTTTACATGTGTCTATTGCTTGTTCCTAGTTTCTATTGTCTTTCTTGAAAAAGTGGATTATTAGGTTGAATACACGGTAACATTTATACGGTGTGGCATTGGCATTGTAGCTGGACACCTAATGCCCAATTTTGCTTTGATAGAGGGGATTCTTAATGCAATGAGCATAATCAGTTG
Source organism: Rhododendron griersonianum (assembly GCA_018127125.1). Lineage (NCBI taxonomy): Eukaryota > Viridiplantae > Streptophyta > Magnoliopsida > Ericales > Ericaceae > Rhododendron > Rhododendron griersonianum. The sequence goes on along the minus strand of CM030798.1, from coordinate 42,248,272 downwards.
AATAGGAAGATATCACGTAGCTCTCTGTATATTGCTGGATGTTAATGGCAGGACTACGTATAGTACAATTTATGGTCCAACATGTTGTGGATGGGAATTAAGTGGGTGAAGTATTTAATGCTCGTGTTCATTATCCAGTGCCATGTTGATTTTCTTTCTCTGAGTGAGATCAAATGAGAAAGATAAAGCTGATTTGTCAGCGAAAGCTTTTGAGAGGACAATTTAGCAAATGGATTGATCCAGATTAATCGTGGCTATAGGTCTTTTAATTAGTGACTATTTTGGGAAAAAAATTCTTCATTGGCATTGGATATTTGTCTGTCGAAGACATCGGTCTTTTCTGTATACCTTTCGAATTGTGGCAAGACATTCCTTGGGAAGCATCTCAATAGACTAAGCTATCAAACTGTTGTTCTTGGGGGTACTGAAAGGAAAATGGATTTACAAATAAATGGAAAATGAGAAAGATTCCTGTTGTGAATTATTTATTGGCTATTATACTCATTACGCTTCCCGACTCCCTATTATTTGCATGCAGAGACGATATGGCTGTCGGGCAATGATGCTGGAAACAGTGGCAGCTGTTCCAGGTATGGTGGGAGGAATGCTGCTACACCTGAGGTCTCTGCGCAAGTTTCAGCAAAGCGGAGGCTGGATTAAAGCCCTGCTTGAAGAAGCAGAAAATGAGAGGATGCACCTGATGACAATGGTAGAGCTTGTGCAGCCAAAATGGTATGAGAGGCTATTGGTTCTTACTGTGCAGGGGTGTTTTTCAACGGCTTCTTTGTGCTTTATCTGCTTTCTCCCAAACTGGCACATAGAATTGTTGGATATCTGGAGGAGGAGGCTATCCATTCATATACGGAGTATCTGAGGGATATTGACGACTGAAATTTGTGAAAAAACTCATAGATATGTCATTTTGACAGTGTGAAATTATGTGAGATTGAGAATTTCACACTATGAAATTTGTGAAAAACACTCATAAATAGGTTATTTTTACAGTGTGAAATTGTGTGAAATTGAGAATTGTATGAGATTGAGAATTTCACACTGTGAAATTTGTGAAAAGCTCTGTGAATTTTCAAAAAAAATATTGCAAAAATTTATAAAAGTCGCCGACAAAAGCACTTTGAATTTGTGAAACTCGCCGGAAAAAGTACTACATTTTTGCAGTCACCGGCCGGAGGTGGTCGCCGGAAAAAGTTGCCGATCGGAGGTGGTCGCCGGAAAAATTGTCGGCCGGAGGTGGGTCGCCGGAAAAAGTCGCCGATCGGAGGTGGTTGCCGGAAAAGTTGTCGGCCGGAGGTGGTCGCCGGCCGGAGGTGGGTTGCCGGCCGAAGGTGGGTTGTGCAATGGAGGTGGGAGGGCGTGGTTGCGTTTAATGAAGGGTAAAAGGGTAATCTTCATATGAGGTTGTCTTTAGAGGTAAATACAAATTGAGTTCATCCTTAGTGGGAATTAAGTTTAGATTTTCTAGACCCACAGGTAATTTTCTGAAGATGTAAATGGGCCGGAAAATTTTGACCCATCAACCATAACTTTTTGCTGCTATATAAGACTCTTGTTTGTTTCTTTTTTATTTGGGTACTCCATAATGTCAAATGTTCGAAAGTGAAAAATTATTACATGGTAAGCGGGTGTCCTAAACTCCCTCTTCACCACACATTTGTGCGGAGCCACCGAGTAATCACTAGTTTCAAAAGTTCACAACGAGAATCTTATGAAAAGTCCAAATATACATGACAGTAGACACAAGACCAAAACTACACCATGGGGCTGAAACCACCCCATCCTCTAGCACAAACTGTCGCACCTGCACCCCTCCTTGCTAGCTACGTGGTCTGCATTTTGGTTCGCTTGACGGTATGTGACTGAGCGACAGGTACGGGCCGTTAGAATTCTTGAAATGGACATTCGTGAGAGAATCTAATCCGACTTTGACATTGTTCATGCTCTTCTCCGACCATTATGATGAGACCTCCGTATATACCCCATAATTCAATTTTTGATCCACGGTTTAGCTTGTCGTAATAGTTAAAAATCCACTCTCCGCAATCTCTGAACAACCCAGCAAATCGGGTTTTCACGTTACTTTCATACCAACACACATAAGTATCCAATTTACTTTCAACTGGACATGGGAGACTCCAAATAGTTAAACTAGCTAGGATGAATGGTGCCACTATAGATGGAGACTTCAATGCCTCTAATCTTACGACCTACTATTGTTTAACATGTTGGAAATGGCTTCTCAGTCGTTTAGATTTGGACTGCATAAAGCATTCCACGCTATTTCAATCGCTCACAAATATTTTTAATGATTTGAATTTGTTAAAAATTCTTACTGGAAAGAGACATTTTTATATTTGGACCATGAATTATCGAGATACAAAAACTGTCTAATACTTCTTTAAAGTTTAACTGGAGAGAAGCCTGATACTGCTATTTAAACAACAAGGCACAACAAAAGTGGTATAAACTTCAGAGAATATATATATACACTAGTAATTTCTCGTGCAATGCTTTCTAAACATAGTCTAAATGAAGTATCAAACCCCACTTTTCCGAAGGGTTTTTTGTGGATACAACGGTTCTTTTTAAAATTTTACATGAGGTAAGTCCCGGATATGCGTATGGTCCCACCTCATGCGAGAGGAGCATTACAAATAACCGTGAATTAGAAAAAATTTCCTTCTCCCAACAAAATCTACTTCTCAAAAATTTTCATTTTGAGAATAAGCTTCAAACATAGTCCATCTAACCAAGTTTATAAAATAGTGTAACACAACAAATATTACCAAATCTGTTTAATTCCGTTAGTTGTATTCAGGGATAGCATCATAGATTTTAAGAATGTATAATCATACGGGATTCCAACTCGAATTCAATTTTTTGAACGTCCACTCACTCAAAAGTGACAACCCTATCGCACTTGTTTCTTTAACTGACCTAGAAAAATAGAAAAACAAAATAGTTCCAAGATTAACATATATAAAATAACCAAATAAGGAGTAGAGTTTGAAATTTTGTCTACCTAAAAGACTCCAACAAAAAATCTACAATCTTCAATCCCAGACAGATCATGAAACTCCAAATCATCTAAATCAACAACTCAAGTTGTATTAAACAACAATTTTGCTCTCTTACCTATTAGTTAAAAAAAAAAAGAATCTAACACGAAGAATTACTCCTGGCCGCGAAGAATTACTCCTGACCGCTACAAATTACTATTGGCCCGCAAATAATTGCTCTTGGCCGCATCGAATTACTCTTTGTTTGGTTGAGGTTTTAGAAAGTTATTTTTGAGAGTTGAGTGGTAATGAGTGGAGAGAGATAGAGAGAAAAATTTATTGAAAATTGCGCTGAGAGTTAAAAGTTACTCTCAAAATGGTGAATCAAAGGGAGTGTTTATGGTCTCGCAATTCTATGCGGCCAAGTGCAATTTTATGCGGTCAAAAGCAATTCAATGTGGCCAAGAGTAATTCGATGCAGCCAAGTATAATTTGATGTGGCCAAAACCAATTTGATGCGGCCAAGTGCAATTCGTAGCGGCCAAGAGTACTTCTGCGCGGTTAAGAGTAATTCTTTGCGGCCAGAAGTAATTCTTCGCGGCCAAGTGCAATTCGTAGCGGCCAAGTGCAATTTTATGCGGCCAAAAGCAATTCGATGCGGCCAAGAGTAATTCGTAGCGGCAAAGTATAATTCGATGCGGCCAAAAGCAATTCGATGCAGCCAAGTGCAATTCATAGCGGCCAAGAGTACTTCTGCGCGGTCAAGAGTAATTCTTTGTGGCTAGAAATAATTCTTCGCGGCTAAGAGTAATTCGACGCGGCCAAGTGCAATTCGTAGCGGTCAAGTGCAATTTTATGCGGGCAAAAGCAATTCGATGCGGCCAAGAGTAATTCGTAGCGGCCAGGAATAATTCGATGCGGCCAAAAGCAATTTGATGCGGCCAAGAGTAATTCTGCGCGGTCAAGAGTAATTCTTTGCGGCCAAGAGTAATTCGACGCGGCCAAGTGCAATTCGTAGCGGCCAAGTGCAATTTGATGTGGCGCCCAAGAGTAATTCGACGCGACCAAAAGTAATTTAATGCGGCCAAATGCAATTCAATGCGGTCAAGTGCAATTTGATGTGGCCAAAAGTAATTTTCGGCCAAGAGTAGTTCTTTGCGGCTTAGGAGTAATTCTTTGCGGTCAAGAGTAATTCTTTGTGAACTTCTAATCTCAGCCATTGGCTTCAATGGTTGAGATGGAATGTCTTTTTTTTGTGTCTTCGGAACGCTCCCATATATATATTCTTCAAATTAGCACAGAATTTGGAAAGTTTTGGTATTCTCCTCTCTTTTTTTTTTTGAAAAATCACAGAGACATTAATGTATAGTCGTTAGGAGTAAATAAACCCACACGGCGATTGTGTAATATGTGCAAAAAATCTGAGTACTTTACTGAAAGGAGGAGAATGAGTCTAAACCATTGGATCAAAGTAATCATCCATTGCAACAACTTATCTTTTGTTAAGTATGGATGAGCCCTACAACCTTGTGTTATGTACTATAGAAAATTAACTCCATTGCGGAAACATAGACACACGTATGTTTTCGTTGGCTTTCAACTTTCAACCCGATGAAGGTGAAGATGAAACTATGACTTAGAATCAAGATTCAACAAAATCAATACATTTACTGCCACAAACATATTGCAATGAATCAAATAACCAAATATATAATTAAGTAGTTTAGGATTCAAAATTGGAATCCGTTTTGGAATTAACGTGTGAGGGAGAGAGAGACAGCCCTAGATCACGGTAATCGTTTTTGACTGATAACTGTTACGAAAGTAAAGAAAATTCGAAAATAAGGAATCAAAATAAGATGAGAAAACATTACAGTAATTTAGTTTTTCTTTCATCTGTCTTCCAAATATTCATTCGTTCCAAGTATATTTCTAGTCTTACTATCTGTAAACTCAGCTATAGAAAAATATGTACAAATCCGATGGTCTAAAATATAGAGAATTCAAAAATCGTTGTTCCATAGATTCACATTTGAAATAGTTTTGGGTTTATTTCATTGGTTAGGATTAGCTCATAAAGTACAGTATTTCTCGTATTTTTTGTGTGGTGGATTTGAAACTTGGAAAGGAGAAGAAAAATGGCAATTTCACTCATTTTCTTGGTTAGAGAAAAAAAGAGAGAAGAAAAACTACCATGTTAACGTTCACATGTGCATGTTCTTACGGTCTTACATACTACAATATTCATTAGTAGCAATAAAATGACATACACACTCACGTGCTGGGAAAATGCTTCAATACACATCCATTGTTTAGAAAGTATGATACTCATTTTACGAATTTTTGTAGCCCGACATAAATTTTTTGGGTGGTTCAATACATGACTTTAGCGGTTCAACATATGATTTGAAATTTATTAATGCATCTCTAATCACTTTCTCATTTTCTTTCCGTTAAATCCAGGAGAAGCACCCGTGTCTAGGGCCTCCAATCTTAAGACGCCTCAATTTCATGCACGTTTGTGTATACGTTGCAAATTTGACTTTCAAAACTATGTTCATTGGTGAAAATAAAACCTCTTAACGGTAATTATCATCACAAAAAGCAATAAAATATGATTTCCAAATTTATATTCTTATTTTTTTATCGGCTAAAATAACATTTTATTTTCACATTGATAATCGTAATCGTAAGACCTCACACTAAGATTTCGCGCGCCCAGAGCTTCCAATGAGGTTGAGATTGAGATTGCCCTTGGTTCCAATCCTTGATATCACGGGGGCAAGGAATTATTTCTACTTGTCGATTATTCCTCACAAATCATGTCATTAGGTCACGTACCCCGTTTGACTAAATAAGCTAACTGGCTTATTTTTTTGTACTTATTCAATTTTTTTTGTTCGTTTATTGTCAATTTTTTGGGAATTATTGCATCGTCATGACAAAAGGAATTTAAAAAGTAAAAAATTATGATCGAAACCTAATTTTTTTGAATAAAGACAAAAATAAGCCAATTTTTTCGTCTTTATTTAAAAAAAAAAATGGATTTCGATCATAATTTTTTACTTTTTAGATTCCTCTCGTCATAATGATGCAATAATTCCCAAAAAATTGACGATAAACTAACAAATACGAATTTTTTTTGAATAAAAATAAAAAATTAAGCCAATTAACTTATTTAGCGAAACGTTATTCTTTCGATAAGATCCCTTATTACTCCCAATTGCTCACTTTTGCTAGAGCTGACGCACCTGCATTTGTGACTTACCGCGTATTATTGTACGTGACTAATAAATGGGAAATAGTTCCCACCCAGCAGAGAAAGGCTATGATGCTCCCATAAAAAACCACTGGTTTTGGGAGTATGATACTCCCATCAAATTTGAACCGTAGGATAATGGTTCTTTTAATCCTGGCCATATCAAATCCCTTGAATGCAATTCATCTCTCTCCTCTCTTTCTCTCACTACCTCCTACTCCCGGTTACACTAGGAAAACGTGAAAGGCCTAGATATTCCCCCCTCCTCTCTCTGACTCGCCTCCCCCTCTGCCGATGGAAACTCCATAGCAGGAACGCCTCCTGACCTCCGCGCCCACAGATCCTCCACTCCCGTAGCTGCTCCACGCCCCTCCTCCACAACTCCTACTCCTCTTGACCTCCACAGCCCACGACGAGGTAACTCTCTCTCTCTCTCTCTCTCGGGTTTTGGAACGGTGGCCGTCCTTCGGTCACTCTCCCTCTTCCTTCTGAGGTATAGTGTCGGATGAGAGAGAGGCAAGGCCGGCGTTGGCCTTTACGATACTCGTCTGGAACCTTTCCTGTTGCGGGTACAGTTGAAGTATGGGTCTGTCTTTCCAATCTTTACTATCTTGAATCTATTTCAGCGAATCACTCATTTATATTGCCTCTTTCAGTGTCACCTAAGCTCCAAGAATTTCTTAGAAATAGTCAATTAGGGTAGAGATATAATCTAGGGGAGTATGATAATACTCAATCTCCTATCGTCAACCAAAAAGATTTGTGGTTTGGACCACCCAGAAGTATCCTTCTCATTTCCATAGCATTTAAATAACCATACTTACAAAAATCTGGACATACTTCTCATTTCCATAGCATTACTTACCATTTATACAGGGTTTGCTTACTAAATTCTGGAAATTTTTACATCGGATTATAAGTGTTATAACTTATTGGGTGCTTGCTCAACTGGACATGCCAGACACACTCCATACACAAGGTGTCCGAATTTTCAACATCGGAGATTCAGAAATTTATAGGAGCCCTTGTGGTATAGTTGGAGAAAAGACAGAGAGCGAGTCCTTCAGTTTAGGTCACTCCATGTGTTCTTAAATTGGTCTGTTAGTAACATCAATTGCTGCATGTTCACAATGACTAATGAGTAATGTGATAAATTCATAAGCTTTGGTCCAATTTACCAATCTTTGGTCCAATTTCTTGTTGTAAAAGGATTTTTTCCCCTCTCATAGGCTTCATTAAAAGCATATCCCCAGTTATGTCAAAGGAAACTATGCTTGCTAAAATCTGGGAATTTTTACCATTTCAATAACCTTACTTACAAAAATGGTAAGGCAGGGTAGGTCAGTGCTCCCTCCCCTCTCACCTTCTTATGTGTAGTCATGGTAAGGCAGTCAGTACAAAGTCAGTAATGGTAACAATGCCCAGATTCTAGTAAGTACACCCTGTATAAATGGTAAGTAATGCTATGGAAATGAGAAGAGCGCCCAGATTTTTTTAAGTACTGTCATTGAAATGGTAAGAATTCCCAGATTTTAGTAAGCACACCCTGTATAAATGGTAAGTAATGCTATGGAAATGAGAAGTACGCCCAGAAGATTTTTGTAAGTCTTGTTATTGAAATGGTAAGAATTCCCAGATTTTAGTATATTGACGTGTAGATACACGACATATGGTTTCTCCTATAAATGGTAAGTCTTGTATGTCCATGCCGAAGATTTATATGCATGCAACATATTGTATATTGACGTGTCATTATTTGTTATCATTATGAATGTCTATGTTCTTCTAGCAACCTAGTGTTTTTGATATTCAATTTGATGTACAATATTTTTTTGTAGCCAAGAATAGTAGAAGATGACTAAGAAGAGTTCATCAAAACGAATGGTAACTACAATTTTTTCTATAGTTGTGTTTACCCACATGTGGATTGTCAACGTATTTAACTAGGATTTGCACTCTTTCAAATAATTTTAGTCAATGAGCGAAATTCGTGCAAAATGGAAAGCCTTGGGAGACAAGGCTAAACAAAAGTACATTGAAAAGGCTAAGCTAAGTTCTGAAGCGTACAAAGAGCAAAAGGTTAAGGTTGATCCTCAAGAAAATTCAAAGGTGCAAATATTCTATTTTTTAGCACTTATGTTTATGCATAATCTTTCCACTTTTACTTGATTGTAAATTTGATTAGAGTTGTTGATGTTGTGTTTAGGAACAACTTGATTTTGGACTTGATCCTTTGTGGGGAGAACGTAATCAGAAATGAAGTCATCCGAAAGGCTCAAGAAAAATACCGCAACATTAGAAGGATAATTTGATACCACGGCGCCTTTGTGGCTTTTGTTGTAAACTTGATTTCAATCATATTGTAAACTTGATGAATGTGAGGTGCCTTTGTGGCTTTTGTTGTAAACTTGATATGGCAAATACTGCCTTCACTTTAGATCATTCTATTGTTCTGTTGATATTGTAATGGTAACAGCTCGTTGTAATAGTAGCAGCTGACTGTTATGCTCCTTGTTTGCTGCTGTTGTCTAATGAAATGACCAGCTGTTATGGTGATCTGGACTGTTTTGGACAGTTTTCTATTGTTGTTGCTGCTGTTATGGTGATCTTGATATTTGGTTAAAGTGCTCCTTGAAAGTTACTCGCTTGTGATTGCTTGGTCTAGTAGTTTTAGCAGAATTTTTTTTTTCCACGCTATTACATTGTGTCGTCGAGATTTCCTACTCTGGTGACTAGTAGGATGTGCCTGGCTGGTAGGACAGCTGCCCTCCAACACAATTGTTTTGGACAGTTTTCTGGACTGTTACAGATTGCTGTTGGCTGCTATGCTTGGGTTTAAGCTACAGATTGTTATGCCCTTAAAATCGTAATTACAAAAAATCTGGGTGTGCTTCTCATTTCCATAGCATTACTTACCATTTATACAGGGTGTGCTTACTAAAATCTGGGAATTCTTACCATTTCAATAACAAGACTTACAAAAATCTTCTAGGCGTACTTCTTATTTCCATAGCATTACTTACCATTTATACAGGGCGTGCTTACTAAAATCTGGGAATTCTTACCATTTCAATGACAGTACTTAAAAAAATCTGGGCGCTCTTCTCATTTCCATAGCATTACTTACCATTTATACAGGGTGTACTTACTAGAATCTGGGCATTGTTACCATTACTGACTTTGTACTGACTGCCTTACCATAAAAATTTGGTAAGTATAACAAGCCATAGTAAATTGTAATAAAAATAAATAGTAAATGGTAAGTATAACCATAAAAAACATAAAAATTTGGGAAGCTTCATCAGATTTTTGTGAAACACTTATTCGAGATTTTTCAACTTATGATCATTTGGTAAGTTGGTATGAGGTAATCATCACAACTAATTTCAGTTTATTCTTCAAAAAAACTTACTTGGTGAGCTTTTGGTGAGCTTCTTCAACTTGTTATGGAGGTTCTTCTTAAATCTTCATTTTTTTGGACAAGAGAAGAGATGAATGTGAGCTTTTTGGACAAGAGGAGAGATGACTGGGAGCTAGAGAAGTTAAAGTGGATAAGTTTGCAGGGTTTAAGGTAGGTGTGGAGAAACCAAGTACCATTAATGTCATAATTGGTGGTAAGTAAACAAGGTAATTGACAAAACGTGAACAAGTTTGTGTGGTAAAACCGGTCTAAGGATATAGTCGTTGTTCCCTTAATTTCATGGTAAGTATTGTCAACCACATGGTAAGTTTTATCAACGAATATTAGTTCGTCGTAAAAATTCAGTTTTTATGGTATCTCTAGCCATATTCTTTGGTAAGTAATCTTTATTCTATAGTAAGTATGACATTAATGACGGGTAGGTATACATTAATGTATATCACCATTAATGTCTTATTACCCATTAATGTCTTATTACCTACCACATTAAATTTTATTTGGATATATTGTATTACTTTTATGATAAATTAAATAAAAGCAGCCATATTAATAAATTTACTTTGAAAAAAGGATCAAATAAATGAGATATTTCAATTTGCTGGTTCACTAGTGGTTATTCTTACATTAGCAAAGTGATCAATGTTAACCTCAAAGACTTTTACTCCTTCATTTGTTAAGTGATCAATGTTAACCATCAAATAACCATTAGTCAACCTACTTTAGCCAATTATATTAATTTTCACTAATCACTATCATTCAACATCATTGTTAACTACCACATCTGTCAAATATGATCTTAATCGATTCAAATTGTTTGATCAATTGGCTGAACATATAACCAGATCAATCAATTACAAATGAATCAATTCTCGTTCATTGATCACTGCCAAATATATTAGTATCAACACTATTAGTTGTTAGATTTGTAAAATATATCATATTGATTACTATAAACTATATTAATGAATTTGAATGGCCTAATTTCATTAAATACTAGAGAATTCTACAAAATTATTCAATCACTATTAAAAATATATATATTTATCGTACAATGTTGTTGTAACAATCAACTTGTGGCGTCATTTTATAATATATATTAACTAAATTTGTAAGCTATCAAAATATTAATAAATATCTTGTTTTTTCCATAATATTTAAAACTAAGTTACTTAAATATATCTATAATAAAGGATTATTTAAAAATTAATCAATTAAATACATTTATAATGTCATTTGGAAATTATGGAAAATATTTTCCAAATTTTTATATTTTCATAACCAATTAAAATTTTAAACTAGATTTATAAATGAACACTATTTTTTAGATAATTCTTCTAATATAAAAATCCCTAAAATCTGCAAATTTTCCCGCCAAAAAATCAGATACTTTTTTTTTTTACTTAATGGCAACTTGTTACCTGACCAACCGGTTATAGTAAGCGTTGCCTGTTTGTGTGGTAAGTGTTAGCTTATACAATAGTAAGTACTACCTTAGAAATGGTATAAATTTCCTGTTCTATGGTAAGTAATCCTCCGTTTTTTTGGTCAAAACCACTTCGTTTTCAACAAAACCACCCTAGTTTTAGTTTTGGGTTTCAATCCAAGGGCTGGGATTTATCTAATTTCAATCCAATGGCTCTAATTCATTGGGAGTATGATGCTCCCATACCACTTGGGAGCATCATAGAAGTTTTGCACCCAGCAACTTCTTGGAAGCGACTTGAGTTATCTCATAAAGGTCGAGTCCAGATTTCATCTCACCAAATGAACGACTCAATGGTGAGATGAAATCTGGACCAATGGACGGGTCATATTGTGTACAACCGCATTTGCACTTGCCAAAAAAAGAAAACTAACCCCAAGGGATTTGATCAAGTTGTTATGAAAAAGCAATAAGTGCTTCTTTCTATTCATACGAAGGCTAAACATTCCAAACCTTGGGGCTACCGGAGTTTATACTCATTCGTTATCTTTAGGGCCCCGAAATTAGTTAAAATGCGCGTAAGCTGGTCCGGACATCTGATTATAAAAAAAAAGAAAAGAAACTCATTGCATTGCAACTAGTAGACGCGTTTAACGCCAGGTGTCCAGTTTACAAGAACAAAAGAAGTTCCAACTGCAGCTGATCTCCGTTTCGTTGCCTTTTTTAGGAGTACTTATTAATACTCCAGTATTGGACACTCGAACGTTCTCCAGAGTTCTGATATTTTCCTCTCTCCTCCACGCCTTCCTCTCTCTCTCTCTCTAGAGCTTCAATCTATAAGCATGTGCAGACACCATAGATCCACATTTGTGTTCTCTTCCGTAAAGTACATGCTCACTTCTCGTCCTCTCTCTCTCTCTCTTGGTTTCCTGGTGCTTTGTAGTCTGTCCTTGACTCCTGGCCTTTCACGGCGATTCTCACCGTCTTATAACGATCACTTACAGTTACGCAACCGCATCCTTCACTTCGTGACGCTCACGCTATATGTTTTGTCTGTATACATGCCATGTGATTAAAGTTGTACATTCTGATGCGATGATATATTTTGCAGGAAAAAATCGATTCTTTCGCCTCTATTGAGTACAGTATTTGGTATTTAACTAGTAAGTTGGTCACAGATACTTTCCCCCCCCTCTCTATAGTACTTTGTCCTTCGGTTTCTTTCAATCTTTATTGTTTTTGAGCCTGATAGCTGATTGATTTATTTATAGTAATGCACATTTGGGACTACTTGTTATTGATTTCGTGTAGCAGTAGGCTTGATTGTAGATGCAGCGTTTATGTAGTTATTGAATTCTTTTTTGTTCTTATTTGAGTATGGTGTTATCAGATTGGAAATTGATTTTAGCACTCCAAAAATTGATGGAGGGGCTCCAAAATGACGTCGTTTTGTATATCAACACAGTTCAGTTTTGGAGCCCCTCCATCAATTTTTGTAGTGCCAAAATCGCAATCCAGATAGCATTTGAAGGGGTTATTAATGATGGTAACAAGATAGGACTGACTGCAGGCTTCTGCATGGTGTTTTTGAATTGCATGGTGTTTTTGAATTGGACTGGGGAGAAAACAATGGTAGAAACCCTAGGTTGAGGTTGTTACACGATGCTTATAGCGGTAGAGAATCAGGGCCGGCCCTGACATTTTGGGGCGGGCCGGACCCAAGGCAAATCTAAAAAGATGGGGCCATTTATGCAATTTACAAGCAAAATTGAAAAGATAAGCCACCTTCCAAAAACAAACTTATTAGTAATCGACAAGATAAAATTTCAAAATTTTACATCCTTATCGAAACAATCATTAGTCTTTTTACATTTTTCAATAATCATCAATCTTCTTACATTTTTTGTGATAAAAGTACTAATTATGGCCGTACATTTTCCCCCCCATAGTGAGTGAATTTAATTTTATAGACCTATGTTGAAGGATTGTTACCAACTTTCAAACTACCTCCCCCTTCCCCTAGTTTGACCCTTAACCATATCACTCTTTAAAACTACTGTATCGGTCAATCTGAGTTAAATATGTCCAAACCACCTTAATCTTTTTTTTTCTTCTCATCTCGTCTTTTATTGGTGCTACCCCTTGCATTCTGCGAGTTCTTGTTTCTATTTATCTTGCAAAGTCTTGCCGCACATTCATTGCAACATTATTATTTCAGTTGCACCCATTTTTTTTTGTGATTGGCAAAAATAATTTCATTCATCACAAGGATATAAAATGAAATCAGTACAATATAGTAGGAGTAGAAATGCATTGAGCAACTTCTTCTTGCGAGATCTAAACCTAATTCTTCGCCTCTAGTTTTAAAGTACACCTGTTAGCAAGACGCCAAGAAGACTCTCAAGCCCAATCTACACCTTATGTTTGAACCCAACACCAAAACACCCCAAACCTAAAAAGCAACCCAATTGCAACCAAAATGGGTCAGGCTCAAGTGCAGTTGGCCGGCCCACCCACCCAACCAATACACAGAAACCCTAACGCCTAACCTCAGCTCTTTCGCCTCTGCACCACCGCATGAAAACTCCGCTGCTACTCCTCCGCCTCAACACCCTTGCTGCCCCTCCGCATCATCACCGCTGGTCCTCCTCCGTTGCTTGCCGCCGCTGCCGGTTGAACGATTATTACCAACTTTCAAACTTGCTAGAAGGCCGTACCTTACTCGCATGTCGTTTCTTAGTAGCCCAATACTCTGTGCTGTATAACATGGCATGCCTTATAGCAATATAATAAAAAATTTCCCTTCCACTTTGTAGGTACATTGTAGTCCCACAACACTCCCGAAGCACTTTGCCGCGTTATTCATCCAACTTGTACTATGTGTTACATCATCCCCTTTCTATCCATCCTTACAACAATTGAGTCAAGATACTTGAAATGCTTACTTCTTGGTAATTCTTGATCTTGGAGGGTCACTTTGTTAATACTAGCACTTGACTACTGCTAAACCTACATTTCATGTACTCTGTTTTTCTCCTACTGATCCTAAATCCTTCCGACTCTAATGCTTCTCCACAAGTTTTTATTTTTGCGTTAACACCTCTTGCAGTTTCATCTAGTAAGAGGATATCATTTGCAAACAACATACACCATGGGATATTATTCTGAATATGTCTAGTCAATTCTTCGTATCGAAGGCAAAGAGGTAAGGTCTCAAAGAGGACCCTAGGTGCGATCCTACTGTGGTTGGGAGTTCGTTCGTTTCCCTACTAGAGATATAATAGTAGTGGCATCATCATGAAAGGTCCTTTTTGACCAATCTTTTTAACAAGTAGTTACTTCCATAATTGATCTACCAATCATGAACGCAAACTGATTCTCCGATACCATTATCATCATTCTTAGGCGATGTTCAATAACTATTTCCCATAAGGCCATTATATGACTCATCAATTCAGTACCTTTGGTCCTCTATAATTATTGCAACTTTGAATATCGCCATTGTTGTTACATATTGGTTACTAAGGTACTTTTTCTCCACTCATGAGACATCTTTCTAGTCAAAATAATCTTGTTGAACAATTTTGTCGACCACGACACTCCTTTGTCACCAAGGCTCTTGTTGGAGTTTGTCCCACATCGGTTAATTATCTCATCCAAAACTAGTATATGAGCCTGGGTGGCCTCTCCATTCCTTGCCAATTGGTTTGGAGTTTGATACTTTAACATGGTATTAGAGTTAGGCTTTCGGAGAATTTCTTCCCCCTTGTTTGTGCATAAGTGCACTGTTGTTTGTTTGGATCCAAGTGTTATGGATCGTTTGTTTACCTCTCCACGTGCGAGTCAGGGGTTGCACGCACGGGGGAGTGTTGGAGTTTGTCCCACAACGGTTAATTATCTTCTCCAAAACTAGTATATGAGCCTAGGCAGCCTCTCCACTCCTTGCCAATTGGTTTGGAGTTGGATGCTTTAACAACTCTTCCATACCTCTTTAGGAAAACCATCTGTTCCTAAAGCCAAGCCTTGCCTGACTTCATCCTTCTCAGCATTCGACGCTTCATACATTTGTACTCTGCGATAAAACATATGTTCTTAGCTACCACTCCTACTAGAAGCTGTGGATATCCGCCCGTTGCGGCACAGACTCGCGCACATAATGGCCAATAAGTGAAACTCTTAACATCCATTGCGGCGTGTCTATAGTGGAAGTGCTCATTGCAGCGCACTTTCTCTGTAGGGAGTTGCCACTTTGTTGTAAGAACTAAGAAACCATTTTGAGATTCTGTTTTCGGGAGTCAAGGGTACGATGAGGAAAATGTGTTAGGCATCCCTCTTCGCCCAACCAAACGGTTGACCTCTATTGGTCTGACATAGAACATTTCAACTAACTCTTTCGACCTCACAAATACGTTTTAGTTAGCCCTTAACTGATATGGGTGATGAGATCCGGGGATGGGAAATATACAATGAACATGGAAACCATGAGGTCTGGTGAAGAACCATCTGGCGCCCACACTTCCAATAGGGACCGACCCTCTAGAGAAAGACCCTTTGGAGGCACACTCAGGCTGCCTAAACACTTCTAAGGAGATGCCTCAAACCTTCCAAAGCTCGATATCCAAATCAAATCTCAGGGGAAATCATTTCATCATTGGGATTCACTCAAGGCAGGGCTTAAAAATTTATGAAGCCAAATTAGGGTGTCAACAGAAGCATACAACTCTCTTCTTTTAGGTTCTCCTCATGCTTCTCAATCAATAGTTTCTCAAAGTAGTTCTTCCATCTTCCTTTATTCTCATCATCCTTCACTCCCTACAATCGGCATCTTTTATGCACTTGACAAAAATTTATTGTTTTCTTCTCTTTCCATCTGGTAAGCTTATAGATATTCTTCTCCTAGTTCTTACTATCTATTCTAGCATAAATGTTTCGGTTATTACATAAGTAAACTACTTCAAAACAAAATCACTGTCACACGACACTAGTGATAACCATGCAATCCAAGCATAATCATTCGTCCAGCGCATTTGAGTTATTTGTTGGTTCTTTTGATTGGTGGTTAAGATGTATAGTGAATTTGTGTGATACCCCGCCCCATATTGAAGTCTACATGGGTGATCCTGGGTATATATGGAACCATGTAAATTACTATTAGTAACTTGGACTTGAGCATTTTGGGCCGCGTGGTTAGGCCTTATTGCCTTGACAAGTTACAAGGCCAATGGTCTACATGGGGCATTTCATTTGTATTATACCTCCACCTTTCTTTTTCGCGCTCTAAATAGGGAGCTAGCTACTTGGTCTTCAGTCGTGGTGTGACTCGTTGAAAGCTAGTTAAAGTTTTCTTGTTCTGCAAACAAGTCAAACTTGTACATACTCTGAAGCAAGTTAATTTCTAAGCTCAGCTCGGTCTGAGTTTGATAAGCTGTGCTGTGTAAAAAATACCTAAGTACTCAAGCTTGACTCGATAGAAGGTTTGAAATTAGCTCAAAAAATAAAAGCCATGCTTGAATGCTGTTTGAAGGGAGGAAGTTTCCAAGCCAAACTTGGACAATCGATTGCTCATCTTGTTTGTTGGTTATAGGCTACCAAAGTCAACTGTATAGTGTAGACTTCTTGTTTTTCAGTAAGAGAAGAACTGTATACTTGTCTATCTGTTGAGGATGGCCATACTTTGGCAGTGAGTTTCTTAACATGTCCGCAAATGTATTAATTGACCAACAAACACAAACTACCATTTGTTAATTGGGTCACTTCATTGATAGTTTGCAAAGGAGAGAGAACATAATGTTCTATTGCATAATCCAATTGATTACAAGAATAACATAACAAGCTAGGTTAAATAGAAAACGGAGAAACCCTAATTAAACCCTAATTAACGTTATGACTAAACTACCCTAGAAATAATATAACATTTACAAAAAAATACATTCACACTCCCCTTCAAACTCATGATGCGAGGCCGGAGAGCATCGAGAGTTTGCCAAGGAGGAAACGAAAGCGAGCAGATGTGTGTGTCTTAGTGAAGAAGTTAGCCAACTGAAGAGTAGAAGAGACAAATGGGAGAGCAATGGTACCGGACTGAAGATGGTGGCGAACAAAGTGACAATCAATTTCAATATGTTTGGTGCGCTCATGAAAGACTGAATTGTGGGCAATCTGAATGGCACTCTTATTATCACAATAAAGAGGTATAGGAGGAGAGAGCGACACCCATATCCGATAAAAGCCAACACAGCCAAACAACCTCAGAAGTGGCATGAGCCATAGCACGATACTCAGCTTCGGCAGTAGAACGTGCAATAACAGATTGCTTTTTGCTTTTCCATGAGATAAGAGAATCACCTAGAAAAACAAAAAAGCCAGAGGTTGACTTTCTGTCAGAGATATCCCCAGCCCAGTCGGCATCCGCATAAGCCCGAAGCATCAAGTCTGAAGAAGAAGAGAGAAGCAAACATTGGAACATAGTGCCGCGAATATAACGCAGAATACGAAGCAAAGTAGCCCAATGCGTAGAACGATGAGCACAAACAAATTGACTAACAATATGCACAGCGTAGGCAATATCTGGCCGAGTGACCGTGAGATAAACAAGACAACCAACAAGCTCGCGATACTCAGTAGGATCAGCAAGTGGAACCCCATCTACAGGAGAACTTAACATGAAGCTCAATAGGAGTATCAACAGTTTTGTCATCAGTAAGCTGAGCACGTTGAAGAATGTTAGTTGCATACTTAGTCTGAGACAAGAGATAACCTTTAGGAGAGGTGGCAACCTCAATACCAAGAAAATAGCGAACGGGCCCCAAATCTTTCATTTCAAACTCCTGAAATAAATGACGCTTGACCTCACTAATAGCAGCAGAGTCCGAACCAGTAATGATCATATCGTCAACATAGAGCAGGATTAGAACCAAACCATGAGGAGTGCGTCGAACAAAGAGAGCAGATTCATGAGTGCTAGGCTGAAAACCAATCTGAAGCACTACATCATGAAAACGTGCATACCAAGCATAGGGAGACTGTTTAAGACCATACAGAGCACGGCGGAGATGACAAACCAAGCCAGAATCATGTGAGAAGCCCGGAGGGAGGCGCATATAAACTTCCTCAGACAGATAACCATTAAGGAACGCATTTTTAACATCCAACTGATAGAGAGGCCACTGGTGCGTAGCAGCAATAGAAATCAAAGTACGGACAGTGGTCATCTTGGCAACAGGAGCAAAAGTCTCCTCATAATCAATACCATATTCCTGAGAGAAGCCCTGCGCAACTAAGCGGGCTTTATACTGCACCAAAGAACCATCAGAATGAGTCTTAACTTTGAAAACCCATTTGCAGCCAATAAGATTCTTACCCTTCGGGAGAGGAACTAATTCCCAAGTTTGAGTATTAGCAAGAGTAGTGAGCTCGTCATTCATAGCTTTCACCCAATCAGGATCATTACAAGTTTCTTTATAGTTTCGAGGTTCAAAATAGGTATGTATAAGAGATAAGAAAGAACAATAGGAAGAAGAAAAACAAGTATTAGTAAAACCAAGTCTTACCGGAGGGTGACGATCACGAGTAGGATAGCGGTGGTCGAGCGGATCAGAGTCTGTTGAAGCAGAAGTAGGATGATGGGTATAGCATTGAGGGAAGGGAGGAATAAGGCGGGAATCAGAGGAGGCATGGGGAACAACAGGAACATCAGACAATTCGAGAGTACGAACATACTCTTCGACTGGGACTTCTGATGGGAATGGGTCAATATGCACAAGATCCTCTTTGGTGACTGTAGCAGGGGCGGATGGTAGAGAGAAGAAAGGGAGATGCTCAAGGAAGGTGACATGCCTAGACACATATAGTTTCTTGGACACAGGATCATAACAACGATAGCCCTTTTGTTGGAGCCCATACCCCACGAAAACACATAAAACACAACGAGCACTGAGCTTAGTGCGATCATGCTTTAGAAGAAGAACGAAATAGGTAGAAGCGAACACACGAAGGAGAGAATAGTTAGGAACCTGACCATAAAGATGTTCATACGGAGACGACCCAGAGAGAAGAGGAGTAGGCATCCAATTCAGGAGATAAGCTGCAGTAAGGACAGCCTCGCCCCAAAATACAGTAGGCATATGGGAAGACAAAAGAAGAGACCGTGTAGTGTTAAGAAGGTGACGATGCTTGCGTTCAGCACGCCCGTTTTGAGCGGGAGTGTCAGTACAAGAAGATTGATGAATGGTGCCAAGAGAAGCTAAGAATTGTGTGAATTCACCCAGTGAATATTCCCCACCCAAATCGGAGCGAAGGATTTTGATTTCTGTTGAAAATTGGGTTTGAACCATTGCGTGGAAAGTACGATAAACTGTGCAAAAATCAGATTTATGTGTCAACAAATAGACCCATGTAAACCTGCTAAAATCATCCACAAACGAAATATAATACTGAGAACCTCCTTTTGTTGCAATGGGGGAAGGTCCCCACAAATCTGTATGAACAAGTGCAAATGGAGAAGTAGGGACATAAATACTTTTATTAAAAGGTAACGCAGACATTTTGGCAAACTTGCAACCACTGCATTCTGAAATATCACTCACTGAAATGTTTCCCAAACGACCAGACTTGAGCAAAAGTTTCAAACGTTCACTAGATAAATGACCTAATCTAGAATGCCAAAGATAAAAAGGAGAAGACTCTTTATCTAAACGAAAAGACGACATGGCAGTGGTGGTAGTCTTAATGGGAACATGCAAAGTCTCCAAAACATAAAGATCTCCAACCCTACGCCCGGTCCCAATTTGCTTCTTGGACGTCCGATTCTGCACAACACAACCAGAAGAGGAAAAGAACACATCAAACCTAGAGTCAGACAATTGACTAATTGAAAGAAGACTAAGAGATAATTGGGGAACATAAAACACATTTGGAATAGATAGTGCAGAAGACGAGGTGGGAAGAACAGAACCAACAGAAACCACATGCATAAGAGAGCCATTGGCAGTAGAAATACTAATTGGAGAGATAGGAGATACACAATTACTAAGTAAAGACAGACAAGGAGTCATATGATGGGAAGAACCAGAATCGAATATCCATGTGGTAGATAAGATACCTGTGGTATAAGAACCATGCAAACTTGACTGACTGGTGGTGGTTAGGGTAGAAGCTTGTGAATGACCCCCTTGAGTGGCAGCCACAAATGCACGATACTCCTGATACTGATCAAATAAGGGAAATGGTGGAGTACCCGCACTAGTAGGAGCTGCAAGGGCAGCAGGAGAGCGAGGATACTGCTGTGGGGGTCGAGAGGAGGAGGCCTGCATTGGAGGAGAGTTACGTCCGTTCATCTGTAAAAGTTTAGGGCACATATGCTTCCAATGTCCCTTCTGACGGCAGAAGCTACACTCATCCACAGCAACGCGAGGCTTAGGCTTGCTTGTAACCTGAATCAAGTGTGACGCTGGAGTGGGCAAGAGCGGTGCTGAATGCACAATGTGGAGTAGGTGGAGTGGCAAACACAGACTGAGAGGAAGATGCAATAGACCCCACCTTGAATCGAGTTTCCTCAGCTATAAGTTCACGAACTGCACCATTAACTGAAGGTAAGGGTGAACGATGGAGAATAGCCCCACGAAGGGGCTTAAACTGCCCACGAAGAGCCATGAGAAACTGTACAAGACGCTGTCTCTCACGGTACTCCATACAAGAAGGAAGTGTCTGAAATTCAGCAGGTTCCATTTGGGCTAATTGATCCCAATACCGTGTCATCTCATTGTAAAACTTCTGAATAGATTTATCCTGCTGTGTGGCATGCCGAATGGACATCTCGAGTTCATACTGCTTTGCAAAGTTTGACTCAAGGTACAAATCCCGCAAGTAATCCCAAACTTCCTTAACCGTATCATACTTGGAAAAGTTCATACCAATGCTTGGTTCGACAGAATTATGAAACCACGTGAGCACTCTTCCAGTTTCCAGTTCCCACTTTACAAAAGCAGCTGCATAACCTTCCGCTTTAGGGTCAGAAGGCTTTACTATAGATCCAGTAACATGGCCCCGCATACCCTTGCCAACGACAAAATTCTTCATAACACTTGCCCAATATGCATAGTTATCACCAGTCAAACGAATACTTATCCCTCTATCCTCAGCCATAGTAATAGAACAAGAATATTTCAATACTCACAGACAACTCATACTCAGTTACCAGATCAGAGGCGTAACAGTAGGTAAAATAAACCTAACAAAGGCTCCAATAACTTCAACAGAGTTTCAAAGAATCAACAGGAACAATAACATCCCAAAACAGTGCTCAAAAACTGCAGATTAGGGCCAAACAGAGACAATAATACCTTCAAATAGTGCTGAAATAGGAGTCAGAAAAATTTCAGAGAAGTTTTGAGTGCCAATGGAGGTCGCCAGTGGCCGGAAAACAATCGCCGGTGGTCAGCAAGGATCAGAAAACAGCCACCGGTGGTAGGCGACTACTGGGCTTTGCAAGTCGATGGATTGCAAGTCGATGGTTGGTGGCGGCAGTAAGTGATCGTTGGAAGTTGTTGATGTAGTAGGTGTTGTTGGAGGTCGTCTGAATATGTAGAGAGAGAGAGAGAGAGAGAGAGAGAGAGAGAGAGATGCGATCAGCCCCTATCGGGCTCTGATACCATGATAGTTTGCAAAGGAGAGAGAACGTAATGTTCTATTGCATAATCCAATTGATTACAAGAATAACATAACAAGCTAGGTTAAATAGAAAACGGAGAAACCCTAATTAAACCCTAATTAACGTTATGACTAAACTACCCTAAAAATAATATAACATTTACAAAAATATACATTCACATTCATCTCCAAGATTAAACAGCATGAAACTTAGATTCAGATAGGTCGTATTTCTTCAAGTGATTCAAAGTATATCTTCATTGCACATGCAGTCACAAATATTTACTTAGATAGTTAGATAATTATTTACCAAGGTTCAACAATTGAGTGTTTTGATTGGTTAAATGCTTTGTAAAAAGCTTGGACAAATCCAGTAAAATCGTAGAGAGAAGGCATAATTGATGAAAGTACAAAGAGAAAGGTTTAGGACTGAACATCAGGATTCTCGAGTAATTATTTTGGTACCTGACACAGTGTTATTATGGTTGGTGTCGTGTATGGATTGCTGATAGTGGTAATTGGCAATAGTCGTGATTGGGGAGGAGAGAAATGGGACAGTGAGGAAAGAACATGGCCCCTACCAACGAAACTAAGGTAGTGTAGTGGAATAATACCTAAGAACATGGGCCTCCACCAAGGTGAACAGCTTTAGTAACCAAACCCATTAGGCCAATGCTCCCTCCTCCATACACAAGATCCATTCCTGAAACCTTCACAAATAACAAATATGTACTCCTGTAAACATTTCTTCTAATAGATAAGTTGCTTGAATCTCTTAATAGTTTTTTGGTTATCCTATCTCTGTTTGGCATCTTTTACTTGCTGTTGTGTCTATTGAATACATTAAGTTATAAAATCTCATGGAAGATCATGATGACATCTGAACACTGCCCGCTCCTTTTCTTGGTTTTCGTCTAATTATCATGTTTGGCCAAACCCAGTTCGTTCATTTTGTGCTTCAGCCTGTCTGTTTCATTCTTGGATGTGCCTAAGTTATCTGCTGATTAGAATTGTGGAAAATGTACTTTATAAGGGAACTTATTTCAGGCAATATAGGCTTAGAGATCTTTTTGCTTTGTTTCCCGTTTGTTTACCTCTTTCGATTCAGTGATGGATGTACACTTCTTCAGCCAAGCTTGCTCCCTCACTCATAAACAGCAGGGTGTCTTTGTGTTTAACCGTCATTAGTTATTGTTGTCATTTAGAGCAGTGTCTTTGTTTGAATGACTTACCCAGTTGATCCCATCAGTAATAGGGTGTTTAGTGGCATCTTATTAAGAGACAAAAAGCTAGAAGTTGTCTCTGTGCACTGTGCTCGCCTACTGGTTTTAAGAGGTGCAGAAGGAAATGGTTGACTCCTTTGATGTTTCTAGTCTGGTTGCTATTTTGAGGCTTTGATTGATTGTATAATCACACCAATGGCGTGAAAGTTCAATGAGATGAATGAATTCAGGGAAATCCATCTCAAGATGTGATAGATAGCAGTAACTTAGTTTGACAACTTGCTCATGCTGCTATTCTCTTTGACTCTTAGTTGTTGCACATATTGTAATCATAGTAAGGGTATGTTGGACAACTTGCTCATGCTACTTGTTGTTTCAAGATTGTCTTTGGGAGCATATGGAAAACTGAGCTTTTTGATGCAATAACCCTTTTCCCTTAACTGCTTTGTCATGATGTGTGGCCCTTTTCCCTTGTGACAGACGATGTCATTCTTTATGTGCATATGTCCGCTGTTTTTTATCCTCTTGAGAAGCAGTTACTTGAATCAGGTTGGGATGCACTCAATTAATGTACACACTTTTTAATCTTGCAGTTCTGCATTTTTCTTGTTTCCTTGTTTGGTATACAATTCCATAAATTGAGGACGGTCTTGGCCAGGAATTTTTGAGTTGACTTCAAGCTTTCTCATGATCATGCATCCTTTTACTCCTGAGGCGGTTTTCCCATGGATTTTGCTTGAGATGTAGCGAGTTGTATGCAAAGTTTTGTGTACTTGCTGCCTTTAATCCCAATGTTACAAATTCACGAGTGTCTGTTCATTGTTTTTGCACCTTTATCATCAAACAAGCACAAGCACAAGAACAGAACAACATCCATTTGCACACCTATATAACCTGTAGAAAGTTAATGGAACATTTTAGACATGTGATTTTTTCATTATCGCTTGGCTTTACACAAAAGATTTATTATTCCAATATGGTCCTTTTAAAACTGGTTCAACAGATCATGCTAGCAAATCTGATGGCTATTGTGCTTGATATTTGTGTTGTAGCTCAGCTGTCTGAATGGTGAGAAGCCTGATGTCAGTTACTGTGGGGCAATATTGTGGTGGCTGACATCCTTCCACAGTTGTCAACCTGCTTGGCTAGTGCAGCTGTAGCCTAGTATGAATTTCAAGGTATGACAATTCTAAACAATTGGTTTTCATTCTCATCTTCGGAAATTGACTATTTTAAGACATAGATTACCCTAACGTCACTGCTTTTTCTGGTGTTGCTTTCTCCTGAGACTGCGGCTGGCTTAGCTGGAGATTGGTTGGTGCTTGGAACTCATATCCAAGGAGGCCGTGTGAAACTTGGGAGCTTCCGTTTGCTTGATCGATACCCTCTGCTCCATAAACCTGAGATGTTAAGTTTCTGCTCAGAATGGGCTAGAGATCAACTTCCAGTTTTCCACTTAAAGAAGACAGTGGTATGTAATCTTGCATATGGTA
Source organism: Rhododendron griersonianum (assembly GCA_018127125.1). NCBI lineage: Eukaryota > Viridiplantae > Streptophyta > Magnoliopsida > Ericales > Ericaceae > Rhododendron > Rhododendron griersonianum. The sequence continues at coordinate 42,223,792 of CM030798.1, read as the reverse complement.
TTTGCCTATTTGGAGTTCATATATGGCTTACCTTTTTACGCAGTTCTTTATTCTCTTGGCACATTTGGCTTACCTTCTTGTGCAGCTCTATGTTTTCCTGGTGAATGGTACTCTCCTGTAACACGTCAATTAAACTCAGTTCCTTCATGTGTGTAAATTTAGAGAGAAAACTGGAAGTTTGGCAATTTTCAAGAAGACCTTCCGGTTTAATTCTTTTATTTCATCACTTAAAATTTGTTCCTCCAGAAAAAAGTAACTGCAATTAGGGCGGGGCATACACTTAAGATGAGGAATCATGTACTTTTTGAGAAGCAGAATGCTTTGAGTCCAAGCATACCTTTTTCATGCGGATACCTTTCAGACTCATTTCCAGTTGATTTTCCAGATTTTGTAGATCTTTGTAAGTCAAGCCAGAAAGTCCTTCTCCCAAGAGTTGCCTGCAATTATTTTGATGGCCACTAATGGTGCATATCGTGAAAACTTTATATAGGCTAGTATGATCTTATTTTTGCCTTTCATGGAAACAGTTTATTTCCAATATAACCAATTTTTTTTTTCCTGTTTCCTCTGAAGGACCTTTTAATAGTCTTTGGTTTATTTTGCTGCTGACAATGCCTAAAAGCGGAGTTAAAAGCGGTAATCATGGGTTTGGTTTATCCATCACTTAAGGACTCATAAGATGTGAAGGGTATTGTCTGGTAAGTCTCTCTGGTGTCCTGCCCATAACTCCTAAAAAATGTAGGGAGATTTCGTGATAGGTCCACTATAGAGATTTCATAAGCCCACAAGTCCACCTATTAGTTTTGTAAGCCCACAATCCACATTCCATACGCTAGGGTATCTTATGAAAGTGCCTAAACCCTAGGGTATCCTATGAAAGTGCCTAAAACCCTAAACCCTATAAAAGTGCCTTAACCACTAAAACCCTATAATAGGAAAGTGCACCCTAAAACCCTATGAAAGTGCCTAAACTCTAGGGTACCCTACCCTACCCTATAATAGGAAAGTGCACCATAAAACCCTATGAAAGTGCCTAAACCCTATGGTACCCTACTATGAACTTTTTAAATTGGACTTGACACCTTACAAAACTAATAGGTGGACTCGTGGGCTTATGAAATTCACATAATTGACCTAATACCAATTTTTTAGAAAATGTACCTGTATAGCTTCATCTTTGGAACACCATCCCATCTTCATGAAAGTTTTGTGGGCAACTTCGAAAGTTTTAAGCATTGGCATAGAAGTGAATAATGTATGACTTCTGGTTCTAGGAGGGACTGTCTGTGGTATGTTATCTGGGCAGTATAGTCCAACCCCTTAATATCATGGTCAAATGGTCCAATATTGCAAGGCAGCAACTGGCCCATTAAATCTTTTTTTTTTTTTTTTGAGAGCTGGTTATGAAATTGATCGCATGGTGCTGATCTCCTTTCAAGCCACTCATGATCTTGCAGAGCCTTTAAATTCTGAAAGTATGCTGTCATTTTGCTTAGGATGAAAAACTAACGGCCAAATGGATTTAAAGGACGTGGTTGCCCAAGTTTAGTTTAGGCAGGGTGGTTTTGGAAGGGAGAAGATGCGTCGCCCCGTATTTTTTGTTAGGTATGAACTGCTGGTGAATGTGAGAGCTTTGTGGAGTGCTGATCTCTACATTTTGATTCATTGATGATGTCTCTGCCAAGGGACAAAAGCAGCCTTGGCAAAAGCAGCTTATTAGCTCTGAGTCTTTGGTGGTTGAAGTTAAGGTGATGGTAATATGCTTTGACAGGATTGAGGTCCAAGAGCTGGTATTGCTGTGGTTCTTTTCAGGATTTTTAAGCACTGGTGTAGATTTCGATTTTTAGGAGGTGTTTTTGCGAAGTTACAATCTATAAGCTCCTTTGTCTGTGTTATCCGCAAAGGGCGTACCACATCTTTTATGTAGTTAAATGCACCAAGTCTGCATTTCATTCCATTTTAACTTTATCCCAATTATTGGCCCAATAGTACCACTTTTGATTGTCATTCATCCCCTTGATAGTTACTCATTATATTCTGCAAGACTTGAAAAGCCATTAGTAATACCGGGATTATGTATGATAAATATGATTTTGTGTAAGATCTTGTCCGTTTTCTTCCTTCCGACTTGGCAAGGGTTGGTTTCTTCCTTCTGACTTTGAAAGGGCTGGTTTCTTTAGGTGGGACATTAAGGAGGCAATTGGGAGAAAAAGTTTGGAGGGGCTCATGCATATTCACCAGATACGACAAGGGTACGTTGTACCCGCATACCTGAATTAGACAGTTGGAGTTCTCTATCTTTTGACCCTTTTTGTAAGGAGAAGCTCATATTGGATAGGAAATAAATTATTTTACATGGATGGAAGATAGAAACCCTTTCCTGCATAGTCCAATTTAGTTTCAAGTACATAGCTAAATGGTTTATGACATCTCATTTTACAATGTCAGTCTAAATGTTGAAGTAGCGCCCACTTACCACCCCCAATGTGTGGACATTTATTCCATCCTAAGATTTAGGGTTTAGGGAGGTCAAATACTTGGAAGCACATCCACACATTTTACTCTAACCTAAGCCAGGTAACACAGTGAACAAGTGCTTTAAACTACGTACAATAGTGTTGAAAGCGTGCTTGGTTTGTCCATGCTTGCAACCTATGTTTGCTATGTTACTAGCGAATGTGTAAATTAAGTGATCCATCTTCAAGTTATACATTGTTTTTGTTTGTGATAGTCCTGTTCAAGCATGTTGTATTGCTGTATCCATGGAAGTAGCTGAGATGTCCCACATTGATGGCCATTCCATAGATGGTGTGCCCTCTATGTAAGACCACTGATCATTTATATTTTATAATGCACAATGCATTTCTACAGTCTATTGGCCCATATCGGATGTCTGTGATTAAAAGTAATAGGACAAAAGGATCTTACCTGTGCATTTCCTGCAAGTACTGTAGCTGTTGCCTCAAACTTGCTGCTTCCCTTTCCCAAAACTGGAAAATACGCAATAAGTTTATCATGTCGAATATAATCTGAGAATGCAGGACCAATTTTATGAATTTGATATAAAAGAATTTCAGATCCTCTTCTAAATTGATTAAACAACTACATCATAGACTAGCACAACAAGGAGATAAATGCAAACAGCTTTGGCCGTAAGTTCGAAGGCCTTCGAGAAAGAAAGGACAACACTTGTTTCTTCAATGGTGTATAATTATCTTGCTCTAAGAGAAAAGCTTGAGAGCTTAGGCTGTTGTTACTTGTACAGGGATATATTTATATGTATATAGAAACATTTGAGCATTGAAAATTAATTTGAGCATATCACACAACCAAAACAATCGGTTCAAACGTTTGTTTGTGCCACCGTGACTAGACGAATGGGACACACGTAGACCTCAGGAGTGTTGCTAACACTTTCTTTTCGACTTTCCTTGAATTTTGGATCGGAGGCTAGAACAGATCCCTCTAGGATGTTGGATGAAAGGGGGGAGGCCACTTGTCTAGGGGATTGCCCCACTAGTTGATGTGTTTCTATAGAAGAGGAATCCCTGAGAGTGATGTTGTGCCTGATCTTTGTAAGTAAACCTGTGTTTCCTGGGAACTTTAATACCCCTGGGTATTATGTTGTGAAGCACACCTTCCGAAACGTGGCACACTATTAAAAAATGGGGATTTAACAATCCCTAGTGATCCCAAATTTAAACAAAAAAATCAAATATGATAAACTAAAAAGCTAGAGGGAGTAGAGTTTTTGCAAGAGATAATGTTTTAAAAAGTCATTTTTCTTGCATGAATATCATAGGGAGAAAATATTTTGTCATAAGATTTTCTAGAAAAAAATACATTATGCTTTGTAATGTACATATAAGCCTACCTTTATCGTACCATAATATAGGACGATAGTGTACGGCATTACCGTTCCTGTTCTTCTACAGGTATGACCCCACGTCCCAGGTAACGTAGACTTAAATGTGTATCCATAGTGAAATCTAACGTGCTATTCAGTTATTAGGACACAACACCCAAATCTGGTGCTTTATGTCGTGGGACTTGTGACTAGTTGAAGCATTTTAGTTTTTGCTCTGTATGATTGAGAGAACTCCTCTTTTTCTTTTTTTTTATATCTTATAGTGGTTAGATATCATGGGAATTTTGGGTTTCAACTCTACAAAATATCAGACATTTATATTAGTAACTAGAATTGTGCATTGAGTAGGGTTGCAGTCTTGTAGATGAACCGAGTTGTAGTGGAATAACTTGTCAGTAGGCTCATTCATCACAAGTTCATTATATTGGGCGAGTTGATGTCGAGCTAAACTGTAGACACTCCAATCTGGGCTTCCAGATTAGTTTACTTTAGGTTTTTGATTCCCCAATGATGAAGTGGATCAAGAACACCCCGGGAATGTCGAGTGGTTGAGCTTTGAGCGTTTCGAGAACCCTTAAACCTAGCCAAAACCCTACTGGCACGTGCTGGTTGAGAACCAGCGCACGCGGGTCAAAGTGCCAGGTGTTGGTCAAATAGTCATGATTGACCTTTGACCAGCGCGTGATCATTTGGATCCCCGCGCGCGCGCTGGTTTAAGTTTCAGCCGACCTTGTACTTTCCATTTCTGGAAGGTTTCTAGAACGTTTCCATTAATGGAAACTATTCCATTAATGGAAGGGTCTTGCCCTATAAATACCCCCCTTTTATTCATCTCTTAAAAGGGTTCCACAAATTCATACATCTTGGGTTTCCATGTTTAATCAAGAAAGGTTACAAAATCTCACACCCCATTTTCATACTCCCTCCGTCCCACTTTGTTCCACTCTTATTCCTTTTTGGGATGTCCCAAAATGATATGCTTATTTCAAAATTTTCTATTTTTGGATGTCAATTTTACCATTTTACCCCTTATTTTCTTTTACATTTAAAAGGGTTTGAATTTTAAACATGGTTTGAATTTAAAATTGATTGGGTGGGCTCCATCTCTCTTGACAATGACAGGAGAGTATTTTGGATTTGATGGGTTCAATTATTTTTTTTAACAAAAGTTTAGTACTCAAATACTATTTTCTGAAAGGGTAAAATAGGAAATTGATCAAAAGTCAATCTAATTGTAATATTTCCTTAAATTTCGTGCAAGTCAAACTAGGCGAAACAAAGTGGGACGGAGGGAGTACCTTTTTCAACCTCAAACATCAAAGTTCAATCACCATTCAACCTCAAACATCAAAGTTCAATCACCATTCAAACCCTAGAATCAAAGGTATAACACCTTTATATTGCATGCTGTTCTGATCTCTGAGGGGGGCTGGCAGGGTCAAGGCTGGTAATCAATACCAGTCCTAGCCCTAAAGCTGACAAGGTTTCAAAAACCGTGCGAACAAGGGACCTGCGCGCGTCGGTCCTTAGCTCGCGCCCGCCACTCCGTGGCTGCGTGGGCGTATCTGCGTGGGGACAGGGACCTTGTTCTTTTATATTGTTTACTTTGTAAATCATCACTGTGAGCATGTAAAACCAGTTTACTGCTTTCCTATGTTAAAACTGCTAGCTTGTATTTCAATACTCGTTTCTGTTCTGTCGGAACACCAACTGGGGGATATTTGGACATGTCCCAGAGCCCCAGTCATGTGAGTACAAGTACTGGAAAATAGCCTGTATGGGCGCACGCAAGTTTCCAATCCGCGCGCTTAGGTGCTCTTGTTCCAGTGATTTTCCATTGCGTTGCTCTTGCATGGGTGACTTGGCCTTTGGCCACTGTTTTGTCCCCCACACTGTTTATGGGGTGTTTTGTTAATTTGTAGGGCTTTTCAGCCTTTAAACTGTGTAGTGTAACTACCATAAACTGCTTGGTTTGCCCTGAGTGTGCACTGGTCCTTCTAGAGCCCAGAAGATTGAAAATAAGAGCTGTGGGCTTGAGCTTACTGGCGCGCGCAGGTCTTGTAGTAGTGCGCGCAGGTATGGCCAGCATGTAGTGACTTGATTAGTGCATGCTGGTCTCTTCCTGCGCACGTCACTCCAAGACAGGGGCCTTCTAATCTGTTTAAGATCCCCACATCAGTCTGTTTTCATCCTATACTAACGGTTAAATAAGCGAGCATGCCATCGATCACATCTTGCAATGTGTTACATCTTTAATCCCCATTAAACTGTTCCCTGCCCCTAATTGGCTAAAGAATTGATTAATCAAACAGAATCGCAAATGTTTTCACAAATGCCTAAGTAAAGACCGATCTCCGGATTGGGCAAGAGGGGTGCCTTAAAACCCTTCCCCTCTCGTAACCTGGCTCCCGAATCCAGATATGGTTATGATGGATTGGTGCCTTCACTTTTTCAAATCAAACAGCGCGACAGGTGCTTTGAATACGGTTCCTTGGGTGTCGTACCTTCAAACCCGAGTGGCGACTCTGTATTCCAAGCGCTTGCTTCCCCGCTCGCGCTCCCTCGATCCGGGCCTCTTTAGAAAGAACGAGATCTTTTTAAGGGCATGCTGCCTACACTAGACTGCGAGACTTGTTCATAGAGGAAAGAGATGAACGATTTGGTAAGATTGGAGTAATACGAGGCAGGTCTCAAAGGGGCCTTTTGTCCTTTTTTGATCGGTAGGTCTCAAAGGGGCCTTTGAGGCGTGGCCAACTCCTATCATTGTCTTCCCCTCTTGGTGGCAGCTCGTGGATCACAGCTGATTTAGATTTATGAGCAGCAGTGTTCTAAATGGCGGCCTTGGCGGCATGATTTCACCCTCGGTGGCTCGTTGGGCGAATAGGGAGATTTGGCGGAGCTTGGCGGCCGACTTGGTGGAGCTTGGCGGCTAGGGGAGATTTGGCGGAGCTAGGCGGGGCTTGATTGCCTTAAAAATATTTTAAAAATATATTTTTGAAAAAAACGCCGAATCGCTCGGCGGCGGGTCACCGCCTGGCTAGCGCCGAGTGCCATTTAGAACACTGATGAGCAGCAATAATATGTGTTATTCAGGAGTGAAATCATGAAGATGGAGGCAGGTTGTGGTCAAGCAACAAGTTGTGCAAGAAAGATGGCTGTGCATTCCACCAAGAATCTTGAGTAGTGATGAAGTTCCAATGACAGATGTAAGCTGTGAGTTTGTTCGAAGGAAACATTCCCAATTGTTGCTTTTGTGGAATAAAATTTGCTTTACTTATGAAGAACCGATGCACTGAGGTGATAGTAAATTTACTATTTGGGGATATACCATTAGTTGGCTCCAAAATCATTGAGTTCTCGAAATATACAGTGCATATGCTTGGAAGCATATCAAGGTGGAGATGGCGTGGAGTTGATGAAGTGATAAATCACAACCTGTGGATCCTCTCTCGGATTTTTTGCGTTGTAATTTTATTATTAATGAAACCTAGAAGAACTCAAGGATGATAAGAGAAAACCTAGAAGAACTTAAGGCTGATAAGAAAAAACATAGAAGAACTTAAAGTACGATTTTAGTTTTAGTTATGCATGCGAGGGAGGGAGGAAAAAATATGGTGAGGTAACTAAATTAAACAGAGAAAATTGGTAAATGGCCCTGTGGAGGGTGAAATTTGATCTTTGAGACTAAATCCCAAAAGCCCAAGTAACTTAATTTTGCGGATTTCCTCTTTTGCTTCTCGGTTCGTTTGGATTCCCAAAATTTAGAAGCACTAGGCTAGAATCTTCCTAGGTATGTGAAATATGGCATCTTTCATTGGAATTTTTGGAAGATCCGGTTTAAAAAGTCGGAAGGTTTTTGCTCTTGGGAATGCTTCCCTTGAGGAGTACCTGCGTATGGTATGCAGGTACTGCCTTGTATCTTGGTGCCCTATTGTTTTGCCCTTCAAGGAGATGGCTGCTATCAAATCATGTCCCTAGTTCGCTCATGTATTGCAAACTTAGCTTCCATCTTCTATTTGTGTAGCAGTCTGGTCTGAGTTTAAGGTGCATATTATACAATCCCAGTCCTCTTTAGTATTGATGAACACGCATAGTAAGCGAGTAGTTATTCGTTATGGTTCCTTTATTTTGTAATGGCAAGTCTTACCTCTGGGGATTGAATGCTGATGGAAAATATGCTAGCTGGTGTCGCACAAAACAATCCTCCAACTTCTTATAAGTTCATTTAATTGCCTTAGGTTGCAATTTTCTAGTTCTCCTGATCATTAAAGATGAACGAACTATCTTTCAATGGATTTATGCTGAAACTTGACAGTTGTGGATCCTTCAGGAGCTTCTTCCTATATATGGTCTGGGACTTCTGTTCATGCTTCTGCAATTAGAAACATCAGACCATTACTTGCCTCGCCGACAAATCTATGTAGAAGAATAATTGCTATTGAAATTGTGTCTTAGCAGCTGAGACCTCCAAATGCATTAGAAGATGAAGCATTAACTCAATGCTGCTGGGTGCATTTTCTTCGTTTTTCCACCAACAATATGGTTCAGATCTGTGCATCAACTTTGTCAGCAAGACTGTGTAGTAGTCCACATTTTTTTCGTTTGAAAATGGTATCCAGTAGAAAAAGAAAGCTGACTTCAGTCAGTAGCATGTCAGAAGTTTGGAGGCAATCAACCCAAGCCTTTGGAAGTTATGGACAAGCTTGAATGATTGAGAGAAGCAATGTGGGATGGATTCTCTAACCAGAAGAATAACCGGTGAGGTTATTTCTGTTGTTTGGCTATTGATCTGTCTTTGGCGCATGGCGATATGACATGCATCAAATTATATTGCTGATCCTTCAGCAGTAGGGACTTTTGATGGGTTTCCCCATACCATTGGATTACTGTAATATGATGTTAACTTTGGTTAGGATGGCCGATGGAGGGAGGAAGATGATCTGGACATTGGTAGTACTTATCCCGGGCGAGGGGTGGTATTAGTTAACCAAGTTGAATGAATTTACAGTCCAACTTGACGATATACTCGCCCCCTGTGGATGACCAAATGTGGGATTTGAGTGATTAGAGAACAAGGAAAATATCTGGGATCAACGTGTTCTTTTGTCCAATCCCTCGTCTAATCCTGGAAGAGTAAACATGGCCTAACAGTGCATTGTATCCACTTACTCCGTCTGAAGATGGTTTGTCTTGACCAAACGCAGAGCTTGAACACTGCAAATCTTGTTGCTCTTTGCCCACTTATTCAGCCTAAGTGTGGCCATACCACAAGCTTAGAGAAGTGAAAACTTCGGAGTAATACTTTTCTCAATTAGGCTGTTTGAGGACTATCAATGTGACTGTCACTCCAGTCTCATACAGAATTCTTTGGGGGTTAGCGGGAGTATACAAGATAAAGTAGAAAAATAGCGCTGTTAAAAAAAAAAGATAGTAAAATAGCAATTCAAGGGGTATAACCCAGGCCAATACGACAAGGATGGGGACCATCTCAAGACTAAGATGCGAGCCATCCAAGATTAGAAGATGACCACCTAATCTAAAGTACACACAACGAAAGCAAAGCAATGAGGCCAAATAAGCTACATGACCCTGCATTGTCACATTTTAGTTGTATTTCAGGTCAAACCCCACTTTTATGCCTTGCCTTTCCTAATTTCCAGAACTGCATGGCAACTGGCAAAAGTGGGAAACATGGATTCACATTTGACAATCTAAGACGACAAAAAGAACAGAAAGTAAAACAAAAGAACCATCTGGCTGGGTTGGGGGGTGGGGGTTTGATTTTAACTAGGAAAACAATGGAAAGTTATTCAATGCCACTAGGGCACCGTCATGTGGTGCCCCAAACTCTTTCTCCACCACACATTTGTCTGGTCCCCACCACTAAGTGTGTGGAGCCCACACAAATGTGTGGTGGAGAAAGAGTTTGGGGCACTGAATAATTACGCGAAAACAATGTTCAGTGACCTTGTATTGCTCACTTTCCCTGAATCTAGTATCTTTGACAAATTCAAGGGCTGCATCTTCATGATACGTGCAGCGCAGGACGTTCACGGAGTCCATGCCTTCCGTATTTAATTTTAGTTTACACTTGAATATTTTAGGTATCACTGATTTCCCAGGGTTGAGAGAATAGTCTCTCTCTGTTGGGGCCACGCTGATGGGCTTATAGAACAAGTTGTAGATAGAGCTGGGTTTTGAATCCAGCTATCCATTTTTCCGGGAAGAAAATCCAGAAATAGTTCTAGGAAGACACTTGTATCATCGGAAGCCTTCCAGTCTAAGCATGTGATCTAGTTAAACGTTGTCAACTCCCATGATCTGCACTGTCCATCTGTAATAAAGTTGCAGTTACCGTCCCACACTTCACTTTCTAATGCCAAAATCTAGTACTAGAACTTGTTCAGAAACGTAAATCTAATATCTATGCTGCATGGAGGGCCTCACAGCAGTTGATCTGCCAATGGTCTATGGTTTTATGTGTTAGCTTCCTGCATTGTTTTTTTTTGCATTCTTGGTGTTTTCTAGTGCAACTTTAGTTTGCAAGCTATGTGATGGCACTGGAACTGCCTTAAATGTTCCAACGGTGTTCCAGATTTCCTAAATTTGTTTGAAAGTGATTACTTATTGGATCTTCTGAAGCTGCGAATTCCCCTGCGCAGTACCCATTTCTCCCTCATTTCTACTCCAGCGTACAAAGGTCAGGATTTAGCTTGCCCAAGTCCAACTCATAAATCTCCAGCATTTCGAATAAGGGTACCACTGTTATCATCTAATTTTCATAGAACGACTAGCAAAGAATATTGAAGTAAGGTGGAGTGGTGGACTCTACAGTAGTAACTGGAGTAGTAGAGGATCTTAACTTGCTTCATCTTGTGATGAAACGAAGAATTGAACAACGAAACAGATTGAAGTTATAAGCCATAACTAAGGGAACAGAGTAAATATGAAAACTAGTCATTAAAAGTTGTTTGGTTTCTGTTTCCGGTGGATTGGTTTTAAATAGTTGCAAATATTTCATATGTGAAGTCAGGATGTAGTTTTTCCAATGTTACACTGGTTGGCTGATGTATTCTTTATGTTGCACTATGATGCATTCCACATAAAGTTTTGTATGTTGTTTACTGTTTCATATTAATACGGTAACCTTATGTAGTTTTTTCTTGCGTTAGTATTACATAAGGTGCTGAAAACTTGAGGACTGAATTTCCAAGGAGCTCTTACAAATCGGATTTTTCTGGTGATGGCCTGTTATAATTATAATGTGTGATGTATGATGTATCGTTGTTCATGTCCTATGTCTCTTACTTTCAGAAAATCATATTATCAACTATGAACCTATCTTGTTCTGTTCAGTAGTTTTAGACATCTGTCAACCCTTAAGTGAAGGTCTAGGGGAAACCATTGCCTTCTGGTGATAGGTGGCCATTAATGATATGCTACGTACCAGAAACCAAAGGATCGAAACATCTACGCATTGCCCTATGAATTTTGTTAAGTTTGGTTATTGTTAAGGAATTAACGTTCATGTCAAAAGAAAGCAGAAATTCAATATGTACGCCATTACTGATGCAGGAAAAGTTGAGTAAATCATGGAAGATTACCTGGACTGCAGAGGTGGGATTGAGAAGTTGAATGCGTTCCTCTTTCAGTCTGTTGTATCGCTCGATTACAGCTTTTGTGCTGATGAAAAGAAGAGCTGAAGCACTGTAAATATTGTTCTTCAAACGTATTTTTTTTCTCTGTATGTGTCATTTATGACAATAATCATACGGTAAGATTATGACCCTATATATACAGCAGCAAATAGCAAAGAACAAAGAAGCTTGATCCATGCCCAAAAAAAGTAGAGTGACAATAATCACACAGTAGGATTATGTATGTGGAGTTGTGGACACCAAGCAATTGTAACACATTTGTTTTCGTCTTTGTATTACAATCAATGACTGAATTGTTCCAATTTTATCAGATGTCCCCGAAGGGAAATATTTGAGACCTTTTCGTACACCTTACAGCTCTTTGTTCATCTGTCGATTCTGGTATATATATTTACGTAATTCATTAGATTCAAGGGAAAATTTACAATACACACGCCTTAAAAAGGTGTACCATATGCACATATTTTATGATTCATTTATAACATTTTAGTGTGTTTCGTAACTTTTGTTTTAGAATTCATAACCTTTCAGCAGTATGATTCGTAACATTTTCATTATGATTTATACCATTTTGGTGTATCTTGTAACCTTTATACGATTCGTAACTTTTTAGCAATACGATTCGTAACATTTTCTTTACAATTCATACAGTAACATTTTAGGGGGTGTATATGACACACACCCAAATAAGGTGTGTGTATTGTAGTCTTTCCATAGATTCAAACATTAATGCAGTACCTGGTTTTCAATGAATTTGTTAAAAAGCTTGCTTTGTTTATAGTTCATCTTTAGTTTCTAGCCGATGTGATTTCATTCAATTCAGAGAGTGCCAATAAAATCTGTTATGGGATTACGAATTGCCTAAAGCTAGAGTAACCATTGGGTTAAGGGCAACAGGCAGATAGGAGAAATTCCATAATGGCCCTCATGGTGTGTATGAAATGCAGAACCCGTCATTTTATTGAAAGTCTAAGAGTGGACTAATCAAAATTGGATAATCAAAAGTTGCCACATCATCTTTTGATTATCCATTTAAGAGGTTGCTATGGTTAGAAATGTAGATGTCCACACTAGTATAATCAATATTGAATAATCAAAACTTGCCACATCACTTTTCAATCTGTAAAAATTTAAAAATTGTCGCCATATAAAATAATTTTTTAAAAATAGTTTTCAAACTAATAAAAACAGGTTATTAGAAATAGAAAATAATTTTTTGAAAACTTTTATTTTGAAAAAACACTTTTCCGAAAAAGTTTCAAAAAATATAGATTTTGAAAAAAAGACAATTTTTTTTTTTAAATAACAGTTTTTGAAGAAAAAAAAAACAGTTTTAAAAAAAAAGTTTTTAATAAAAAACAGTTGAACTATTTTTGAAAAAAAAAACTTATTTTAAAAATGTTTTTTTAGAAACATTGTTGAGAGAGAGAGAGAGAGAGAGAGAGAGAGAGAGAGAGAGAGAGAGAGAGAGAGAGAGAGAGAGAGAGAGAGAGAGAGAGAGAGAGAGAGAGAGAGAGAGAGAGAGAGAGAGAGAGAGAGAGAGAGAGAGAGAGAGAGAAGGTTTTGGTTATTGGCAAATTAAAAACTTGCTATTTTTGATTATCCAAGAGCCAAAATTTGATGAGTTGCTAAGAAATTGTTAAGTTTGGTTATGCCAATGTGAGCATTTTTTTGAGGGAACATTGCTAACTTTAACAACCTTATAGTTTTGGACTTCCCACTATCCCCATCATTTTTAGACTCAGGAGCCAGATCTAGGGTTTTAGATCTGGTTTCTTGGAACCAGTTCAGCGGCGATGGTGGTGGCATCTGCAGCGGCTTCAGCATTCAGTCTGTGGCGAGAATGAGCTCAAGTTGGTGTGGTGGGTCCATCTAGGAGAGTTTGCTCTGTGTTCATACCTGGCTACTCCACACTTGGCCACTCTAACCCCCTTTCACAAGTGTGATTGATGGGTCTGACTCCGGCGTCTTGGCTCCGGGTGGCTTTTCTCTTTAATTTGTTTTGTCTGTTAGTTTGTTGTATTTTGTTTTTGTTTGTTGTTTTTCTATATTTTCGGACCGATAAAGTTCCGATCCTTTGTATTTTGATTTTATATATAAATCGAGTTTATTTCTAGTAAAAAAAAGAAGCTCTTGTATATATATATATATATTTCATTTATCTCAATGATTCCCATCCAACAAGCCTAAGGAACTTACAAGGAATCTGTGGAGAGATATTTGTTCGATCGGAGATACATCCTCAACTATTGGATCCATTATTCAGGAGGGTTTTAGGTTGGTGGTTCAATCGGGTCGGGAGATTTCTTTTTGGAATCAGGTTTGGATAGGGGACACAACTCTTAAACAGGAGTTTCCTCGCCTCTACCTAATATCTACTCAAAAAGAAATGGTGATTAGTGACGTTAAAGGTGCAAATGGGGAAGGTATAGTAGATGGAACATACTTTTTCAGAGAAGGCTTCGGGCGTGGGAAGAGCAACAATATGAAGAATTGCTTCTGAGAGTACAGTCAGTAATTTTGGACCAATCCAAATCGGATGAGTTAAGGTGGAGATGGGCCTCAGACAATTGCTTTTCTGTTAAATCAGTCTATAACAAATGGGAGCAATCGGGGTGCACAAACAATTGGGCGATGGGATCGATTTGGAAGAACATTAGCCCCCCGAAGGTGGAAATCTTTTTGTGGTTGGCTCTTCAAGATAGAGTAGCGTCGAGAACGGTACTCTCCCATAGACACTTGCTTCCCGAAGGCCAGTCGGTGTTGTGCCCACGCTGCTCACTACACCTTGAATCGCCGGAGCACCTATTCCTACTGTGCCAATTTTCGTGGGAAGTTTGGTCCATGATGTTGGACTGGTGGCACATTTTTTGGGTGTGCCCTGCCTCCCTCTTAGATTTGTTTAATTGGTGGCTGGGTATGGGATTCAAAAATCTGGAGAAATATCTATGGGAAACAACATTCCATGCCACAACTTGGTCTCTATGGTTGGCAAGAAATGATCTGGTGTTCAACAATATTGCATGGCGTGTGGAGGATCTTGGGGAGCTAATTAAAACCAGGGTAGCAATGTGGGTTAAAGTAAAGTTCGATATAAAAGTGTACTCGGTGGAAGACTTTAAGAGATATCTTGATGGCGTGAGGAAGGTCAAAGTGTAATGTTTGTGTCTGAGGATTGTTGTAGTCCAACTTTCTGTTGGACGATCATCAGCTCTCGTACCTTGTTTTGGGTTCTTTACCCTCTTTCGCTCGTAAGCGTTTGTGCTTAGCGAGTTTTCCTCTCGATGTACCCCTTTCGAGTTAATAAAATTTTCGTTTTTGCCGAGCAAAAAAAAAACTTACAAGGAATTTCATTCGAAATACAACGATAAAAACCTAATACGAACCTGGTTCACAAAAGATAGACAAATTATATCATAATAGAAAGCTCATGTATTTCATCTAGACAGGAGCCTCAAGCTCTCTAGCACATACTTCAAAAGTGGACCGAAAACGAGTTCGGCAATCGAGCTAATCATAGATAAAGACAATAACCTCCTATGGGTAGCAACGACTCAAAGTGTCTAGATTTACTTGAGCAAAGATTCAAACCATTTTGAGTAAGTAACTGTCGTGACATTATCACCACCCTCTTTATGGAAATATGTACACACACATTATTTAAGCAAATAGTATTTATTTAAAATGAAAAGAAGTCTTTGGTTCTACTTACCCCTCTCACCTTCGTTGCCTTTTTTTTTTTTAATGTATTTATTTTATGTTTTAGTCTCATTTTTACCTTACAAAAGAACAAAAAAGAAAGGAAGGAAAAAAAAACTTTTCCGACTATCGCTTGTCAATATTCAGGAATATAGCCGAGCAAAAAAATATTCAGAGAATATAATTTTGGGTCATCAATTATGAGAAAACTTTCAAATCACTACCGTTGCCTTTTACACCAATAGAAAGGCCGTAAATGGTTATATTAGATTTTTTATTTTTTATGTTTCAAGTTGAGAAACTGGTTTGGATTTCTATCAATCTCAAAAGCTTCTAAAAATCTCTATCAAATATCCAAAAGAAGATTAAATAAATTCCTCTGTGTGTATGTGATAATTATGAAGAGTGTCTCGATGAACCAAAGTACTAGTCTCTATCTCTTTGACCTAAATAACTAAACATATACGTTGATCAAAAGATAAATATATGGTATAACAAGATTAATTTCACTACAAATCTATTTTCCTTTCCAAATAATGATATATTTAATAGGTAGAATGCTTTGGTTTTGTATGTTTAATATTTTACTACGTGGGTTTTAACATTTAATTAATACTGAGGTTCTAATTTGTATCTATGATTGGAAGCGGGGACTGTGTTGTGTAGTGTGCTCTGTACCATTTGGACCATCCGTCTTGGTAATCAATGGTCCGGATTAAAATGAAACTTTTCCAGGAAAGAGTTTAACTCTTCATTTAAAATCTGAACCATCCATAACACTTTTAGACGATTGAGATTGCACAGCACCGTGCTGTGCACCTAGTGCACAACACGCCCCCCGTTCCAAAATAATCATGCAGAAGTTTACCGAATATATATCTATGCTATGAGCATGGGGTCTTTTTGTTTGAAGCTCCTACATTTGCCACGTGTCACTTACAAACCTACGTATAATAGAAACCTACATATATGTATTTATAGACTAACATTGTGCTCATTTGATGCACGAGGAACCAAAGAAATCTCTTTTTTTTCACTGTCCTGCGCATTGAAAGAGCACGGCGCTAATATAAAGAGTATGCAAGCACATCACTGGGCACTGTGTAGACTATTACAAAGCTAATTAAAGGTCGTCTTGAATTTTGACATAGATTCAGACAAAATAGGTCAGAGAAAGGAAAGAGAAATTTTGGCAGTCTTTGGAAAGAGAATTGCAGCCTGTTTAACAGAGACTGATGCTGAAGTCTGAACTCAGGATTTCTCAAAGTAAGAACAAATCTAACTCATTTGAAAGGGCTAGCTAAGAAGAAGGTATAGGTTCATTTCTCGTACTTATTTCTTTTGAACATCGAAAAAGAAATTTTATTAATTTCAAAAAAATATTATAGAGATTAAAAGGATCCGAGACAAGATGGCATCCCAACACAAAACATACACTCTCCATGCCTATCTCGAAAGACAAGGCTGACAAGAGGCCAACAAGAAGCACCCCTATACTGTCCAAGTTCTTAATGCGTGACTCAAAAAGCTTTTTTAGGTACATCAGAAAGAACCCCTAAGGTTTCGAAGAAGAAAGGAAGTATGATATAAAAATAGGAAATATGATACAGAAAATGTAATGTGACAAGCAGGATGAAAATGGGTCAATATATAGCCCTAGCATTGTGACACGAGGTTAGGTCAAAGGAATCACCTGACATTAGACATGCTCTTAATTAGGCCAAGTTTTCCTAATTGTCTAAGCAGACTAAACTGTTTATCATTCTCTTCACATATATCAACTAAAAGTTCAGCTGTTCAAAAAAAAAAAAAAAACGAAAAGTCCAAATAGCGAAAACGACTTGTCTGAAGACCTTTTTTTAATGAAAAACTCACCCATAATCTCGAAATAGGAGCCTGGTGAATACCCTCTATCTTCATCTACCTATTACCTTTCCTGAACCTGGAGTGTACTCTGTAAATTCTCTACTCAATCTCCACTCTTTATGATATTGACCTTCTTATGAATCCAATAAATTTCACCTCAGATTCCAATACCTCAAAGTGATTCATCCAAATTGAAGACTAAAAACTATTTTAGCTGTTCTCATGATTAGGTGACTTGACCTTTTAGATGGTGTTATGACAATCATGAAATAGAGAATAAACAAACTAACAAGCAATCAAAACAAGGACACAAAGATTTACGTGATTCTGTTCAAACACAAAGTTTAAATGTACTTTACAGGCGAAGAGCTAGCGAGAAAGAATTCACTATGAATGATGAGAGAATGCAAAGAGTCGATTATATCCGTGACTCTCAATGAAGCACCAAACGATATTCAGGGACAAATATCTGGTAGAACTTGAAATCCAAAGTGACAACCCAAAACCCTAATATCAAGTCCCCAACACAAAAGGAACCAAGAACTCCACATTGATATCCAAATGTAACTGTCGATGGATCCAAAGCAGCCTCTCCATAAATGCCTCAAAAGGGACAAACCCTAGTACCCCCAATTTATAAGAAAACCCTAAAATTAGTCAAAGAAGAAAGTTATAAATTCAAGGCACTTTTCTAACCGTTTGTAATTGTATTAGGTACTCGGGAAGGTGCTAGCCTGAGCGTGCTAGCCTCCGTGTTATGCTTTAAAATGACGCCGTTTTGAAACAATTTTGGATACACCCTTGTAGCCTCCAAATGCCTTGTTTGGTGCACACTTAACTGAAACGTAATTAAGTCATTCCAAACCCCTAAGTTAGATAAATCATTCCGAACCCAAAGTTTTTAACTTTATCCATTCATGGGAGTAGTGGAAGGATATGCCAGATGCTAATTCTTTTTTATTTATTTATTCTTGTGATCAATTAACTTAGTATGTTTTCTACGCAGTGGAAGGATAACCATCCTGAACCCATTTTTCCATTACTCATATTTTCATTTTCCATTAACCATTTGGAACCCACTTAACCCATTTTCCGATTTTTATCAGACAACAAGGGCTTTTGATAGACTTCTTTCGTTGGAGTTTTACTAAATTAACCCAAAAAACCTAAGACGGGAATTAAGTGTGTGCACCAAACAGGGCCCTTGAGAGTTAAAAGAGTGTATCCAAAACTGTCCCAAAATGGAATCGTTTTGGGGCATAGCACGGAGGCTATCACGCTCGGACTAAAACCTCCCCCGAGTCCATTAGGTACTTGCATAAGATAAAGGGCTAGTCACAAACTCATTTTCTTGAGTTTCTTTTGATTGGCCAATATGCGTCTATGGTCATAATATTTTGCATATATATAATGCTAAAATGTTAATAGTACATTCATTGCAAATTTGCAAAGCAATCGGTTATTGAAGTTTATGCATGCTTTATTTTATCCGTATGTAGGTATATTAATAACAGTAAAAAACTTGCGGAAATGATCAATGCTCTAGACGACTTGGAGGATGATGTTTTTGTGGAGAATGATGATGACTTCGAGGATGGCGCCTCTCTTTCCTTGGAATTTTAATTCCGTGGTTTGGCGTTTTGGACTTCTTCTCTTGTCTTTTGGTTTTGTTCTCTCGGTTTGTTTTCTTTTGGGTTTGGGATTGTTTCTTTTGAATTTAGTTTGTTTTGTGTTGATTGTTGTTGAGTTGTTTTTAGAGGGGCATTTTGGCTTTCGTTCTTTGGTTTGTGATGTTTTGATTGACATCGTGCCATCTTTTGGTTTTGATTCTTGGGTGCATGGTGTATGCCGGTGTGTCCGTGATCCTTTTAATCTTTGTAATCATTTCCTCAGATTAACAGGAAAAAAAAATGCCGGTAAAACAAAAAATAAACAGATAGAAACTATGTATGTAGTACAACACATCTTTTGGCAAGAAACAAACCATAAACCAAAACCCTAGCTTTACTGATCCCTTCGCTTTTATTCTGACCCCACAAATCAAACATAATCTGATTGGTTAATTCATAAACCTAATTCAACACTTAAAATTGGAATGCGTATATTTCGCAATCACTTAAAATTTTAGGTAATAGGAACGAACCAAGTAATGCGAAACATGCATGCATGTACCCGTAAAGAAATTGTTGGAAATATTCTTCTGCTTAGGATTCACATTAGAATAATAAGCTCAATATATATGATGATAGTTAACCAAATAATCAACACAAAATATTGATGTAGATGGGTTCAGAAAAGCCTGTGGCTTGTGGGCTTGGTCGAGGTATGCGGAAACGTACTAATGAACGAATATTCATCTTGTTCTACGCCAGCTTGATGGGGTTCTTTCTTCAGGATACAACGACCCAATCCCGCTTTTGAGCAGTAAAGAGAAACTCACCATCCGTTTCTTGCCCAACACTAGAAATACTTGTAAGATTATAGCACCAAATGTTTAGGTAAAACATTGAACCAAAATATGTGACAAGCATTAAACTCCATACCTACGTATACACCTATATATATTTAGATCTATATATAGTACTAATTAGATTGCAGAGTGTAATGGAAATATTTAATTAGCTTACAGATTCGTATATTTAGATCTCTACGTATATGGGAAGAAAGAATCAAAAGCTTAGCTTAACTTCGTATCCGACGTAACAACTTAGTACTCCATGGAGCCAACCTCACCGTCTACAAGTGGGGACCAATTAAAGTTGGTGTTTTGCACTTATGAACTGACCCAACACAGGAATCCAATCAAATTGTTGGTTACTGGGTGACTATCAATATCCAACCCTCTTTGCGTTAACCAATTCATGACATTGAATACCCCTATATGAATCTTGTCAATACTAAGGAAAAAAAATACAAATAGAAATATAAATTTCAAATTAAATTGAATAACAAATATAAAAAACAAACCTATGTAATCCCCATGATAGATATGGGTATGGACAAAGACTCAAAGAGGACCGAAAATAGATCTAACCTTTAACTATATATACTTAAGTGATTGTTCTCAAAAACTTTCACTACTGAATAGCGACCCTCCTGCAGTTTCAAAAATCGAGGAACTCAAGAGATGTACAATTCCTTCTACATATTTATTGGTTTATTTCTTGGAAGTGCAAAATTTTCTCTTGCAAAAGCTAGGACAATTGCTTTCCACTAGTTTGAGGATTCCCAACAGTACTTCATGGTAAAGCATTGACCAAGAAATTTGTCTGAATATATAATCTCATGTAATTTAGAGTAATGTTTGTGAATAATAACTATTCCCTCAAAGAGGTATTAATTTGTATTTCATCTGCACTGGGATTAAGTGTAGATTATAATTCATTCCTCAAATTCGTTGAATCATGTAATTTATTTTCTGCTTCTATGCAAACAACAGTTCTGTAATAATCCCCATATAGAGTAGTGTGGTCTTTTAATTGTGATTTTATTTTTTCCATTTCAAACCATAACACTTACTGCGACAATAAAAAGTACATCGTTCTGGATGAGTTTCCTGCATGAAAATTTTTAATTATAGACCACTTTATGCAAAAAAAAAAATCCACTTTAAATCCCTTCATCTAATGGGGAAAAATCAGTCTACCATCAATTCTTACCATATGCATCATCAATGCATTATACGTGCAACAAAAGTGCTATCCAATTAAGGCAAGCTAGTGACAAAAATCTAGTTTTGCAAAAATATATCTGGAGATCTCAGCCAAACTGAATTTGAATCCTCTATCGCCTCACATGCCTACTACTCGATATCTGCAAGTGGTTCATGATTTTCCATGTAAAACAACAGTCACCCTCGGGACCAACAAGACCCAAGCCGGAGACATAGAAGGTGCGGACAGGAGGCAGGTGATCATCTGGGTTCAAGTAAGCGTACCTCAGGTAATCTCTTTTTAGAAATTTTGATGTAGAAGTCATGGCGATTTATCAAGACATGAAATAAAAACACTTCAATTCACTAGCTTGAGTACTCCACATCATACAAAAGACACAACATCACAAAATGACTTAAAAGAGGCCAGGTATAGCATAGAAATCAAATAATTTCATACGAAAGTAAGAGAGAGAGGAGAAATTTCGGGAATAAATCTGACCTAGAGCTTGCAAAATCGTAGAGCTTGCCGGTGCTTGAAAAGACAATCAGTCCAACTTCAGCCTCACAAAGTATTGAAAGCTCCTTAGCCTTCTTGAGCAATCCATTTCTTCGCTTGGAGAAGGTTACTTGCCTGCTTGTTGAATTATCGATCCTTTTTATCACAATCTTTCCTCTCCCCATGTTTTTTTCCTTCGATATCCCCTTTCAGTTCAGAACACTACAACAATAAGCCTGATTCGATTTGATACTACGTACGTAACCTAGGGTTTTCTATCTTGGCAATGCCCCATCTCCTAAAATCTGCAAATAAATACCAAATGAATCTATTGATTAATCACTTATGGCCATGAAATTTTAGAAAAAGACAGGAAAAAGAAGAAACGAGTCCACCAGAAAGCTTACCAATTTGAGGTGGAAATAATGAGAGAGAGAGAGAGAGAGAGAGAGAGAGAGAGGGGTTTCTTTTGTTGAATGAAAACAGCTTTTAAGTGGAAGAAGAGTGGTTTACCAAAAAGAGAAGGTAAAACCATTAGCCGAAAATACCTCTTTGAGGTGGAGGCACGGAGTGGTTTCTCTGCACCCAAAAACCACAGAATCACTTCCGCAAGTCCGAGGAATTCGTACTCGCGCGAGTACTGGAAAAATCCTATACCCGCGATTGGACGGTAACAGCTGTCAATTGGTCAAACGAAGGAGACAGAAACGAAGGAGACAGAAGAGGACAAGGACACGCGTCGAGTGAAATGGGAGAGTAGTGGAATTACGTACTCGAGCGAGTGGGCGTGACTATTACCTAGGACTCTCAGAAGGGTCATTGATTTGTGGGAAAGATTTGTTGGTGCGGGTGTAGTCTGAATTGTGATTCGAGCGAGAATGGTGGAGTATAATAGATCACTGCCACGTGCTTTTCCTTTCTACTTCTATTACGTACTATTTTTTCTAGAAAATTAATTATAGAGTAAGTCTACTGGTACAGAATATTTATACAGATTTGTTGTGGGGCCCACTACGGGTCCCACATAAATGATCCGAGCCGTTCATTAAATGTAAAATAGTTTTTCAGGGCCCCCGCGAAAAATCAGTTTAATCCGATACTTATAGATGCTCGATCCAATCATATAATATTTTATTATCCGGGAATCTAAATCAAAAGTTAGATGATTGTATCGAGCATCTATAAGTATCGGATTGAAATGATTTTTTGCGAGGGCCCATGAAAAACTGTTTTACATTTAATGAACGGCTCGGATCATTTGTGTGGAATCCGTAGTGGGCCCCACAACAAATCTGTACAGAAAATATGTACCAGTAGACTTACTGTTAATTTTGCTGCTCCAATTTTTTCTAACGGGATGATGTCAATGGGGCGGATCGGAGTCGGATTTAGCATCCCCAAAACCCGTCTCGTTCTATATCGGATCAGAGTCGGAGTGAGAGAAATCGAGGGAGGTGTCGGGATCGGGGCAAAATCGGGTCCCCATTTACCATAATAATTTGACTAGTTTTGTTCTTTTTAGAGTGTTTTGAAAAAAAACAAGATATTGATGATTGATGAGAGTTAAAAAAAATAGAAATAAAAAAAACAAAGACATAATAAATTAGTATTTTATTAATTGGTATATTGCTCTTATTATATCAAAATAATAAAATTTATTTAGACATATACATACAAAAATATAAATATCTATAATCGGGTTCGGATCGGATTAAAAACGGGGCGGGGGAAGCAAATATCATACCCGCCCCATTTGCCTATCGAATCGGGGAATACCCGCTCGGATCGGGACGGAGAGGTCGGAGGCAGGGACGGATCAGAGGTAATTGCCATCCCTAACTATTCCCCTTTTTTTTATCGCTATTCTCTTTTGTAATTGGTATTATATAATTTTTGCAGGTTACTCTTTTTACATTGCAGGTGTATAGGTGTTTAGTACTCCCTTCGTCCCATTTTCATTGTCCTTTTTTGATATTCGTGTCAGTTTTCAATCGCTTTTATCTTTCAATGTGAATCTTCAAAAGTATGCAATATGAATCTTATTTGATAAATTTCAATTTGTTTTATAATACAAAAATGTCAAAATCATGAAAAATATTATAGATTGAAAGATATACACAATAAATATAAAAGTGACAAAAATAATAATAGACAATGAAAATGAGACGGAGGGAGTAAAAAAACCCTCCATGCATGCTTCCCAATTGTCCATATTTTATTGTGTAATCCTAAGGGGACCGATGAGATTGATATCGATGGGGTACCGACAAGTATGCGAGGTCCATTCGAAATCTCGCATGGATAATCCGAACCGTTCAATAATTTAAAAAAAAATCTGAGTGGGCCAGCGAAAAAAAGCTCGATTCAATATGTGTAGGTGCTAGATCCAATTTTTTATTTTTTAATTCAAATTTCGGATCCCCCATTGGTATCAATCTTATCGGTACCGATAGCAGGGTTCTATTTCATTATTGGGATTCTTAAAAATAAAATATTTTTTAGTCAATAGATGGAGAGAGATACCAAGGCCATGGGATTGGTTTACAGAATTAATCAAGATACGCGTAAGCTGGCCTGACACTTCCTTACAAAAGGTTGGTGGGAAGTTGTAGCTGTGAATTAATGATAATCGTAGCTTGAATGCTAAACAAGTACTAGCTATGTGTCTGTTGCAACTATAATTAGGCGCACTCGACTTTATTAGTTATTAAAGGCGCACTCAAACTCAACTTGTCAGTTCTAAATTCTACTATAAATATCCTATAGTACTTAAAAAAGCATATATTTCTCCACATCCTTTAGTTCAGAAGTAGTATCCTGCAGAGATACATTTTTGGCTCGTACGAGGTTCTCATTTTCCTTCCTCGGGTCCAGGTCATATCACTACCAATACTTCGCTGTTGGAAATGGAAAAGGAACAAGGCCACTTGGGTCAAATGCGTGCGCGCCACATAAGCTATATGTAATAATTAAACATATATAGTTGCATAAATATGTAGTATAAGAGTACCAAAAATATACGCAATGTATTTCTTTGAGGAGAATGCTAAATCTTGTCGGACCGCTTTTCTATCAACTCTTTTAAAATTAATTGGTGGTAGCGAAAGTTTCAATTAAGTTTTTTATGATATTCGATATCGCACTCATAAGTCTGTTTTTAGAGTGGTCGCAGAGAGTGACATTGTGTAACCAAATCCATGGGGGCACTCCGGACCCAACACTAAAGACAACCTAATAGTTTATCGTTAAGGTTTAAAAAATATACTGTATTAAAATGTGTGAAAAATATATAAAAAATGTGTGAAAAATATATAAAAGTGTATGAAAAAGTGTGAAGTACACTGGAGTGTGTATGTTTTTTTTGTCTTCTTCTCTACTTATTGACAATTCAGTGGGTTTCAATAGAAGAACCCCTTTTTTGTAAGGCCACGACACTGATGCTATATAGTGTGACAAATTTACCCTCAACTTTGGTCTTAGGGTCGAGGGTCATTATCTGGCTTCTTCAAAAATATACGCAACGCATTTATTTAAGGAGAATGCTAAAGATAGACCAGTCGTCTATCGTTGAGGTTTAGGAAATGTATTGTGTTAAATTGTGTGAAAAATATATAAGTGTATGAAAAGTGTGAATGTTACACTGGAATATGTATGTTTTTTTGTCTTCTTCTCGGCTTATTGACAATTTAGTGGACTGTCAATAGAAGGATCCATTTTTTTTAAGGCCACGACACTGATGCTAGTGTGACAAATTTACCATCAACTTTGGGCTTAGGGTTAGGGGTCTCTATCTAGCTTCTTCAAAATTCTCTCTCAACAGATCCACTCTGGACGTAGTTTTGATCGCCTATGCCCCCAAGACAAGACTAGATCTGATTGTGATTTGTAGCCATTGATCTTTGAATCGAGCTTATTCGTACATCGCCCAATTCCTCTCTTTTATCTACCGACAGAAAACGGACAAAAACGTAGAGAGAAATAAGCCCTAATTGTGTTTTGATTTTCTGTTCCTCTCTTCTCTTCCTTTACCTTCCAGTGCTTTTTCTCTTGAAAAACTAGATAAGGAAAAAAAAGAACAAAAGGATAAGGAACCTCCCAACAGCCAGTTCTATCATCTGAGGGTTTCTTGAAAACATAGGAGGGGGAGAGATACAAGGGGTGAGGGGGTATGGTGGCTGATTTTTAGTACTCTCTCCGTTCGGATTTAATAGTCCCTAGTTCAATTCTAATCGGATAAAAAATGAGTTATATTTTTAAATTAGTAATGAATTTTATATCCAATATGGATATTGTTTGATATATCTCAATTAGTTTTATAAGACAATATTTTCAAAATTACATAAAATATTACTGTATAAATTACAAGATATAATCGATTGAAAAATAGCATGAACTCTCAAAAAAGAATATTAAATCCAGATGGAGGGAGTATATATGAATTGAAACAAGAGACTAAGAGAAGTGGGTGTTGTGGCTGAAGGTGAAAGGAGGAGTGGAAGATGAAGATGAGATGGATCCAAGACGTTGTCGGTGCAGTGAAAGACTGTGATTATGATTAGCTAATTTCTTTTGTGATGCTATTTGCTCTCGTTTCCTTTAATCATTGTACTCCTTACATATGATTAATAGTAGTAACATTCTTTGTGCTTATCCGGGAAAAAAAAGAAGAAAATTGATTTTAGCACTCTAAAAATTGATAGAGGAGCTCCAAAACGATGTCGTTTTGTGTATTAGCACAGTTCAATTTTAGAGTCCCTCCATCAATTTTTAGAGTGCCAAAATCACAATCCAAAAAGAAAAGGGACGAAGATATATATATCGGTCTATTTGTACATCGTGCCGTTAAAAAATTATTTCGTGACATTATTAACAGCTGTCAAAACAAAAGTTATCCATCTTAATCGCAGGTATATAAATATTTGAGGGTATATAATATTGGAAAAAATTGTGCAAAATATCTATGCGCATAGTGCTAATCCAAAACACTTTTTTTAAAAAAAAAAATATCCATGCACATAGTGCTAACCCAACACTATCTGAGAAATTACCGGCCGGCCCTAATTTTTAATGTGCACACCCCTTTTTGTAGGGACTATCCCGTGCAACCCCTTTTCAAAAGTGCTTTTACAATTATGCCCTTTTACAGAATTCATACTCCAAAAAATTCACACCAATTTTCAGAATTCACATTTCTTTCCAGAATTCACACCCCTTTTCAAAATTCACATCCCTCCCAAAATTCAACCCTTAAAATTACACAATTCACACATTTAAAATGCAGAATTCACACCCCTCTTTTTTAATCCAGTGAAAAAAAGATCAAGAATTGGATGATGGCTAAAACGGGGGTTTCCAACGAGGATCTGATGGCGAGGGCGGTGGTGTTGAAGAGGGAGTTGCCGACGAGGATCTGACGGCGAGGGCGACGGTGTTGAAGAGGGAGTTGCAGAGACTGGTTAAGACCATTGTCGATTGCGAAGACGAAGGAGATGACGAAAACGGGGTGAATTATATATGTTTTTAGGGCGTGTGAATTTTGTCAAATAGATGAGGTGAATTCTGTTTTTCGGGCGTGTAAATTTTATTAAATAGAGGGGGTGAATTCTGGTTTTAGGGCGTGTGACTTCTCTCCAACAGGGATGAATTCTACTTTTAGGGCGCGTGAATTCTTGTCAATCCAAGTTACACAATTCACACCGCAAATTGCTTTTCCCACCCCCCGACCCCACAACCATTTTCCCGGACCACCCCCGCCCCCATCTTTCTATCTCTCTCTCTCCTTCCTTAAAGTACCCGCCCCCTACCCGGATGCACAGTTCCCTAAAACGGCAACGTTTGATTTTAAAAAAAAATTCTTACCATCAATTTGCAATCCTATAGAGCAAAAACGTGATTATGAGAGCTTTAGAGACAAAATTTGATTATGTCTCTTTAGAATAATATGATCTTCACACCCGTTCAAACGGATTAAAAATTGAAGCACTTAATTTTTTAACTATATTTTTTAATATATAAACGGTCTCAAAAAATTAAGTGCTTAAATTTTCACTCCTTTTGAATCGGTGCAAAGATCTTGTTATTCTAATCATATTAATAAAATCTTTGCACCTAACATTCTTTGTGCTCATCCGAAAAAAGAAAAGGGACGAGGATATATAAAACGGTCTATTTGTACATCGTGCCGTTAGAAAATTATTTGGTGGCATTAACAGCTGTCAAAACAAAAGTTATCCATCTTAATCGCAGCTATATAAATATTTGAGGGTATATAATATTAGAAAAAATTGTGCAAAATATCTATGAACATAGTGCTAATCCAACACTTTATTTAAAAAAAATATCCATGCACATAGTGCTAACCCAACACTGTCGGGAAATTACCGGCCGGTCCTATTTTTTTAATGGGATTTTGTGTAGACCCCTTTTTTAGGGGCTATCCCGTGCAATCCTTTTTAAAAGTGCTTTTACAATTTTGCCCTTTTGCAGAATTCAGACTCTCAAGGATTCACACTTCTCAGAATTCACACTCCCTAGAATTCACATTCCTTTTCAGAATTCACATTTTTTTTTTCAAAATTCACATCCCTTTTCAGAATTCACACATTATTTTTTAGAATTCACATCCCTTTTCAAAATTCATACTTTTTTTTTCCCAAAATTTCACATCCCTTTTTAGAATTCACACCCTTTTTTTTTTTTTTTTTTTTTTTTTTTCAGAATTCACATCTCTCCCGAAATTCAACCCCTAAAATTATAGAAATCACACATTTAAAATGCAGAATTCACACCCCTCTATTTTAATCCGGTGATAAAAAGATCAAGAATTGGATGATGGCAAAAACGGGAGTTTCCGACGAGGATCCGACGGCGAGGGCGCCGGTGTTGAAGAGGGAGTTGAAGAGACTGGTCAAGACCCGTTGTCGATTGCGAAGACGAAGGAGACGACGAAAACAGAGGTGAATTATGTTTTTAGGGCATGTGAATTCTGTCATATAGATGAGGTGAATTATGTTTTTAGGGCGTGTGAATTCTGTCATATAGATGTGGTGAATTATGTTTTTAGGGCGTGTGAATTTTATTAAATAGAGGGGGTGAATTCTGTTTTTATGGAGGGGTGAATTCTGTTTTTAGGGCGTGTGAATTTTATTAAATAAAGAGGGTGGATTCTGTTTTTATGGCGTGTGAATTCTCTCCAACAGGGGTGAATTCTACTTTTAGGGCGCGTAAATTCTTGCCGATCCAAGTTACACAATTCACACCAAAATTAACCCCATAATTAACAATTCACACCTCCTTAGAATCCTATATATTGTACACCGTTACTGTAGTGATGGTGGTGATAATTGCATACATAGATGTATGTATGTGTACATATTCTTCTAGATAAAAAATAAAATAAAATAAAATAAAAGCACGGTGTGAATTCGGCCTTCCGCCAGGCCTTCCACCCAACCTTGCCCAACAAATTTCAACCAATTCAAACAACCAGATTCAAAGAATCTCTACATAGATATATACATGCATATACCTATGAAGATTTTGAGTAAATACTACTGTAACTTTTCCTCTTCATGTTCACACTTGAGAAGCCGAGGGACGGAGGCCACCATGAAAGCGCTGCTTTCAACCGAAGCCATGGAGCTGGTTGAGTCATCGCCGATGAAGGCCACCGCGGCGTCTCCGACGGCGAGTTTCCATTGGAATCGACAAAATCCACGACCCGATCTAGCATCGAGTACTGGCGGCGAGTTGTATGGCTATGGCGTAGATCTGAGAAGTGTGGCCCGCTGTCATTGACGCGATGCACATGTCGACGCTGGAGAAGCAGCTGCGGCAAACGAGGAGGATCGGCCCGTAGGCCTTGTATCAGAGGAAGCTCGATCGGGCAGCGGTGCAGTAGTTTACCGGGTGGTGGTGGAGGGAATGGGGCTATTTTGGGTACATCACTTGAAACGGGGCTTAGGCGGAAGGGGTGTGATGTGGGGTGGGGCTGGATGGGTGGACGGGGACAGAAGAGAACTTGCCGGTAAGAACCCCTTTTTTTTTGTGTGTGGTAATAATACGAAGTGTGTTGAACCAGCTTTTGCACCCAACACAATTGTTATATTGAGGGAATAAATTAGGTGATTACCCATCCATGGGTTGTCAACATGGCAAGGGCGAATCTACGCTTGCAACATAGTAGGGTTCGATTCTTCCTGGAGATAAATCATGATTTAAATGGGGGGCCATGGCGGTGGATTGCTGTGCTAGTCTCTCCCGAGGTTTGGATTGCGCAATCGGGTCCAATAGTAGCTTGGCTGCAGAGTTGTTCCTCGGTTACCCAAAAAAAAAAAATTAAGTGATTGTCCGATTTATTTTAACCACATTTTGGGTGACCCAACGTCTGGTAGAAACATCCAGGCTAAAACCATTGAAACAATGCATTAATGACAATTAATTGAGTCAATAATCAAGTACCTGAACGGGTTGAAGCATTTGGAATGAGGTTCGACTTCTGCTCGCATGCCATCATTTTCTATGTCGAGCCAATTAGTTAGCTTCTTCGTTAGTAAATTGTAAAATTAGTCCCTTGCTGGATATTGAGTTATTGATGACAACCAAACGCGATCATGATAGAATTTCAATTTGTTTTCTTCCCACATATCCAATCAAAATTGCACCTAAATCGTGTTCATGACACTTCTTCTAGCTCATTGTATCCATCCCTTATAACAATGCATGTGAGACCATAATTATTTCTACTTAGAAAACACATCTTTTTGCCAAGGTATGCTTTCAACAAACCTTCATGTATATGTTGTGGAAGGGGGGCCAAGCCCTATGCCATAAATATTTATTTAAAAATTTGGATGCAGATGCAGATTTGGATTTTCCAAAATTCAATCTTAAGTATTGGACTCGTTAGTTTTCTACTTACTTTTTTTTTTTTGGCGGCTTTCGTATTTTGTTACCTTAAATACATGAGTGATTATTAAGATTCCATGTTACCTTAAATAAGCAGTAGTCCAACAGAGGATTGCCGAATCCTTACTGTAAATAATAAACAAGTGGCAAATGGTGGGGTTGAAGATAATGTAAAATTTCATGCCTCTCCTAGAGCTTGTCCAAGTGTCAGTGATCCAAGAACTCATAGTTATCACACATTGACCAAAAAGAAAACCCAAATCCTAATATAAAAACTTACATTAGAATCCTAGCTAGCAATATAAAATTAAAGGCCCTTTGCTAGGTCATAACCCTTTTTGGAATTTCCTCAGCAGTTGAGCCTTCACTTGTGAAAATGACCAGTTGTAGAATACAGTTGTCATGATATGGATTCATTCTTGTTTTATTTCGATGACCCAGATTTTTTGTCTACCATAACTTACCAAGAAGACCGTCGGCAGAAAAATCAGACGTATGTCAAACATCGATTAATAGTCACTTGGTGTCTTATTTGTGCAATCATCGAGAAGTCAGGTCAAATTTGTTGGACAAGATCTACTTTTCAATATGTCCTAGGTATATCGTGATTCCGGTAATTGAATTACGTTGTTATTTAATTAACGCGCAAAAGAGAGACATGGTTTTAAGACACTATTTTGGTGCAAAGAGAGAGAGCATCTCTTGGTAGCACAACTCAAAGGGGAATGCAATAAATAAGTTGCATTTTCAGAACGTACATGTTTTGTAGGAGTTAATTGTAACCAACAAAACTCAAGATACCCTTATCGTTACTGGTGTGGGCAACATGCCCCGGAAAATCCCTGCGCGCGGACGCGGGAGTATTTTGGGCGGATCGATGAGCGCATTTCAGACAAAGCGCTCAATTCAGAGTCGCCACTTGGGTTTGAAAATCCGACACTCAAGGAACCGAACTTGAAACGCTTGCTCCGTTGTTTAATTTGAAAAGATGAAGGCACCAGTCCGTCATAACTATATCTGGGTTCGAGGGAGAGGGGAAGGGTTTTAAGGCACCCATCTCGCCCAATACGGAGATCGGTATTTACTTAGGCATTTGAGAAAACATTTGCGATTCTGTTTGATTAATCAATTCTTTAGCCATTTAGGGGTGGAGAACAAATTAAACACGCTCGCACGGGTTTGCTTTTCTCACAGCCTCTGTTTTTATCCTTTTCTGGGCTCTGGAAGGACCAGTGCACACCCAGGACAAACCATGCAGTATTTAGTATTTAAACTACACAGTTTAAAAGCTGAAAAGCCTAACAAATGAACAAAACACCCCATAAACAGTGTGCGCGACAAAACAGTGGCCAAAGGCCAAGTCACCCATACAAGAGCAACACACTGAAAAATCACTGGATCAAAACCACCTGCACGCGCGGGTTAGGAACTTGCGCGCGCCCATCCAGGCTATTTTTCAGTACTTGTTATCACATGACTGGGGCTCTAAGACATGTCCAGATATACCCCCAGTTGGTGTTCTAACAGAATAGAAATAAGTATTGAAATACAAGCTAGCAGTTTTAACACAGGAAAACAGTAAGCTGGTTTTACATGCTCACAATGATGATATAAAAATAAAACAACATAAAAGAACAAGGTCCCTGTCCCCACGTAGATTTGCGCGCGCAGCCACGAAGTGGCGCGCGCGAGCAAGCGATCGACGCGCGCAGGTCCCCTGCTCACACGATTTTTGTAACCTGTTAGCCATAAGGCCAGAACTGATATTGATTACCAGCCTTGATCTTGTCAGCCCCCCTCAGGGATCAGAATAGGAAGCATTAGGTGTTTATACCGTTGGTTTGGGTTTGAGTTGTGATTGAGTTTTGATGTTTGAGGTTGAATGAGGTGTGTGAGTTTTTCTGAATTTTTGTAACCCCTTTTTTTTGTAACCCTTTAATTGAAAGAGTGAGGGGGTATTTATAGGGTAAACACCCTCCATTAATGGAAACCCTCCATTAATGGAAAACATTCCATTAATGGAAACTATTTCATTAATGGAAACCTTCTATTAATGGAAAGTATTCCATTAATGAAAAGTATTCCATTAATGGAAGCCTTCTAGAAACCTTCCATTAATGGAAACCCTCCAAAAATGAAAACCTTCCAGAAATGGAAAGAATAAGGCCAGCTGCAACTTTAACCAACGCGCGCGGATCGTGGATCTATGCGCGCTAGTCAAAATTGGTTGATTGACAGGTGGTAAATAAACCAACGCGCGCGGAAAGGAAACCTGCGCGCGTCAGTAAGGTTCTGGTTAGGGTTAAAAAGGGGTATCAAATACTCGAAGCTCAACCACTCGATATTCCCTAGGGTGTACACGGTCCGGATTGGTCCGGTTCTCTAGAAAACCAGTAACTGGACCATTTCAAACGGTTCTAACAAATTGGGAACTAGAACCTAACTAATAAATGCATGAAACCTAACCAGAACCAAACCGCAAGACCGGTCCGATTTTGATTCGGTTCCAATTCTATCCAATAAGTATCCAAACACTTATTCACAAAATATAACTCAGAAAATTAAAGAAATAGGAAGATAATCTGCTACAATAGGAAAGGAAGGAAGAAAATAAATACTTTCCTAACAAATGAGATTTCATCTCCAAATAAATTAAGTTTAGCAAGGAAGAAATAAGCCTACCAAATTTAAATACATATTTAATTACACACACATATGTATTTCTATATTTATCTTAGTTTTAAACGGTTCGGTTCGGTTCTAACCACGGTTCATTAATTGAGAACCAGTAACCGAACCAAAATTAACGGTTCTTATTTTTTTGGTACCAAAACCTGACTGTAGAACCGGACCAAATAGAATGGTTCGGTTCGGATCGGAACGGTTTTACGGTTCGGGCGATTTTTTTGAACACCCCTAATATTTCCAGGGTGTTCTTGATCGTTTCATCATTGGGGAAACAAAAACAAAAAATAAAGTAAACCAATTGAGAGACCCAGATAGTGATGTCTACATTGGGTTGGGCCTTAAGCACTCTTTTTGGAAACTAATGGATGCCCAATGGGCCTCATTGTTACTGGGTTGGGCCTTAAGCACTCCTTTTGTAACGGGCACGTAAATATTATGAGCCCAGAACGCTATGCATCCGTGGTTTGACGGATACTTGTTTTGACAAGTGTGAGCTTTTTATTTTTTTATTTTATCACATCTATAGTGAGCTTATAATTAGGCCCTATAAAACGAAAACAAAAACTCTGGGCTAAAGTAGCTTGTTAGTTCCCTAAAGGAAACGCTGACAAAGAGAAAATGGAACTACCAGTGACGGATCCAGAAATTTCTTATAGAGGGGTCACTCTTTTAGAACTGGCCCTATACGTTTGAAAGCATATGCGAACCACATCAAATTTTATTATTCAATTTGAAAATGAGTATATATGTATATCACATTTTTTTTGGTTAGTGTTAGTTAATTTTGAGCTGGTAGAAAAAAAATAAACAAAATGTAAAATACTACTCCCTCCGTCTCTTTTTAAATGTTCTGCTTCGTAACTCCAACTTATTAAAAAGACATCATCATTATACATTTCACATCAACTTTTTCCTCCGGTCACTTTCCTTACTTACCCATCATCATTACACTTTTACTCACTAACTTTTCAAAATGGAATCTACTTTTAGGGACAAAATAGACAATTCACCAACTTTTACCCACTAACTTTACAAAATGGACACTTATTAAGGGACAGCCCAAAATGGAATACTGGACTGTAATAAAGGGACGGAGGGAGTATAGTAAATTAGTATTTTTGTTTATTTTTACGGGGAACTTATAGTTATCCGAATTGATTTGTGTAGAAATTGACATTATTGTTAATGGGTTTGTGGAATCAATGCTACATATGTTAGTTTAATTTTGGGTTCGAGTCTCAACAAACTCAAAATTTTTTGGAGAGGTGTTTTTTTAACCTCTGAAACACCAAAAAAAAATGAAACTGTTAGCGCCA
Organism: Rhododendron griersonianum; assembly: GCA_018127125.1. Lineage (NCBI taxonomy): Eukaryota > Viridiplantae > Streptophyta > Magnoliopsida > Ericales > Ericaceae > Rhododendron > Rhododendron griersonianum. Next base: position 42,189,639 of record CM030798.1, on the reverse strand, counting down.
GGATTCAAACCTCCACCGCACATGTGGGGGCACCACGCTCTAAAATTGGAACAATAGAACAACTTGTGTAATTTTCGGGATATTTTGTATAGATTACTTCCTCAAATTTGGGGGCCCTCCTTTGGGGCCCAATTTTCAGGGGGTCACGTGATCCCTCTGTGCCTACACTGGATCCGCCCTTGAGAACCTCTGCAATCAGATTACTCATTTTCATTGAAAAGAATAAGTCTCATTTGATCATTTGGGGAAGCTATGTGCGGGTTCGATTTAACATAGCGTCCGTCATGCTTACTTAAATCTAGAGGAACGCGCGCGACTATTTGAACACAAAGTAATGTGACCCGTTATTAGAATATCACACCACGTTATTCACATATGCAAAAACTCTTTTGATCAAAATAGGCAACAAATATCTTCTCTAGAGCTTATTCGGCATATTTAGCTAGAGAAAGTGCAAGCTTTAATCGCTAGCTTAAGTTATGAATCCTAGCACAATCCTATACCACCTCTAAGCACGATCAAATTCCAGAGTGGGTTACATTCTGCATCAACAGGGGAGTTCCACGAAAGAGACAGTGCCTAGTCCTTGGAATTTTCCTCTTTTCAGTCCAATTTCCTTTGAATTTCCTGATCGAAACTATTATGGTACATCGAAAAGTATGTGAAGACTTGTTGGATAAACTGCGGCGTTGCACTAATTTTTCCCTCTGAGCAATTGCTGGAATAAGCAGTTGATAGACTGTTTTGTTGACAAAGGGGCCATGGTGGCTCCCTTCTGAAACATTTCAAATACCACTTCAAATGTTTACAAAGAAAGATGATCAAAAAAAAAAAAATGTTTACAAAGAAAGAGAACGTAGATAAATACACAGGAAAAAAGTCCTAAAACTATAATGACTAAATTACCCTTAACCTAAAATAATATTACAAAAGAACCCAAACAACATTATATATTCACAATCCCCCCCCCCCCTCAAACTCATGATGCGAGCTCGGAGAGCATCAAGAGTTTGTCAAGGAGGAAGCGAAACCGAGCGGTGGTGTGCGTTTTGGTGAAAAAATCGGATAACTGAAGAGAGGAGGAGATAAACGGTAGAGTAATTGCGCCAGATTGGAGATGATGGCGAACAAAGTGACAATCAATTTCAATATGCTTCGTGCGCTCATGAAAAATTGAATTATGGGCAATTTGAATGGCACTTTTATTGTCACAAAAGAGAGGTGTAGGAGAGGAGACAGTGACACCCATATCCGATAAAAGCTAGCGGAGCCAAACAACTTCAGAGATGGCATGGGCCATGGCACGATACTTAGCTTCCGCAGCGGAACGAGCAATAACGGATTGCTTCTTGCTTTTCAAGGAAATAAGGGAATCACCCAAGAAAACACAGAAGCCAGAGGATGACTTTCGATCAGAGATATCACCTGCCCAATTAGCATCGGCATAGGCCCGGAGAGTCAAATTGGAAGAAGAGGAAGAGAGAAATAAACACTAAAACATGGTGCCACGAACAAGGATGGAAGATAGAAATAAACACTAAATCGTGTTCATGAAACTTCTCTCCTGAGACTGCGGCTGGCTTAGCTGGAGATTGGTTGGTGCCTGGAACTCATATCCAAGGAGGCCGTGTGAAACTTGGGAGCTTCCGTTTGCTTGATCGATACCCTCTGCTCCATAAACCTGCGATGTTAAGTTTCTGCTCAGAATGGGCTAGAGATCAACTTCCAGTTTTCCACTCAAAGAAGACAGTGGTATGTAATCTTGCATATGGTATTTGCCTATTTGGAGTTCATATCTGGCTTACCTTTTTACGCAGTTCTTTATTCTCTTGGCACATTTGGCTTACCTTCTTGTGCAGCTCTATGTTTTCCTGGTGAATGCTACTCTCCTGTAACACGTCAATTAAACTCAGTTCCTTCATGTGTGTAAATTTAGAGAGAAAACTGGAAGTTTGGCAATTTTCAAGAAGACCTTCCGGTTTAATTCTTTTATTTCATCACTTAAAATTTGGTCCTGCAGAAAAAAGTAACTGCAATTAGGGCGGGGCATACACTTTAGATGAGGAATCATGTACTTTTTGAGAAGCAGAATGCTTTGAGGTCAAGCGTACCTTTTTCATGCGGATACCTTTCAGACTCATTTCCAGTTGATTTTCCAGATTTTGTAGATCTTTGAAAGTCAAGCCAGAAAGTCCTTCTCCCAAGAGTTGCCTGCAATTATTTCGATGGCCACTAATGGTGCATATCGTGAAAAATTTATATAGGCTAGTATGATCTTATTTTTGCCTTTCATGGAAACAGTTTATTTCCAATATAACCAATTTTGTTTTCTTGTTTCTTCTGAAGGATCTTATAATATTCTTTGGTTTATTTTGCTGCTGACAATGCCTAAAAGCGGTAATCATGGGTTTGGTTTATCCATCACTTAAGGACTCATAAGATGTGAAGGGTATTGTCTGGTAAGTCTTGCTGGTGTCCTGCCCATAACTCCTAAAAAATGTAGGGAGATTTGGTGATAGGTCCATTATAGAGATTTCTTAAGCCCACAAGTCAACCTATTAGTTTTGTAAGCCCACAATCCACATTCCATACGCTAGGGTATCCTATGAAAGTGCATAAACCCTAGGGTATCCTATGAAAGTGCCTAAAACCCTATAAAAGTGCATTAACCACTAAAACCCTATAATAGGAAAGTGCACTCTAAAACCCTATGAAAGTGCCTAAACTCTAGTCTCTAGGGTACCCTACCCTATCCTATAATAGGAAAGTGCACCATAAAACCCTATGAAAGTACCTAAACCCTAGGGTACCCTACTTTGAACTTTTTAAATTGGACTTGACACCTTACAAAACTAATAGGTGGACTCGTGGGCTTATGAAATTTACATAATTGACCTAATACCAATTTTTTAGAAAATGTACCCATATAGCTTCATCTTTGGAACCCCATCCCATCTTCATGAAAGTTTTGTGGGCAACTTCGAAAGTTTTAAGCATTGGCATAGAAGTGAATAATGTATGACTTCTGGTTCTAGGAGGGACTGTCTGTGGTATGTTATCTGGGCAGTATAGTCCAACCCCTTAATATCATGGTCAAATGGTCCAATATTGCAAGGCAGCAACTGGCCCATTAAATCTTTTTTTTTTTTTGAGAGCTGGTTATGAAATTGATCGCATGGTGCTGATCTCCTTTCAAGCCACTCATGATCTTGCAGAACCTTTAAATTCTGAAAGTATGCTGTCATTTTGCTTAGGATGAAAAACTAACGGCCAAATGGATTTAAAGGACGTGGTTGCCCAAGTTTACTTTAGGCAGGGTGGTTTTGGAAGGGAGAAGATGCGTCGCCCCGTATTTTTTGCTAGGTATGAACTGCTGGTGAATGTGAGAGCTTTGTGGAGTGCTGATCTCTACATTTTGATTCATTGATGATGTCTCTGCCAAGGGACAAAAGCAGCTTATTAGCTCTGAGTCTTTGGTGGTTGAAGTTAAGGTGATGGTAATATGCTTTGACAGGATTGAGGTCCAAGAGCTGGTATTGCTGTGGTTCTTTTCAGGATTTGTAAGCACTGGCGTAGATTTCGATTTTTAGGAGGTGTTTTTGCGAAGTTACAATCTATAAGCTCCTTCGTCCGTGTTATCCGCAAAGGGCGTACCACATCTTTTATGTAGTTAAATGCACCAAGTCTGCATTTCATTCCATTTTAACTTTATCCCAATTATTGGCCCAATAGTACCACTTTTGATTGTCATTCATTCCCTTGATAGTTACTCATTATATTCTGCAAGACTTGAAAAGCCACTAGTAATACCGGGATTATGTATGATAAAGATGATTTTGTGTAAGATCTTGTCTGTTTTCTTCCTTCCGACTTGGCAAGGGTTGGTTTCTTCCTTCTGACTTTGGAAGGGCTGGTTTCTTTAGGTGGGACATTAAGGAGGCAATTGGGAGAAAAAGTTTGGAGGGGCTCATGCATATTCACCAGATACGACAAGGGTACGTTGTACCCGCATACCTGAATTAGACAGTTGGAGTTCTCTATCTTTTGACCCTTTTTGTAAGGAGAAGCTCATATTAGATAGGAAATAAATTATTTTACATGGATGGAAGATAGAAACCCTTTCCTGCATAGTCCAATTTAGTTTCAAGTACATAGCTAAATGGTTTATGACATCTCATTTTAAATGTCAGTCTAAATGTTGAAGTAGTGCCCACTTACCACCCCCAATGTGTGGACATATATTCCATCCTAAGATTTAGGGTTTAGGGAGGTCAAATACTTGGAAGCACATCCACACATTTTACTCTAACCTAAGCCAGGTAACACAGTGAACAAGTGCTTTAAACTACGTACAATAGTGTTGAAAGCATGCTTGGTTTGTCCATGCTTGCAACCTATGTTTGCTATGTTACTAGCGAATGTGTAAATTAAGTGATCCATCTTTAAGTTATACATTGTTTTTGTTTGTGATTGATCTGTTCAAGCATGTTGTATTGCTGTATCCATGGAAGTAGCTGAGATGTCCCACATTGATGGCCATTCCATAGATGGTGTGCCCTCTATGTAAGACCACAGATCATTTATATTTTATAATGCACAATGCATTTCTACAGTCTATTGGCCCATATCGGATGTCTGTGATTAAAAGTAATAGGACAAAAGGATCTTACCTGTGCATTTCCTGCAAGTACTGTAGCTGTTGCCTCAAACTTGCTGCTTCCGTTTCCCAAAACTGGAAAATACGCAATAAGTTTATCATGTCGAATATAATCTGAGAATGCAAGACTAATTTTATGAATTTGATATAAAAGAATTTCAGATCCTCTTCTAAATTGATTAAACAACTACATCATAGACTAGCACAACAAGGAGATAAATGCAAACAGCTTTGGCCTTATGTTCGAAGGCCTTCGAGAAAGAAAGGACGACACTTGTTTCTTCAATGGTGTATAATTATCTTGCTCTAAGAGAAAAGCTTGAGAGCTTAGGCTGTTGTTACTTGTACAGGGATATATTTATATGTATATAGAAACATTTGAGCATTGAAAAATTAATTTGAGCATATCACACAACCAAAACAATCGGTTCAAACGTTTGTTTGTGCCACCGTGACTAGACGAATGGGACACACGTAGACCTCAGGAGTGTTGCTAACACTTTCTTTTCGACTTTCCTTGATTTTTGGATCGGAGGCTAGAACAGATCCCTCTAGGATGTTGGATGAAAGGGGGGAGGCCACTTGTCTAGGTGATTGCCGCACTAGTTGATATGTTTCTATAGAAGAGGAATCCCTGAGAGTGATGTTGTGCCTGATCTTTAAAAAAAAAAAAATAGTAAAATAGCAATTCAAGAGGTATAACCCAGGCCAATACGACAAGGATGGGGACCATCTCAAGACTAAGATGCGAGCCATCCAAGATTAGAAGATGACCACCTAATCTAAAATACAAGCAACGAAAGCAAAGCAATGAGGCCAAATAAGCCACATGACCCTGCATTGTCACATTTTAGTTGTATTTCAGGTCAAACCCCACTTTTATGCCTTGCCTTTCCTAATTTCCAGAACTGCATGGTAACTGGCAAAAGTGGGAAACATGGATTCACATTTGACAATCTAAGACGACAAAAAGAACAGAAAGTAAAACAGAAGAACCATCTGGCTGGGTTGGGGGTTTGATTTTAACTAGGAAAACAATGGAAAGTTATTCAATGCCCACTAGGGCACCGCCACGTGGTGGCCCAAACTCTTTCTCCACCACACATTTGTGTGGTCCCCACCACTAAGTGTGTGGAGCCCACACAAATGTGGTAGAGAAGAATTTGGGGCACTGAATAATTACTCGAAAACAATGTTCAGTGACCTTGTATTGCTCACTTTCCCTGAATCTAGTATCTTTGACAAATTCAAGGGCTGCATCTTCGTGATACGTGCAGCGCAGGACGTTGACGGAGTCCATGCCTTCCGTATTTAATTTTATTTTACACTTGAATATTTTAGGTATCACTGATTTCCCAGGGTTGAGAGAATAGTCTCTCTCTGTTGGGGCCACGCTGATGGGCTTATAGAACAAGTTGTAGATAGAGCTGGGTTTTGAATCCAGCTATCCATTTTTCCGGGAAGAAAATCCAGAAATAGTTCTAGGAAGACACTTGTATCATCGGAAGCCTTCCAGTCTAAGCATGTGATCTAGTTAAACGTTGTCAACTCCCATGATCTGCACTGTCCATCTGTAATAAAGTTGCAGTTACCGTCCCACACTTCACTTTCTAATGCCAAAATCTAGTACTAGAACTTGTTCAGAAACGTAAATCTAATATCTATGCTGCATGGAGGGCCTCACAGCAGTTGATCTGCCAATGGTCTATGGTTTTATGTGTTAGCTTCCTGCATTGTTTTTTTTTGCATTCTTGGTGTTTTCTAGTGCAACTTTAGTTTGCAAGCTATGTGATGGCACTGGAACTGCCTTAAATGTTCCAACGGTGTTCCAGATTTCCTAAATTTGTTTAAAAGTGATTACTTATTGGACCTTCTGAAGCTGCGAATTCCCCTGCGCAGTACCCATTTCTCCCTCATTTCTACTCCAGCGTACAAAGGTCAGGATTTAGCTTGCCCAAGTCCAACTCATAAATCTCCATCATTTCGAATAAGGGTACCACTGTTATCATCTAATTTTCATAGAACGACTAGCAAAGAATATTGAAGTAAGGTGGAGTGGTGGACTCTACAGTAGTAACTAGTAGAGGATCTTAACTTGCTTCGTCTTGTGATGAAACGAAGAATTGAACAACGAAACAGATTGAAGTTATAAGCCATAACTAAGAGAACAGAGTAAATATGAAAACTAGTCATTAAAAGTTGTTTGGTTTCTGTTTCCGGTTGTTTGGTTTTAAATAGTGGCAAATATTTCATATGTGAAGTCAGGATGTAGTTTTTCCAATGTTACACTGGTTGGCTGATGTATTCTATATGTTGCACTATGATGTATTCTTTATGTTACACTGGAAGATTACCTGGTCTTCAGAGATGGGATTGAGAAGTTGAATGCGTTCCTCTTTCAGTCTGTTGTATCGCTCGATTACAGCTTTTGTGCTGATGAAAAGAAGAGCTGAAGAACTGTAAATATTGTTCTTCAAACGTATTTTTTTTTCTCTGTATGTGTCATTTATGACAGTAATCATACAGTAAGATTATGACCCTATATATACAGCAGCAAATAGCAATGAACAAAGAAGCTTGATCCATGCCCAAAAAAAGTAGAGTGACAATAATCATACAGTAGGATTATGTATGTGGAGTTGTGGACACCAAGCAATCGTAACACATTTGTTTTCGTCTTTGTATTACAATCAATGACTGAATTGTTCCAATTTTATCAGATGTCCCCGAAGGGAAATATTTGAGACCTTTTGTACACCTTAAAGCTCTTTGTTCATCTGTCGATTCTGGTATATGTACGTAATCCATTAGATTCAAACATTAATGCAGTACCTGGTTTTCAATGAATTTGTTAACAAGCTTGCTTTGTTTATAGTTCATCTTTAGCTTCTAGCCGATATGATTTCATTCAATTCAGAGAGTGCCAATAAAATCTGTAATGGGATTACAAATTGCCTAAAGCTAGAGTAACCATTGGGTTAAGAGCAACAGGCAGATAAGAGAAATTCCATAATGGCCCTCATGGTGTATATGAAATGCAGAACACCTCATTTTATAGAAAGTCCAAGTTCTGGTATATAAAAGGCTAAAGGCTCCACTAGCGTGGAAAGAAAGCAGTAGAGAGAGAAGCTCTGGGTGGGTTCCTCCCCATTCCCTCCATCCCCCCTTCCCCGCCGCTCCCTCCTTTTTCCCCCCTCTCTCATCATCTTCCTTCATCTTCTCCTCTCAATCCCCCATCTCCAGACTTCTCTCTCTTTTTCTGTTTTCTCTCTATGCCGCCCCCTCCTTCCCCCATCTTCCTTCATCTTCTCTTCTCAATCCCTCATCTCCAGACTTCTCCTCTCTTCTGGTTTTCTCTCTAAGCCCATGGTTGTGAGGTGGTTGAGACTTTCTCCTTAGGGAGCTGAGACCTTCCAATCTCTCCATCATTTTTGGACTCAGGAGCCATATCTAGGGTTCTAGATCTAGTTTCTTGGAATCAGTTTAGCGGCGACGGTGGCGGCGTCTGCAGCGGCTTCAGCCTTCAGTCTGTGGTGGGAATGAGCTCAAGTTGGTGTGGCGGGTCTATCCAAGAGAGTCTGCTCTGTGTTCATACCTGACCACTTCAACCCCCTTTCACAAGTGTGATTGACGGGCCCGACTCTGGCATCTTGGCTCCAGGCGGCTTTTCTCTTTAATTTGTTTTGTTTGTTTGTTTGTTGTATTTTGTCTGTTTGTTTTTGTTTGTTGTTTTTCTGTATTTTCGGACCGATGAAGTTCCGGTACTTTGTATTATGATTTTATATATAAATCGAGTTTATTTTTGGTAAAAAAAAAAAGTTCTCGTGTATATATATATATATTTATTTTCATTTATCGATGTCAATGATTCCCATCCAACAAGCCCTAAGGAACTTACAAGGAATTTCATCCGAAATACAACGATAAAAACCTAATACGAACCTGGTTCACAAAAGACAGACAAATTATATCATAAAAGAAAGCTCATGTATTTCATCTAGACAGGAGCCTCAGGCTCTCTAGCACGTACATACTTCAAAAGTGGACCGAAAACGAGTTCGGCAATCGAGCTAATCATAGATAAAGACAATAACCTCCTATGGGTAGCAACGATTCAAAGTGTCTAGATTTACTTGAGCAAAGATTCAAACCATTTTGAGTAAGTTTTTTTTTTTTTGAATGGCGAAAAAGATATATTTCATTAAAACGAAATGAAGTACATCGATAAACATGGCAAGAAAAGATAGCATCACAATGTGAGAGTAACATCCCAACGAGGTTGACACTTGACACCCAACCCCACAACAATCATATGCTATTCAAGTCCGAGGATTGATAAGAAATCAACCCAACAAAATTACAAGAAGAGTACCCAGAGAGGCTTACAAAGCAATAAGCAAACCATTTTGAGTAACTGTCGTGACATTATCACCACCCTCTTTATGGAAATATGTACACACACATATTTAAGCAAATAGTAGTTATTTAAAATGAAAAGAAGTCTTTGGTTCTACTTACCCCTCTCTCCTTCGTTGGCTTTTTTTTTTTTGGTAATGTATTTATTTTATGTTTTAGTCTCATTTTTACCTTACAAAAGAACAAAAAAGAAAGGAAGAAATCTCTATCAAATATCCAAAAGAAGATTAAATAAATTCTTCTCTCTCTGTGTATGATAATTATGAAGAGTGTCTCGATGAACCGAAGTACTAGTCTCTATCTCTTTGACCTAAATAACTAAACATATACGTTGATCAAAAGATAAATATATGGTATAACAAGATTAATTTCACTACAAATCTATTTTCCTTTCCAAATAATGATATATTTAATAGGTAGAATGCTTTGGTTTTGTATGTTTAATATTTTACTACGTGGGTTTTAACATTTAATTAATACTGAGGTTCTAATTTGTATCTATGATCGGAAGCGGGGACTGTGTTTTTTTTGATCGGCAAAGTTAAATTTTATTAAGGGGGTTAGGGGAAAGGGATTCCAACCAAAAGTTGGAAAATACAACCAAGAGGGACAAATCCCTCAACACCTAAGGGCCTAAAAGCCCAAATACAACATTAAAGCACACTCCTGATGACCTAAAAAGCCCAAATATTACAATTAAGCACACACCCAAAGAAGCCCAAAACCTAACCCTAAAAATTTATACAATTTCAGAACTATACCGGCAACCGGTCGCACCACCACACTCCGCCAGTTGACCACCAGTACCTTCAAGGAGAAGACATTAACGAAGTTGAAGCGACCCTACCTTCCTGCCGACCCGGACAGAGAGATTCCTTCTTCAACCGTCAGGTCAAGGAACGAGAAAACCAAGCGAGACGGGGTATTCTCAAACGGCGAAGCCTTAGCTACAGTCCCACCCGTTCGGATCTCCACGCCGTTAGGCTTCAACACCGGTTGTCTAGGAACAAACCAGCCGGAAATCATTTAGAGTATAAATTACTCGGCCGAGAGAGAGTTGCACAACCAATAGCAGGTACAGTAACGAAATAATACAGATCCGCAGGGGAGGGGGCCAGAAAAAAATGAGAGGAGGAAGAAAGAGAAGGAGGAACGAGAAAATCGTACCGATGTTGCCCCCGTCGCCGACCGGAAACCCCACGAAACGACCGCCGAGAAACCGCTACTTCGGCCCCCATAAACGATCAGGAGAAGACACGATCGTCGAGAACCATAACTCCTGCAACAACCACCCACAACCACCGCCTCCAGCCACCGCAAACTTTGTCGATCGTTTTGAATAAAAAGAAATAGATCAGAAATGGGAGAGAATGGGGCAAGAAGAGGGAGAAAGAGAGAGAAGGGAGAGAGAGGAGAGGGAGGAGGAGGGGGGAGGCAAGCAGCGGCACCGCCCCCCAAACGGAGACCCTAGATGGGCTTTAGTTGGAGAGAGAGAGAGAGAGAGAGAGAGAGAGAGAGAGAGAGAGAGAGAGAGAGAGAGAGAGAGAGAGAGAGAGAGAGAGAGAGAGAGAGAGAGAGTAAAGCCCGGTGATCAGCGGGGATTGTGTTGTGCACCATCTGGACCATCCGTCTTGATAATCAATGGTCCGGATTAAAATGAAACTTTTCCGGAGAAGAGTTTAACTCTTCATTTAAAATCTGGACCATCCATAACACTTTTAGATAGTTGAGATTGCACAGCACCGTGTTGTGCACCTAGTGCATAGCACTCCCCCATTCCGAAATAGTCATGCAGAAGTTTACCCAATATATATCTATGCTATGTAGTATTGCATGGGGTCTTTTTGTTTGAAGCTCCTACATTTGCCACATGTCACGTACAAACCTACGTATAATAGAAACCTACATATATGTATTTATAGACTAGCATTGTGCTCGTTTGATGCACGAGGAATCAAAAAATCCCTTTTTTTTCACTGTCCTGCGCATCGAACGGATACGGCACTAATATAAAGAGTATGCAAGCACTCTGTCGTGCATCACAGGCACTGTGTAGGACTATTACAAAGCTAATTAAAGGTCGTCTTGAATTTTGACATAGCTTCAGACAAAATAGGTCAGAGAAAGGAAAGAGAAATTTTGGTAGTCTTTGGAAAGAGAATTGCAGCCTGTTTGGCAGAGACTGATGCTGAAGTCTGAACTCAGGATTTCTCAAAGTAAGAACAAATCTAACTCATTTGAAAGGGCTAACCAAGAAGAAGGTATAGGTTCGTTTCTCGTACTTATTTCTTCTGAACAACAATTTTTTTTATTTATTAATCTCAAAAAAATATTACAAAGATTAAAAGGATTTGAGACAAGATGGCATCCCAACACAAGACATACACACTCCATGCCTATCTATATGCCGCCCATATCTCGAAAGACAAGGCTGACAAGAGGCCAACAAGAAGCACCCCTATACTGTTCAAGTTCTTAATGCGTGACTCAACAAGCTTTTTTAGGTACATCAGAAAGAACCCCTGAGGTTTCGAAGAAGAAAGGAAGTATGATATAAAAATAGGAAGTATGATATAGAAAATGTATGATATAGAAAATGTAACGTGACAAGATGAAAATGGGTCAATATATAGCTCTAGCATTGTGACACAAGGTTAGGTCAAAGGAATCACCTGACACTAGACATGCACTTAATTAGGCCAAGTTTTTCTAATTGTCTAAGCGGACTAAACTGTTTATCATTCTCTTTACATACATTAACTAAAAGTCCAACTGTTCAAAAAAAAAGAAAAAGAAAAGTCCAAATAGCGAAAACGACTTATCTGAAGACCTTTTTTTAATGAAAAACTCACCCATAATCTCGAAACAGGAGCCTGGTGAATACCCTCTATCTTCATCTACCTATTACCTTTCCCGAACCTAGAGTGTACTCTGTAAATTCTCTACTAAGTCTCCACTCTTTATGATATTGACCTTATGAATCCAATAAATTTCACCTCAGATTCCAATACCTCAAAGTGATTCATCCAAATTGAAGACTAAAAACTATTTTAGCTGTTCTCATGATTAGGTGACTTGACCTTTTAGATGGTGTTATGACAATTGCGAATTAGAGAATAAACAAACCAGCAAGCAAGCAATCAAAACAAGGACACAAAGATTTACGTGGTTCTGCTTAAACACAAAGTTTAAATGTACTTTATAGGCGAAGAGCGAGAAAGAATTCACTATGAATGACGAGAGAATGCAAAGAGTCGATTATATCCTGACTCTCAATGAAGCACCAAACAATATTCAAGGACAAATATCTAGTAGAACTCGAAAGGAAGCACAAACTCTATTGAAATCCAAAGTGACAACCCAAAACCCTAATATCAAGTCCCCAACACAAAAGGAACCAAGAACTCCACATTGATATCCAAATGTAACTGTCGATGGCTATCCAAAGCAGCCTCTCCATAAATGACCCAAAAGGGACAAACCCTAGTACCCCCAATTTACAAGAAAACCCTAAAATTAGTCAAATAAGAAAGTTATAATTAAATTCAAGGAACTTTTCTAACCGTTTGTAATTCAAGTGTCTAGCAAGTCTTGCAACCTTAGGGCTTAGCATAAGATAAAGGGCTAGTCACAAACTGATTTTCTTGAGTTTCTTTTGATTGGCCAATATGCATCTATGGTCAGAATATTTTGCATATATATAATGCTAAAATATTATAGTACATTCATTGCAAATTTGCAAAGCAATCGGTTATTGAAGTTTATGCATGCTTTATTTTATCCGTTTGTAGGTATATTAATAACAGTAAAAAACTTGCAGAAATGATCAATGCTCTAGACAATTTGGAGGATGATGTTTTTGTGGAGAATGATGATGACTTTGAGGATGGCGCCTCTCTTTCCTTGGAATTTTAATTCCGTGGTTTGGCGTTTTTGACTTCTTCTCTTGTCTTTCGGTTTTGTTCTCTCAGTTTGTTTTCTTTTGGGTTTGGGATTGTTTCTTTTGAATTTAGTTTGTTTTGTGTTGATTGTCGTTGAGTTGTTTTTAGCGGGGCATTTGGCATTCGTTCTTTGGTTTGTGGTGTTTTGATTGACATCTTGCCATCTTTTGGTTTTGATTCTTGGGTGCATGGTGTATGCCGGTGTGCCCGTGATCCTTTCAATCTTTGTAATCTTTTCCTTAGATTAACAAAAAAAAAAATGCCGATAAAACAAAAAATAAACAGATAGAAACTATGTATGTAGTACAACACATCTTTTGGCAAGAAACACTCTTTACTAATCCCTTCGCTTTTATTTTGACCCCACAAATCTCCATAAGTTCATGATTAATCAAACATATTCTGATTGGTTATTTCATAAACCTAATTCAACACTTAAAATTGGAATGCGTATATTTCGCAATCACTTACAATTTTAGGTAATTGAAATTGTTGGAAATATTCTTCTGTTTAGGATTCACATTAGAATAAAAGCCTAATATATATAATGATAGTTAACCAAATAATCAACACAAAATATTGATGTAGATGGGTTCAGAAAAGCCTGTGGCTTGTGGGCTTGGTTGAGGTATGCGGAAACGTACTAATGAACGAATATTCATCTTGTTCTACGTCAGCTTGATGGTGTTCTTTCTTCAGGATACAACGACCCAATCCCGCTTTTGAGCAGTAAAGAGAAACTCACCATCCGTTTCTTACCCAACACTAGAAATACTTGTAAGATTATAGCACCAAATGTTTAGGTAAAACATTGAACCAAAATATGTGACAAGCATTAAACTCCATACCTATGTATACACCTATATATATTTAGATCTATAGTAATTAGGTTGCAGAGTGTAATGGAAATATTTAATTAGCTTACAGATTCGTATATTTAGAACTCTACGTATACGGGAAGAAAGAATCAAAAGCTTAGCTTAACTTCGTATCCGACGTAACAACTTAGTACTCCATGGAGCCAACCTCACCGTCTACAAGTGGGGACCAATTAAAGTTGGTGTTTTGCACTTATGAACTGACCCAACACAGGAATCCAATCAAATTGTTGGTTACTGGGTGACTATCAATATCCAACCCTCTTCGCGTTAACCAATTCATGACATTGAATACCCCTATATGAATCTTGTCAAACTAAGGAATAAAAATACAAATAGAAATATATTTCAAATTAAATTGAATAACAAATATAAAAAACAAACCTATGTAATCCCCATGATAGATATATGGGTATGGACAAAGAGTCAAAGAGGACCGAAAATAGACCTAACCTTTGACCATATATACTTAAGTGATTGTTCTAAAAAAATTTCACTACTGAATAGCGACCCTCCCGCACTTTCAAAAATCGAGGAACTCAAGAGATGTTATACCATAGAGCTAAGCCCTTAAATCAAAGCCGAAAGGCAATTCGGAAAGCACTACACGTATTTTTTTTTCTTGAATGGCAAAATAAATTTTACAGAAAGTCTACGGCCACCGAAGGCAAAACTCGGTGGCCGGCCACCGCACGCCGTAAGGGCCCACTCCGGGATCCGTACAGATGATCCGAACCGTTCAATAATTTTTTTTAAAAAAACCGAGTGGGTACGCGAAAAATCAGCTCGATCCGATATGTGTAGGTGCTCGGATCAAGCTTTTCATCTTTGAAAAATCGGAAAACCAATCTTTCCATTTTTTCCGATTTTCCAAATATTAGAAGTTTGATCCGAGCACCTACACAAATCGGATCAAGCTGATTTTTCACATACCCACTCGGTTTTTTTTTCTAAAATTATTGAATGACTCGGATCATCAGTGCGGAGTCCGGAGTGGGCCCCAAACGGCGTGCGGTGGCCGGCCACCGCATTTTGCCTTCGGTGGCTGTAGTCTTCCTCTAAATTTTATTACATGCACTTACCTTGCATGCATAAATGTTTGTACCCTTCTGTAGTCCTTTAATTAACACGTGTGTTGATCATTTGTATGTTTAGTCCTAGAATGTTGGGATGTTCCCTCCCAAGTACAATTCGTTCTACAGATAAAAAGAAAAGTACAATTTCTTGGAAGTGCAAAATTTTCTCATGCAAAGCTAGGACAATTGCTTTCCACTAGTTTGAGGATTCCCAACAGTACTTCATGGTAAAGCATTGACCAAGAAATTTGTCTGAATATATCATCTCATATAATTTAGAGTAATGTTTGTGAATAATAACTATTCCCTCAAAGAGGTATTAATTTGTATTTCATCTGCACTGGAATTAAGTGTAGATTATAATTCATTCCTCAAATTCATTGAATCATGTAATTTATTTTCTGCTTCTACGCAAACAACAGTTCTGTAATAATCCCCATATAGAGTAGTGTGGTCATTTAATTGTGATTTTTTCATTTCAAACCAAAATACTTTTACTGCGACAATAAAAAGTACATCGTTCTGGATGAGTTTCTTGCATGAAAACTTTTATTTATTGACCACTTTATGCAAAAAAATCCACTTTAAATTCCTTCATCTAATGGGGAAAAATCAGTACGTCTACCATCAATTCTTACCATATGCATCATCAATGCATTATACGTGCAACAAAAGTGCAATCCAATTAAGGCAAGCAAGTGACAAAAATCTAGTTTTGCAAAAATATATCTGGAGATCTCAGCCAAACTGAATTTGAATCCTCTACCGCCTCACGTGCCTACTACTCAATATCCTCAAATATAAGTGGTTCATGGTTTTCCATGTAAAACAACAGCCACCCTCGGGACCAACAAGACCCAAGCTGGAGACATAGAAGAAGGTGGAACAGGAGGCAGGTGATTTGAGTTCAAGTAAGCGTACCTTAGGTAATCTCTTTTTAGAATTTTAATGTAGAAGTCATGACGATTAGTCGTCAGATGCATATGATCTACTTTAATAGATGTTCTAGTTGTTAGGGCAATGCTAAAACAGGCACAAACAAAACCTTAATTATGCAAAAGATGCTCCAAATTTATCAAATAAACGTTATTAGTTACAAATAATTAAAGAAAAAAGTGCAATCAAGACATGAAATAAAAACACTTCAATTCACTAGCTTGAAAGAGGCCAGGTATAGCATAGAAATCAAATAATTTCTCATGAAAGTAAGGGAGAGGAGAAATTTCGGGAATAAATCTGACCTAGAGCTTGCAAAATCGTAGAGCTTGCCGGTGCTTGAAAAGACAATCAGTCCAACTTCAGCCTCACAAAGTATTGAAAGCTCCTTAGCCTTCTTGAGCAATCCATTTCTTCGCTTGGAGAAGGTTACTTGCCTGCTTGTTGAATTATCGATCCTTTTTATCACAATCTTTCCTCTCCCCATATTTTTTCCTTTGATATCCCCTTTCAGTTCAGAACACTACAACAATAAGTATGATTCGATTTGATACTACGTAACCTAGGGTTTTCTATCTTGGCATTGCCCCATCTCCTAAAATCTGCAAATAAATACCAAATGAATCTATTGATTAATCACTTATAGCCATGAAATTTTAGAAAAGACAGGAAAAAGAAGAAAGGAGTCCCCCAGAAAGCTTACCAATTTGAGGTGGAAATAATGAGAGAGAGAGAGAGAGAGAGAGAGAGAGAGAGAGAGAGAGGGGTTTCTTTTGTTGAATGAAAACAGCTTTTAAGAGGAAGAAGAGTGGTTTACCAAAAAGAGAAGGTAAAACCATTAGCCCTAAGAACCTCTTTGTGGCGGAGGCACGGAGTGGTTTCTCTGCACCCAGAACCACAGTAGCACTTCCTCAAGTCCGAGGAATTCGTACTCGCGCGAGTAGAGGAAAAATCCTATACCCGCGAATGGACGGTGACAGCTGTCAATTGGTCAAACGAAGGTGGGAGACAGAAGAGGACAAGGACACGCGTCGAGTGAAGTGAGAGAGTAGGGGAATTACGTACTCGAGCGAGTGGGCGTGACTATTACCTAGGACTCTCAGAAGGGTCTTTGATTTGTGGGAAAAATTTGTTGGTGCGGGTGTCGGTAGTTATCAAATAAGGTAATTTTAAATTTAAAAATTATGTATTTATGCAAATAATTTTTCTATCAATATGGATCTTTTTTGATAGATCTCATTAAAATATTTTATATGGTGCAAAAAAAATTAAAAAATTATTTTTTATTTTTATTATATTTGAATTTGAAAATTGAAAAAAAGAATTTTTTTTAAAATTTGATAAATTGGAACGGGCCGTAGTCTGAATTGTGATTCGAGAATTTTGATGGTGCTGTAGATCACTGCCACGTGCTTTTCCTTTCTATTCCATTACTAGTGAGTACTATTTTTTCTCGGGAATTAATTTTGCTACTCCTATTTTTTCTAACGACACAACTCCCCTTTTTTCTATCGCTAATTTCTTTTGTAGTATTATTTAATTTTTGCAGGTTACTTTTTTACATTGCAGGTGTATATATGAATAGGAAAAAAACCCTCCATGCTTCCCAATTGTCCATATTTTATTGTGTAATCCTAAGGGGACCGATGAGATTGATATTGATGGGGTATCAACGGGTATGCGGGGCCCAATTTAATTGGATCTCGCATGGATGATTCGAGCCATTCAATTATTTCAAAAAATCTCTAGTGGGCCCCCAAAAATCATATCAACTTGATTCAATATGTGTAGGTGTTTGACCTAATCTTCTATTTTTTTATTCAAATTTCGGATCCCCCATCGGTACCAGTCTTGCCGGTACGAATAGCAGGGTTCTATTTCATTATTGGGATTCTTAAAAATTACATATTTTTTGGGAGAGAGAGAGAGAGAGAGAGAGAGAGAGAGAGAGAGAGAGAGAGAGAGAGAGAGAGAGAGAGAGAGAGAGAGAGAGAGAAGAACTCTCGAGCTAAGAATTTGTCACAGTAAGTGAAGAACTCTCGAGCTAGAACGTTTGAATCCTCGTAAAAGACAAGGAATCTACTAGTACCAAAACTAGGTACTAGTAGTGATGCAGTTAAGATCTTATCTTTACAGGAAGGAACACACGAAGCTTTCGTACAATCTACCGAACTTACGACATCATGCATTCGCTACAATTGCGAACAAGTTGAATGAAGCTGCTTTAATAAGTTAACAAAAGAGCAATGTTTTGAAAAAGAAGTTAATCTTCTCTCTCTTGTTTCGATTTGGGTAAGGAAAGAAGTTATCTATTTTTCGTTCTCTTGAATCGTAGGATCCATCGAGCAAAAGAGGGTTGAACAAGTTGTTGCCAAGTGATAAAAATGAAGCAACTAATCCAATAACTAGTAGTATGAAGAAAAGATCGATGTAGCAACAACATTTGATTGTTAGCTTCGAAAAGACGTGATCAACCAAAATTCTTAGAAGATGAACTCTTCCACATCTATGAAAGTGCCAACAAGACCGAAATTCTTCACAGAAAGCATTGGCAGAGACTTTTTCTTTAGTTATTTGTTTCGAGAGGACCCTTATTCTACAGGGATCGAAGGTTCTACAATTGCCTGAGGAAGATCGGAAACAACTGTGGCTGCTCATAACTACCTCTATTGCTCCCACCACTTCACCAGTTTCTATACCCTTCTGCCTTCACAATTCAATTCTTTTGTGCTCACATTTGCCTTTGTTTAGACTCAAAACTTAAGCACCAGAAAGTTGTATATATGAACGTTTCGCACTGAAGAACAAAGAACAACAATTAGCCAAAGTGTTGTGTAAAGATAATCCTCTTCGTGAAGGGTATGAAACTACGAATCTTCTTTGGTAATGGACGGGAAATAGAAAGAAATTGTGGTGTGAAAATCATGACATGTAGAAGTATTAGTAACATTCAGTAGGATCTAGTTCCACTTAGAGAGCAGGGCCGGCTCTGAAGGTAGCCAGGCCAAGGAAGCCACTGCTTGGGCCCCTAGATTTTGGCCTAGAAAATAAAGTTTTCAACTAGAAAAGGGCTCCCTGGCAAAGTTGTTTTTAGGTATCAAACAAAATAAACAGGCAGCTTTTGTGCATCAGTGCAAAAATCGACTTGCACATGCATCGCGTGTGCCCCGGCCGGCCTCTATTACAATTACCCACTCCAAGGTGGCAAGGTAAATTTAAAGTGATTAGCTTTTGAGCTAATGCAAGGCACAAAACTTCCTTGGCCTAGTTTAAAGAGATTTACAAACCAAGTGGTAAAAGAAGTCCTACCTAGGTTGGATATAGTAGAATATTTCCACTTCCTATAAGAAAAAAAAAATCACGAATGCAAGAGGAGTTGTACTCATGAGGAAACGTCGTAACAATCTTGGAGGAATCATGCACATTATTGTAACTAGACCTCGAAGATTGCATCTGGCTGCCTCCGGAAACAGTGTTAGTTGTCATTGGATAATGGAAAAGGTGAAGAGTCAGCCATGAAAGTCGGAGTGAAATAAATTGCCACGGGCATCACAGATGGAAGACAAGGCGATGGAGCCTCAAAATTAAGAACTTGAATCGCTTCCCTTATGGAAGGCCGGCGCTTGCTGTCAGGATGAGCACACCAGAGACCAAGGACCAACAATCTTTCCATTTCATGCTTATTGAAATCTTCACCCAGTTTTAAGTCTGCAGCTTCAAGCAGCTTTTCCCTCCCGTAGAGGTCCCAAACCCACTCCACCAAACTCCCTGTCTCGACTTCTTCATCCTCGTCACAAATTGCTCTTCTTCCGCATGCTATTTCCAATGCCACGACTCCAAAACTGTAGACATCTGATTCCTTGTTAGCTTTACCTGTGATGACACATTCCGGGGCGACGTAGCCCATGGTTCCTGCCGTCATCGTTGTTGGTGACTCTTTTTCGTGATCAACAAGCCGAGCAAACCCGAAATCTCCCAATTTGGCATTGAAATTTGAGTCTAACATCACATTGCTTGATTTTACATCCCTATGCACGACACATTGCTCCCATTCTTCGTGTAGATAGCGCAACGCAAGGGCCAAATCTTGAGCAATTTTGTACCTTGTTTTCCATGCCAACAAGCTTCTCCCTGTGAAGAGATGGGAATCTAAGCTTCCATTTTCCATGAACTCATATACAAGCAGTAGTTCTTTCTTTTCGTGGCACCACCCGATGAGTTGAACCAAATTCCTGTGCCTCAAACGGCTGATGATGTTCACTTCTGCTGTGTACTCCTTCTTCCCTTGTTTTGACCCCTTTGATATCCTCTTGACTGCAATATTACAGTAAGATTCCCTCAGAAAACCTCTGTAAACTCCGCCAAATCCTCCCTCTCCAAGCTTTTGTTCCTCCACAAAGTTATTTGTCGCGTGAGATAATTGATAGTAGGAAAACTTCTTCGGCCCAATACTGGAGTTGAATTCCTTCTCCATGGACATCTTAAATTCAAACTTGCTCTCTTCTTGTGCTCTACTTCTCTTCCACAAGACGAATCCAACCAAAACCAGCCCACCAACCAAAACACCTGAGCCAACAACCAATCCCGCCAAATCTCCCGGTTTCATTCCAGGGGAGAGTCTTGTTGGTCCCGGTTTCGTTGGCGGTGTAACATTGTTGTTGGTCTGCAAACTCGAACTGAATTCCCATGATTTAACATTATGTCTCTCAAACCGCGCCCCTGTTGCAGCTGAGAACCCAAATGTTACCCATTCAGGTAAGTAATCCCTCAGATCGATAATTAGATGAATAGTATCTTCCACTCTAGTAGTATTAGTAGAACCAGTAAAAACTACGCTCAGATTGTACGAACTTGAATCGTACCTAATCCAAGCCTCGTTCTCTATCCCATTAGTTATATCACAGTACCAAACAGCAGTAACATTCGATTTAAGAGAATTGACACTGATGCCTACATGAGTAACAGGAGTGATATTGACTGGGTCCCAACCATCATCAAAGTACGTATCAAACTCCACAGCAACAAAAGGGCTAGTGTGCACTATCGTAACTGGGTCAATTGGGAGGCCCATTGCACCACCAGCCGTGGAGTTCGACCCGTCTGGAGCAAGAAAGAAGGCAAGTCCATCGGCGAAATTAGGAAACCCGTTTGAATCAACCACGAAAGTGAAATGGGTATAGAAATCTGTCAAGTTTCCAGTGGATTTATCCCAAAGGTGAAGGGGTTCGATGTAAGTGGCCTTACCGGTAAGTTGCTTCAAAGTGGTGTTCTGTTCGTCGGAGGTGACTTGGAGGCCCTGGGTTGAGATATAGGCATCTGAGAATAGAGTGACGTTTTGGCATTGAGTGCCTATGCTTGTCAGGTTGGAAGAAAGTGCTTTTGTTTCTGGAATAAGAAAGCAGAATATGGACAGATTGCATAGCAGAATTTGGGAGTAGCAGGTCGCCATATCAGGGGCAGAGCCGATTCTCCATTCGAGAAAGCAGAAAAGAGTTTCGATAAACATATGGATAATAAGTGTTTAGAAAATTTATTGAAAAGCGAACAGAGTCGTAGTCGTCGAGTTTATATATTCTTTGATGTTCTATGTAATAGTATGTGAGATGTGATTATTCTCTTCATTTCATTGGGTGTAATGGAAAGCATTAGGGATGTATTAGTAGAAAAAGAACTATTCGAATGGAGCACCTATTAAATTTATTTTAGTTTTTGATGAGTTTACGAATAATATCACAAATATTCAAACATCTATGAGTACAATAAAAAGTTTATAAAATTTGCAGGGTGCCGGCCGGTATTATTTACTTATTTTTGAAAAGTTCATTTTGACCCAAGCAAACACCACACGTATTACAAATTCTTTATAGCAAGAAATAGTGTCGGCCTTGGGCCGCAGCCGCTTTAATCCTTTAAAATATGGATATTTTAGGAGCCTTTTCTATTTGGTACCCACGTACACATATAATAAAGGAGAATATCATGATTTAGGGGGCCTTTTCTTTTCCATGCTTTCTGTTTGATGTGTGAACAAATTAAATTCTATAAGCGATGAATGTTAAAGACTTTTTGCATTGTGTCAACAGGCTTGTAGTCCAATGACACTTTCTCACATGGAAGGTGAGGGTTCGATTCTCGTCAGGAGCGCGAGTACTTGGTGTGATGGTTGATGCCGTTTGGGCTTTCCCCACCCGTATGCCGCTTAGCGGTACCCCTTCCCCATCCCCTCAGAAGTAGGTTGGACATCAATCGAGTGACAAAAGAAGAAGAAGCTACAAAATGCTTTGAAACGTGAAGGGGCTTCTGATGAAAATTATTGTGCAGGCATAATTAGTACTTTTGCTTCTAAAATTACGTACTACATGAAAAGTAACTCTTTTTAAGTGGTGCTTTTGAAATATTGTAAATGTTCACATGTTTTTAGGATTATTGATGGATACTTGTATTTGTGTTTGGAAAGCTTATCTATTTGTTTTATATTTTGTTCGTACGAATTCATAAAGATTCTTAATTTTTATTTTTGCTTTAGGTCCTTGAAAAGTCAGAGCCGGAAAATTTCGGATCCTTTGAACTTATATAATAGGTGAACATGTCGTAATAGGACACACGGGATATAGCAGAGAATCTTTCGACACGAATGAACATGATTTGAATATCAATGCCAAGATTTTGATTTTCAAAATTTATTCGATAAAATCTTTTTGGCGAAGTCGTCCTGTGATATTTGGGTTCGTCATGAAAGCAAAGTTGAAGTTGTCCCCTATTTCTTTTTCATTTGATTTATTTTTTGTTCTGAAGGAGCTCTAACTCCTGGTCTTTATTCATGTTTTTCGCATTTGTTTTTGGGTTGTTTTTGTTTGTGTTGAAAGAATTATGAGTTTCGATCATAAATTGTTTACTTTTTTCGATTTCTCTCATCGAAGCGAACCAATAATTCGCAAAAATTTGACGCGAGACTAACAAATGCCAAAAAAAAAAAGAAGACAAAATAATAAATTGAGCGGCTTATTTAAGCCAAAGCGGACAATATTGAACACATATATATGGGATATCCTCTCCATAACAATTGTTTTGTCCATTTAGATGTTTTCTGTTAGAGATTTTCAAAATAAAAGAGTTGTCGTTTTGGTTTTGTAAAATTTCCTTGTTTCCTTAGAATGCTTGGTTTTCCTCTTTATGAGCTTTGTCCCACATTGGTTAGTTGAGAGATGTTGGAGTGGTATATATTAGGGAACATTCCTAATGTGAATAACTAATAATCCAGTGTGGTGCAACCCTATGATGCTTCGCACCATACCGGCGGAAGCACCAGGACACACCCACACGCGCGGCGTGGGCTGTGGCGCTTTAGCGGCGCACTTAGCGCTAGGCGCCCTTTCTTATTGCTAGTTGGCAGTAAGGTGGCGCTGACGTGGATTATTGCGAGTTGGCAGTAAGGTGGCGCTGACGTGGATGTCGCGTGGCAGGTGAGTCACACGGAGCGGTTCCGATCGGGTGCAACTCGAGCTAATGGGTGCACTGGTTCGTGGGTTGCGATCCCAGCTGTCGGCCGCGAATGGTCACGATCCAACGGATTGGATCAAATCCGATTGGGTGTGAATGAAACAGTACACCATTTCGGTGTGATATGGTGTGACTGGTTGATCAAGACCGTAGGATCCAATCCAACGGTCAGACTAGATCGGGTGCGTACCCATTCACAATGGGTGCATAGTGGCTTATAAATAGACCACTACTTGACAAAATCTGGACGCACATACCCACACATATATGTGTTGAATTTCCCCACATCTCTCTCTCTCTATATTTTCTAGCATTCATTCTGCATTCTATTTTGCTACAGAAAATAGAATTCAGTGGTTCTCGGTTCTTATATTCGTTCAGCAGGTATTCTGTCCGTTTCGTTAGTGCAAACGCAAACGGTAGAACTTCGAGTTCGGGCTTCGATTTATCTTGAAGGCAGATTTGCTGTAACCCTTTGCATACCATTTGGTGGGGGCAAATATTGTCTTTAGGAAGCGACATAGTCGTGACTCGAAGTGTTATTTCAGCATTTGTTGAGGTTTCGCCAACAGTTCGGAATTTGCAACAACCATTTTCATTCTTAATTTATTGCCTCGAGTGCAATTAAATAATGGTAATGTTAAGGGTATATAATATTTTGAACGCACGGTTGAACCTACAACCACCATCAACTTCTCTCACTCTCACTTACCGCCCGGTCTACTGCCACCAACATCGTCGGCCCAACCCTCCCCTCCCCCAGCCGCCTCTCCCCATTCTAGTGATTACGGCCTCATTGTAATACTGTCATATATATGAACTCGTCAAAAAATCAAGCTCGTGAACTATAACACCGTAATACTATAGGAAATGGAGACATTTAACTCTACACTGATCATAACTTCATAAGTAGTTTGCTCAGTTACAAGATTTTTTTTTTTCACCATGTGTTCCTGCGATTATTTAATTCCTCAGCATCTCTCTTAATTTGCTTTCGCATAAACATGAAACAACTCAAGGGAGGTTAATGGAGGGGCAGTAATGTACGTTAATTTGTTCCGTTAATAGATGTTAGCTGACAAGCCTGGCAGAAGCGAACAGAGCAATTTCGAAAGCCTCAGGGGAGGTAAGTGAAAATTTGCCCAATTTTAAAAGTATACGCACTCATGATACGCACCCGCATCTGTCCTCTCGCCCCCGCACGTGCATTGTATGACTTAGGTAGTGACATATGAAGAAGATAAAAATTAGTAATATTATCTGTAATATATTTTAATGAGAAAGATCTTTTTCCTCTGGGGAGCTCCTATGAGGGCAGTACTTGTCAGGATTATGATCTATTTTAATTTGTAATTTATCATGAAGGATTTCAGTGTTACTTCTCCTTGGATTTGCACGTACGGGATACCACTAGCGAAGTCTTATTGAATGCTTCTCCCTATTTTTTAAATTTGGAACTTTCGACACAATCTTACAAGTCAATAATCTTACGATATTTGGGATTTATCCTTTGAAAGAAATTTTAACTCTATTTGTTCCCTAATGTTATTTAGATTTAGAAAGTCCACCCACCGCTCCCCCACTGCATCGTTCAATCTCGTCGTCTGTCTCGACAATCAATGGACCGGATTTTAAAAAACACTTTCCTTGGAAGAGCTTTTTAAAAATTCAGACTGTCCAAAACACTTTTGGACGGTGAGATTGAGAGCGGTGGGAGTGGTGAATAAGAGCTGTGGAAGTAGGCTTTTTTATTTAGATTTACCCATCTATACACGTACTATATAATATACGGGGTGGTTCCGGGGACCCTTAAAAAAACCTCTAAAAAAACCTCCCAAGTTTCCGATCGAATTTTGATGATCTGAGCCGTTCAATGTAATCAGAACATGATTTTAAGGGTACAAGCAAGAAATCAGCAAAAAAAATGACCGGGAAGAGCTTCATCCGAACAGTTTTTAATTGAACTTTATTGAACGGTTAAATAAAAAACTGCAAATCAAGCCCTTCCCGGTTATTATTTTTGCCAATTTCTCGCGGGCATCCTTAAAATCACGTTCTGAACACATTGAGCGGCTCGGATCATCAAAATTTGATCGGGAACTATGAGATTAAGATTTGGAGGGTTTTTTTAAGGGTC
Organism: Rhododendron griersonianum; assembly: GCA_018127125.1. Classification (NCBI taxonomy): domain Eukaryota; kingdom Viridiplantae; phylum Streptophyta; class Magnoliopsida; order Ericales; family Ericaceae; genus Rhododendron; species Rhododendron griersonianum. Next base: position 42,164,098 of record CM030798.1, on the reverse strand, counting down.
CCCGGAACCACCCCGATATAAATCAAAAGGTTGAATTCCCATCGATCATCCACTGACTAATAACTAAATTTCCATCGGTGATCCAAAAGATCAATCAAGTGTTGAATTCCCATCGGTCATCCACTGACTAATAACTAAATTTCTTCTGTTTCTGTTTTTTCTTTGTTGTGTTTTTGTTTTTTCTTGTTTTTCGGGACCGATAGTGTCCATTTTTGTATTGTGTTTCATTTTCTTTAATATAACTGCATTGATCTTGTTCGTCAAAAAAAAAAAAAACTAAATTTCTCCTAAAAATTATATTTGTAATTTTATTGGTTATAATCCAATTAGGTAAGTAGCAATTTTAAACGTGGAATGTAAGATATCTCTATCATAGAAAAAAAAAGATAAGAATCATAACATGCTGAAATTGAAAATATCCTCTAGTCTCAGCTGTCTCAAGAAGAAAAAATTTATCCACACTCTGTTAGGATTCTGTTTACCCAAGTTATTGATCAAAATACGATCCTAGTTAAAAATTTCGCTTTCTATTTAAACATCTATTGCATAAACTCTTGAAACTTGAAATTCCAACTTAACCATTTTGGATTATGTGGTTATATAGTAGAAGAAAAATATGATCTTGTGAATGAAAAAAAAAAATTATATATGACGAGAAGGTTACTGTCGTGGTGGTGGTTTGAGGCAATACAAAGAAAAGGGGAAAGAAACCACAGCAAACGACGAGCTACCTTTACACCGCTACAAACAATGTCATTTTTATTTTTGGCGAGCTAAATAAACTGTCGTTGTTTTCACCGAAATTGGCAAAATAGAAAAATAGAACTAGACTCGACATCGTATCTTGAAAACACGAGCTAATAATAACTTAAAAAGCCTGGTTACTATTTCTTCGGTCAATTTTACCCACCGATGCACGGTAATCCTCATCTTGAGTTTTTTTTATCGATCTGTCCACCACGTTGTTAAAACGTATTGGAGGAATGTCCATCTTCTGAAATATTTTGTAAAAATAGTTCATCACGCATTATCAAAATGCGTGATGTTTATTGCGTATATACGAAATGCGTTTTACAAAGCTTGCGAGGCAACAAAATCTACGCAATCAAATAACGCATTCTAAAATTGCGTTTTATGAAAAAAAAAGTACAGTGCATCTTGAAGGTGCATTGCAAAGCTAAGTAAATAAGTTCACCCTTTCCTTTCCTAGTTTTCCCTGGTTGGTAATTTGGTGTCGAATAAATGGACATGATTTTTGAGAAATCCATATTAGGTCCCACAAAGGTAATTCAAACCGCAAGTTATTCTTAAAATATTTTTTTTATGAATTTTTGTTAATAACAAACTTAATCACACTTTCAAAAATTTGTGGCCAAGAGTAATTCTTCACATGAAGAATTACTGGCCGCAAAGAATTACTCATGGCCGTGAAGAATTACTCGTGGCCGCAAAGAATTGCTTTTGGCCGAGAAGAATTACACTTGGCCGCGAAAAATTACTATTGGCAGCAAAACTTTGCGGCCAAGAGTAATTCTATGCGGCCAAGTGTAATTCTTTGCGGTCAAGAGTAATTCTTTGTAGTCAGGTGTAATTCTTAATTTGCGGCCAATAGTAATTCTTTGGGGCCATGAGTAATTTATTCTTCGCAGCCAGAAGAATTCGCGGCGAGGAGATATTGTAATTGTTGGGACCTAATATAGACCCCACAAAATTACTCATTATGGTTTGAATCAAGTTAGGCGAAAAAATATTTGTACCTCTGTTCCCGTGCAACGTCAGGCGCGGGACTATTGTGCAATTACGCGATTGATACTGTACGGGAACAAAGATACAGTCACTTTTGGGTAAGGGTGACCTGAGGTGCCGAAACAAATTAATGAACGAATTGAAAACTATATTTCCATTTTGATTCCACCCTCATTCCACTTTGTGATTTTGCTTGACAGCCATAAATTTTACTTAGGGAGTAAATTCCAGTTGATATAGCCCATGCTGCCCATCCGATGAGTTCAATCAGCAAGTAAATGAAGGTACCTCAGTTGTCTCTCCATTTTCTATTTCTTCACTTTTATTGATCTGCCCCAATAAATGATACCATATAGGTGTAGTATTTCAGTTTCAATTAACCGCATTTTTCTTAGCTAGTTTTAGCTGGGGCAATTTACCTCTAGGTCCAGAAAATAGAAAGTAATTCCCACCAAGTCTCCTCTAATTAATGAAACACTAAAACCCTATGAAAGTGCCTAAAACCCTAAATACTGAAAGTGTCTAACCCCTAGGGCACCCTATGAAAGTGCCTAAACCTTAGGGTACCCTATAAAAGTGCCTAAAATCCTAGGGTACCTAATGAAAGTGCCTAAACCGCTAAAACCCAATAATAGGAAAGTGCACCTTAAAACTCCTATGAAAGTGCCTAAACCTAAACCCTAGGGCTCTATAAAAGCGCCTAAACCTAAACCCTAGGGTACCTTAAACCCTAGGGTATCCTAAAACCTAAAATCTAAAAGTGCCCTAAAACCCTAGGGTACCCTAAAACTCTAAAATCCTAGGGTATCCTAAGATTTTAGGGTACCCAAGGATACTAGGGTACCCATTAGAATACCATTATACCCTAGCATACCCTAAAACCCTAAGGTGACACTTCCATTAATGTTAAATGTATTTTTGTGAAAGTGGACTTAGTGGTAATTAAGTATTTCATCTCTCCTTAATGGGAATTAAGTGTCACTTTTCTGTACTTAGAGGTAATTTTCATTTTCTGTCTGTTTTAGCATGCCCTAGCTAGTTCTGCTGTTAATTTAGGAGCGAGTGGCGGAAGAATTGTATTCGTGCCTGAAACTTAACACATGTGTGGCGTATCTTCAACTTTCAGTTTTAATTGGAAAACAAATGTGCCAAAAAACATGTGGCATATGCAAAGGAAGAACGGGTTCACATCAAGAATAAGTACAATAGTCTTGTTTATTTGTTTTCTTTTTTTATAACTCAGGTATTTAGGTCAGTTTATGCGCACCTCGATCGAAGAATCTTGGGGGACTCGCCCAACAATAGCTGGGGTAAAGCAGCATACGAACTTGCCCGTAGGAGTTGATAGTACCTACAGGAAACTTGAGAGGGAACAAATTCCTAAATGCTACCAAGTCTTGACAACTAATTTGAACACTTGCGTGCATGGAGAGAGAGAACCTAACACTATGGCCATTGAAGGCAAACAGTACTGTGATTCTGTGAAGGTGGGTGAGGTGGTTGTGTGCATTATATATTACTCTCCCTCATCCACTTTCGAGGAATTAATACTTTGACTATGTCAGCATTACATGAATTTGGGCCCTGTTCGGTTCTAGCTCTGCAATGCATCAATAGGGGAATCCTGTGAAAGGATTGATCGGATCACTGCGAAGTCCTTTGAAATTTGAAAAGTACGGAAAGACTTATTCAATCAATTAGAGAAGTTGAGAAAAATTATTCCAGTGATCTTGGGACATCGCCACCTTACTATTTTGACTGATTATGCTTTCTTCTAGTACTTGGGAAAAATACACTACTTAACATGTCCAACATCTGTTTGGCTCTGTGTACCACATATTACAATCTGACTCAATTTCTTTAAAGCCAACCAAAAAGATGAATAAATTTTTTGCTGGATGTCTGTTTTTGCTTGTTATTCTCCTTTTATTGAGAAGCACTTAGCGTCTCTCTTGTTTTTCCTCAATGTACCCTTTTGAGCTTAATAAAATTTTGTTTGCCGAGGAAAAAAAAAGGTGAATAAACTTCTCGACTCCATCTCTCTCTCGAGAGAGAGTGAGTGTTATGAGTGGACTAGCAAGACTTTTTAGCGAGAGAGAGAGAGAGAGAGAATGTTTTGAGTGGACTAGCAAGACTTTTTAGCTGACCAAGGCAAAATGGCCACCTATACATGTCACAGTGGCAACCATCAAGAATATGTTCTGTAGCTGACCAAAGGACACTTTAGAACATCTCGAATTAAGGAAATCCTTTTGAATGAAACGCATGCAATGACTGATCATTCCGTTATGAACTTGCAAAAACAAGTGCACAGAAGGAAAAATAGAAGCATCAAATGTACGTGGTTCAAGTCTTCAAGGCTGCCGAAGATGAAGGAATCGGAGAACATCTGTCGACTTATCGACCAGAAAGCCTTTGTTGGAGTATTATATATATAGTCCTCGGCTCTCTTTTCATAAGACTCGTGTAGTCCGCCCCAAAAAGAGCTCCATTTTTAACAGAAAGTTACTTATTTGAAAGCGATAAGCAGATTGATTGATTTCATGACTTGCAAGGAGGCTAAGTCTTTTACCCAAAAAAAAAAACAAAGGAGGCTAAGTCTTCTCGGGAGGCTGAGGTGAAAGTCAAGGATGGGAGTCACACTCCATGTATACCAGTCAACAAAGTTTTCCAACAGTTGCCAAGAAAGCACCAGGCAAAGAAACTTTTTTGAGAGGTGCTTTTCCCCCTCCCCTGACACAACCTCCCCGGGACCCCACCTCCACCTTTCCCGTTTTACCCCTTCCACCCTAAATTCTATTTTAATTTTCTAATTCTTTATTTGTTTACTTACTTTATTTATTTACTTAATTTCATATCTTTATTTATTTAAGCACCACTCTTTAATTTTAATTTGGTTAACTCAAATTATATTTTCAATTAAAATTGAATTTATACTTAATAAATTTATATTATTTTAATTAGTTAATTAATTTATCTTAACAATGAATAATAAAAATAACTTCTAATCAACAATAATAATAAATTTAAACAAAATTTCATTTTATTATAATTGAGTACATATTGTCAATACATGAAAATACATAAAAACACAAATTCTAATCAATATTTCCTCCAAATTCTGCTCCCGACGCTCTTGTACCCATTACTTCGTACCACACTTGCATACGTGTTTCATAACTAGCAGCCCATCCTTTAGTTTCGTTCGATGCATGCTCCTGCCATCATGTTGGGATGGGTGGTACAGGGTAATGAGGTTCTACGAAAATTTGCACAAAGTGATAGTTAACACGGGCAATAGCAATTTCTCGGCAGTATTTGACTGAAACTGGAGGGAACCTCAATGGCAAGTGAGTAAAACAACCAAAAATATTCTCCTCAAATGTATGTAGAACAAGGTTGTACCTTGTTGCGATAACAACTCCCAAAGTCATAGCCTACATCCAATGTTCCAAATAGAAAAAAAAAAATTCAAACTGGAAAGAAAGAAAAGGAAATAAAAAGAAAAAAGAAAAGAAAAAATCAAATTGGAATGAAAGAAAAGAAAATAAAGAGAGAAAAAAAAGAAGCCAAACTGAAAAGAAAGAAAGAAAGGGGGGGGGGGGTGTTGGTGGGGGTAAATGTGGAAATGGGATGTGGGGTCCAGGGGGTGGGGTGTCAGGGGGAAAGCAGCCCTTAACTTTTTTGCATGTGAATAAGTACACAATGACTAATTAATCATTTCACATCCTAACCAAGAAATCAAAACTGGCACTGGACTGGACTGAGTCCAATCAAAAGAACTGTGGATGAATTTAAATGCCAAAAATTCATTCAAAACCGAAACTCCCAGCCATGGCTATCTTCAACTTCCAAATCCTGCTATATTCTCTCTCCATGTTCTTCTTCTGCATTCTATTTCCTCAAACAAATTCACTCACCTTCAACCTCTCAAACTTTAACGATCCAGATCAAAAGGGCAACATAACAACGGATGGAGAAGCCTATATCTCATCCCAAGGCCTCCAAGTCACCTCCAACGAACGCAACACCAATCTGCAGGGCCAAGTTGGTAAAGCAACTTACATCGAACCTCTTCACCTTTGGGATAAACCCACTGGAAAGTTAACTGATTTCAGTACCCATTTCGTTTTCGTGATTGATTCGGAGAGGAGTCCGGATTTCGCCGATGGACTCACCATCTTTCTCGCTCCCGATGGGTCGAATTTCACAACTGGTGGTGCTATGGGCCTCCCAATTGACCCAGCTACGACAAACCCTCCCACTGCTGGTACTGTACCCCTAGCCACCAGCCCCTTTGTTGCTGTGGAGTTTGATACGTACGGGAATGTCGACGTTGGGGAAAACGGCTATTGGAGGGATTGGGACCCGTTCAATATCGGCCGCGCTCCTCACGTAGGTATTGATGTCAATTCTCTTATATCAAATGTTACTACTGCTTGGTACTGTAACATAACTAATGGGATACAGAATGAGGCTTGGATTAGGTATGATTCGAGCTCGTACAATTTAAGTGTAGTTTTTACTACTAATGATTCCAGAGTGGAAGGTTCCATTCATTTAATTGTTGATCTGAGGAATTACTTACCTGAATGGGTAACAATTGGGTTCTCAGCTGCAACAGGGGAGCTGTTTGAGAAAAATACTGTAACATCCTGGGAATTTAGCTCAAGTTTGGAAATTAATGAGACCAATAAAAATGATACTGCCACAGATCCAGTGAAATCAAGATCGAAAAAAATCTCCCTTGGAGCTGTGGTGGGATTGGTTGTCGGTTCGGTTGTTTTAGTTGGTGGGTTTGTTTTGGTTGGATTTGGCTTTTGGAGGAGAAGTACTAGAGCAAAAGAAGAGGATGAGTTTGAAGTTGAGATGTCCATGGAAAATGAATTCGAGTCCGGTAGTGGGCCGAAGAAATTTTCCTACGGCCAATTATCTCGGGCGACAAATAATTTTGAGGAGGGACAAAAGCTTGGAGAGGGAGGGTTCGGTGGAGTTTATAGGGGTTTCTTGAGGGAATTGAATTCTTATATTGCTGTCAAGAGGATATCAAAGGGGTCAAAACAAGGGATAAAGGAGTACGCAACGGAAGTGAAGATCATTAGCCGGTTGAGGCATAGGAATTTGGTGCAACTCATCGGTTGGTGCCATGAAAAGAAAGAGCTACTCCTTGTTTATGAGTTCATGGAAAATGGCAGCTTAGATTTCCATCTCTTCCAAGGGAAAAGCCTGTTGACATGGGGAACAAGGTATAAAATCGCCCAAGGTTTGGCCTCAGCGTTGCTCTATCTACACGAAGAATGGGAGCAATGTGTAGTGCATAGAGATGTAAAATCAAGCAATGTGATGTTGGACTCGAACTTCAACGCCAAATTGGGAGATTTTGGGTTAGCTAGATTTGTTGATCACGAGAAACAGCCCGAAACAACTCTTTTGGCGGGGACTATGGGGTACTTGGCGCCGGAATGTGTGGTAACAGGTAAAGCTAGTAAGGAATCAGATGTCTACAGCTTTGGTATCGTGGCGTTGGAAATAGCTTGCGGGAGAAAACCACTTGATTCGAAGGTGCCAGAGTCTCAAATGAGACTGGTGGAATGGGTTTGGGACCTCTATGGAATGGGAAGGTTATTCGAAGCAGTGGACGCAAAACTAGGCTCGGATTTTGATGAGCAAGAAACAGAACGATTGATGATTGTTGGTCTTTGGTGTGCTCACCCGGATCACAATTTCCGGCCTAAAATCAGACAGGCAATTGATGTGCTAATTAATTTTGAAGCCCCACTGCCCACTCTCCCACCAAAACTGCCCGTGCTATCATTTTTTCCTCTTCCATTGAACTCTACCACCAATAGTTCTAACATCAGCCAAAACCAATATTCAAGCTATACTTACAACACAGATTCTTCTAAGTTCACCTCATCTTCTACTGCTTCGTTTCCATCTATATCACTTTTGAATAAAGAGTAAGGGGGTATTCGGAGCCAATTATTTGTTGGATTATGGATTGTAGATTGCATATGTATTTTTGGATTATAATGAGAGTCAGTAAGTTGGTTCAAATAGTATGAGTAGTCCATTTTTCTCCCTATTGGTCTTGATGATTTTACACTTGTGTAGATTAGCTTTTTAATCTCCAGGTTGGGGATTAACTCGCACTTCCGTTGTTGTAACTTCTGCTTTTATCCTTAATAGAAAATCTTTGTACTGCTTGATTTAATAACCGTTCCACCATGAGAATTGATGCAATTACAGTAGGAGTTTCAAATTTTGAAAGGCTTCTGAAATCTTTTTACAGTAGCAACGAAGACTTTGAGAAAGGAGGAAATTTCTCAACATAACAATTTTTTCTCCAGGTTGGAGTTCTTGTAATGATATGAGTTCTTCACAGTTGAGTACCACCAACATTTTCTCTAATTTTTACTTTCGATTCGACTTCCAAGTTTTGTATAACTCATCGATTGGTGCCCGAGAAAACAGAATTGTTTCTTGTTTTACGAGTATATATGCCAAAGGGGAGCCATTAATTCCTATCTTTTTTCTAGGAGAAAAAAACTGGTTGAAATGGGAAGCAAGGTATAGTATGAAATTGCCCAAGATTGGGCATCAGCGTTTCTCAAATTATTCACATAATGGATGCATTGTTCATAGGGAAATAAAAGTCGAGCAACGTGATGCTGGACTTCAAACTACAATGCTAAATTGGCGGCTTTTAGTTCGAGTTTGGAAATTACTGAAACCTATAAAACTGTGGTAGTAAATACAAAAAATAAAAATGTTACAGATCCGGTGAAACCGCCTATTATCAAGCGTGTGGCTTGGTCGCATGAGTGTCTTCTGCGAATAGTAGCGTCGAGTGACGTCGCTACCCTTGGTTGGGTGGCATCCCGGGACTATCCCAAACATCGCAGGTCCCGGCTTGCATCAGGGTCTTACGTTAATTCGTCGTTCTACGGATCCAGGAGCAGCAGTGAAGTACAGCCTTCAAGCCATAGTAGCAATAGCATTAACAGTGTCGCAAAATCACCTTCTTCTTCTGCTGCTGCTTTTTTTTTACTCCCCTCAGGAGTACAACCTAAGTCGATCTTGTTTGATGTTGTTATGGTTTTTTTTTATTATTTTTCACACAAGAATGACAACGTCGAGTATTTTTGAAAAAGCAAGCAATATCCAATGACCTGAGATTTCTGATTTGATTTTTTTCGAGGGTGAAAATATTACAGCGCCAAAACTGTAAGAATTTGGAAGAACATGATGATGCTTGGATTTCAATTTTCAAACCGTGGTTTCATTCAATTTTTTCTATTTATCTAGTCCTGTTTCTCATGGCATATTTTGACCAGGACACAATTGGTCAACTTTCTTACTTGAAACTTCTATTAGTGTCAAGGCTAAAAGTGCTAATATAAAGAGGATTATTTAATTTCGTATCACATTTATATTGAGAATCACACAATTAGAAAATAGTACTAAGGCTCTGAATCTAAAACTTAATGAAAATAAATACTATTTCTAAAATCAATAAGACTTGGCACGCTTGGGTTTAGTCTTTGTTTGGCTAAATCGAATTTAATTTTGTTCACCCTCTACTTAAAAGGGTGAACATTACCCTCCTTCCTATTGGTTGAAATGGTGTAGATCTCATCACAAAGTGATGTCATGCTTATCAAAAAGTGTATTGCTGGAGGAGACCTACACCATTTCAACCAGTAAGAGAGAGGGTATTGTTCATCTTCTTTTAAGGAGGGTGAACGAAATTGCCCTCAGCTAAATCATTGAAGCAGACAAGCAGTCCTTTAGAAGGGGACGAGTATTCCCCAGATGGAGCTAGCTAGCTGTTCTACTTTTGTAAATTAGCTTATGTTGGAATACGTTTTCGATCTATTGGTTTTGCCAAGTGCATCTCAGTTTGATTTCCTCCAGACATCATACTCAGTAGTTCTCTGTTATTCTGCAGGAAACTCACAATAGACTTTTTAAACATGGTTTACTTACTACTACCTTCTTGTTTTTCTAACTTCTTGGTGATTGCAAGTTTAAGAACTGTATCTTCCAGTTAATTTACATAGCCACATAATGTTGTTTTGGGTGGAAGATGCGAAGATATAGCATCCTTTAATTGACACTAACTATGCTAAATTTGTACAGATTTGAGTATTACTACACTCATATAGAGTGTTTGGACTTCTGCCCAAATGAGTGTCCTTGATTGGGTTCTTGCCAATCGTAGGTTTAGATATCGGTTTGGGTAAATGATTGTTCTTTGAACATAATGCTATTTATTTGCCCATATTAGTCTTAAAACAATTTCAAGACTAATAAAAAAAAAATTTGCTCTCTATATTCGATCACAGATATGCATGCTTTATCACAAGACTTCAAATAAACAAAGACTCTCAATTAACAAAGACTTTGAACACTTGCGTGAGAGAGAGAGAGATATATGCATGCTTTATCACAAGACTTCAAATAAACAAAGACTCTCAATTAACAAAGACTTTGAACACTTGCGTGTGAGAGAGAGAGAGAGAGAGAGAGAGAGAGAGAGAGAGAGAGAGAGAGAGAGAGAGAGAGAGAGAGAGAGAGAGAGAGAGAGAGAGAGAGAGAGAGAGAGAGAGTTGTTAGTTGAATTGTAAAGAGTCAGCCAGTGGCATCCATCGAAGAAAATTGAAACTCTAGCAATGATGATAGTAATTTTGAAAAAGTATGGCAAGGCTCGTTAGTCCAAGAGCAGATGCCCAGACTCCAACGAGAGGCAGCACTAGAGAATTTGGTAATGGAGTAATACACGCTGCATGCGGATACATTCTTCCAATGTGCTACTATCATCATCATCTCAAAATTGAAACTCTAGCAATGATGATAGTAATTTTGAAAAGTATGGCAAGGCTTGTTAGTTCAAGAGCGGACGCCCAGACTCCAACGAGAGGCAGCGGTGGAGAATTTGGTAATGGAATAATACACACCGCGGATACATTCTTCCGATGTGCTACTATCATCATCATCAATCAATTAGTAAAAATCAGTTACTCCTCCAAACATATATATTTAGCTGGTAATGTTTTCTAAATGGAAGCTTAATTGCTGCACAAATCATGATCGAAAACAAAAACTGTAACGATCCGCGCTAATTGACCTGCTTACACTTAGCGTAACCATGAGACTTAAAAAGTTAATCTCAAGTTATACAGTAGCTGCTGACGTTTCCTTATGTACCGTATTCATTTTCAAGTTATTCCCGATGTGGGACTAATGTGGGTTCTCACAAAATCACAATCCAACCACTTGCCAGAGTTGGTTACATTTGGGTTCTCTGCATCAATAGGGGAATACTTTGAAAGGATCGGATCAGTATGAAGTCCTTTGAATTTTCCTCTTTGGTGTTTTTTTTTTTTTGAACGGCAAATTTTTTTTTTATAATCTTAGAAATTGTTACAAAAACTAAAGAACAAGAGTTGACGGCATCATACCCCTATATGTAAGATTCTTACAGTAAGAACAAAAAATTCATAAATCTAAGAATAATCTTGTGCCCAAAGACCCGAGGGCTAAGCCCAGAACATTTGAACAAAGCCCAAAAACATGAGCCAAGCCCAATCCAAATAAAACCAAACCTAACTAAGACAATTATTTCCGTCGAAAAGCAGGCAAAGACTCATTCAACGAATCAGAGGATTCGTCAAAGAGGTCGGTGGTTTGGTGTACTTCACGTGACTAGTCTATTTTGACGGACAAATGAAAGATAAGTGATGAGAGAGAGAGAGAGAGAGGTTGCAGCCGTCACGGCAAATTTGGAACATCTGGAATTAAGGACATCCGTTTTGAATGAAAAGTGTGAAATGACTTGAGGCAAGTCAATATTCTAGAAATATATGAATTTTATTTTATAAATTATAAATTATTTTTTTATCAAAAATATTTTCATTTTAACAGCAATTGTCTAGAATATTAGGTTTTCTTATTTACATTGATATTTGATTCTATTTTCCTTATATTATTTTTTTGTTTTTCAAGACTTAGATTTTTAACTTTTCATTATTTTAGTTGTTTTTTAGTTTTTTAAAGGGTAGAATAATATCAATGTAAATAAGGATGTAAGCCATAGGGAAAGATGATTGTTTTTTATTAACGAAAAATCAAGATTAATTCTCAAATTCGTTTGTTCAAAGAGGAAGTACCTCTAACTCAAATATTAATTGTTCTAGTTTTTTGTTGCAAAAAGTTTCGTAAAAGAATGCTGCGCTACATCATGACTGATCATTCTGTTCAAAACATGCAAAAAACTTACGGACTCTAGAATATACAGATCCATTAAAGTCGATCAAGTTTCAGATTGTTACGATTTTTTTTTCCTCTCCCCCCAGGATTACCACCTAAGTCGATCAAGTTTCAGATTGTTACGATTTTTTTTCTTTTGCATTATATGTTGTATTTTCTGTTTACTGTTATGTTTTGCTTTTTTTTTTTTTTTCCTTTTGCATTATATGTTGTATTTTCTGCTTGGTATTGTATTGTTGTAGTTTTGGGATTTTGTTTTTCGTGGTTTCAGATGCAATGACAATGAAATGTTCAAAAATACTCGATGTGTTGTCATTCTTGTCATCTTGTGTGAAATAGTTTCTGAGTTCTTGGTGTTTGCCGGTAAGTGAATTGTTTTCCTAATTTTTGTCTGAAATAGTTTTCGAAAACTGTTTGCTAAACACGTTTTGTAATATCTCCAGAATGAAAGCAAGCAATATCCAATGACCTGAGATTCTGATTTGATTTTTTCAACGGGTGCAAATATTACAGTGCCAAAACTGTAAGAGTTTGGAAGAACATGATGCTTTGTGATATCAGAGAACACTCATCCAGGTACATTTCAGCCCTTGGATTTCAAACCTTGGTTTCATTCATTTTTTTCTACTGTATTTATCTAGGCCTATTTTGGCCAAATAATCAAATGGAATACTAGGCAAATATAGGCCCCACCCTGTTTCTCATGGCATACTTTGACTAGGACACAATTGGTCAACTTTCTTACTTGAAACTTCTATTAGTGTCTGTCGGACCGCTTATCCACCATCTCTCCTAAAACCAATTGATGGTAGGAAGGGTTTCAATTAAGTCTTTTATGGCATTCGACATCGCATCCGCAAGTCTATTTTTAGAGCGGTCGCAGGAAGTGACATTGTGTAACCAAATTCATGGGGGCACTCTGGGCCCAACAATCCCTCCCTCACGATGACGCTCCCACGACTCGAATCCATGACTTCCTGGCTCTGATACCACCGCGGATACATTCTTCCAATGTGCTACTATCATCATCATCTCAAAATTGAAACTCTAGCAATGATGATAGTAATTTTGAAAAGTATGGCAAGGCTAGCTTGTTAGTCCAAGAGCGGATGCCCAGAGTCCAACGAGAGGTGGCAGTGGAGAATTTGGTAATGGAGTAATACACACCACGGATACATTCTTCCTAACGTGCTACTATCATCATCAAATAGTAAAAAACAGTTACTCCTCCAAACATCTATTTAGCTGGTAATGTTTACTAAATGGAAGCTTAATTGCTGCACAAATCATGAAAACAAAAATTGTAACGATCCGCGCTAGTTGACCTGCTTACACTTAGTCTAACCACAAGACTCAAAAAGTTAACCTCAAGTTATACAGTAACTGCTCGCGTTTCCTTATGTACCACATTCATTTTCAAGTTATTCCCGATGTGGGACTAATGTGGGTTCTCACAATATCACAATCCAACCACTTGCCAGAGTTGGTTACATTTGGGTTCTCTACATCAATAGGGGAATACTGTGAAAGGATCGGATCAGTATGAAGTCCTTTGAATTTTCCTCTTTGGTGTTCTTTATTTTTGAACAACAATTTTTTTTAATTTTTTTTATAATCTTTGAAATTGTTACAAAAACTAAAGAACATGAGTTGGCGGCATCATACCCCTATATGTAAGAACAATAAATTCCTAAATCTAAGAATAATCTTGTGCTCAAGGACCCGAGACCCAATTCCTTGATTAGCATCCATTGGGACAAGTTCACACCTATTGGGCCAATCCAACATTTGAACAAAGCCCAAAAACATGGGCCAAGCCCAATCCAAATAAAACCAAACCTAACCCTAACTATTCTTTGGGGTCCATTTTCTCAGAGAAAATTTGAACTTTCCGATCAACACAATTACATTTCCGTCAAAAAGTAGGCAAAGACTCATTCAACGGATCAGAGAATTCGTCAAAGAGGTCGGTGGTTTGGTGTACTCCACGTTTTCTTATTTAAATTGATTCTATTTTTTTTCTTCAAGACTTAGATTTAATTTTTCATTATTTTAGTTGTTTTTTTAGTTTTTTTTAGGGTAAAATGATATCAATATAAATAAGGATGTAAGTCATAGGGAAAAGTTGATTGTTTTTTATCAACGAAAAATCGAGATTAATTCTCAAATTTGTTTGTTCAAAGAGGAAGTACCTCTAACTCAAATATTAATTGTTCTAGTTTCTTGTTGCATAAAGTTTCGTAAAAGAATGCTGTGCTACATCATGACTGATCATTCTGTTCTAAACATGCAAAAAACTTACAGACTCTAAAATATACAGATCCATTAAACAATTTAAAAATAGAAGCATCGAATTTACATGGTTCACCTAAGAAACACTACGTTTACTGCTAGTGTGAAATTTACCTAGCTATGATAAAAGAACTACAAATTTTTGCGATTACAAGACTAGATAATACCAGAAGTTCTTATCATAGTAGGCTTCACGGTTCAGATCATCGGCCTTGTTTGTTTTGGGGTCAAAAGTCTAGGAATAAAAAATTGGAAAGCAAATTTGAACATAATTGTATCCGGAATTGTCTGATACATGTTTGTATGAATGACACAATTTTACCTAGATCTGTGTTCCTACAATGCTCAATCAAGAAGCCGATCTATACAATGCCTAAGAATTATCAAGAATCTAAACAATCAAGACCTATATGATGAAAAATGGACTACTCGTACTTTTACATTTCAATCAAAAGTGATATAGAGGGAGCTGAAGTAGTAGAAGATGAGGTGAAATTGGAAGAATCTGTGTTGGAAGTATAGCTTGAGTATTTGTTTTGGTTGGTCATAGAACTAGTGGTGGTGTTCAATGGAGGAGAAAAAAACGATAGTGCGGGCTGTTTTAGTGGGAGAATGGGTGGAGGAGCTTCAAAATTAAGCACATGAATCGCTTGTCTAATTTTAGGCCGGAAATTGTGATCCGGGTGAGCACACCAAAGACCAACAATCATCAATCGTTCCATTTCTCGCTCATCAAAATCCGGTCCAAGTTTGGGGTCCGCTGCTTCAAGTAACCTTCTCATTCCATAGAGGTCCCAAACCCATTCCACCAGTCTCATTTGAGGCTCTGGCACCTTCGAATCAAAGGGTTTTCTCCCGCAAGCTATTTCCAATGCCACTATACCAAAGCTATAGACATCTGATTCCTTACTAGCTTTACCTGTTACCACACATTCCGGAGCCAAGTACCCCATGGTCCCCGCCAAAGCAGTTGTTTGGGGCTCTTTCTCGTGATCGACAAATCTAGCTAAACCGAAATCTCCCAATTTGGCATTGAAATTGGAGTCCAACATCACATTGCCTGATTTTATGTCCCTATGCACTACACATTGCTCCCATTCTTCGTGTAGATAGAGCAATGCCGAGGCCAAACCTTGGGCGATTTTATACCTTGTTGCCCATGTCAACAAGCTTTTCCCTTTGAAGAGATGGAAATCTAAGCTGCCATTTTCCATGAACTCGTAAACAAGGAGTAGTTCTTTCTTTTCGTGGCACCAACCGATGAGTTGCACCAAATTCTTGTGCCTCAACCGGCTAATAATCTTCACTTCTGCTGCGTACTCCTTTATCCCTTGTTTTGACCCCTTCGATATCCTCTTGACAGCAATATAAAAATTCAACTCCCTCAAAAAACCTCTATAAACTCCACCAAATCCTCCCTCTCCAAGCTTTTGTCCCTCCTCAAAGTTATTTGTTGCCCGAGATAATTGACTGTAGGAAAATTTCTTCGGCCCAGCACCTGCCTCGAATTCATTTTCCAAGGACATCTCAATGTCAAACTCATCCTCTTCTTTTGCTCTACTTCTCCTCCACAAGCCAAATCCAACCAAAACAAACCCACCAAATAAAACACCCAAGCCGACAACTGATCCCACCACAACTCCAAGGGAGCTTTTATTCGATCCCGGTTTCACTGGACCTGTATTATTGGTCTCATTAGTTTCCAAACTTGAACTAAATTCCCATGATTTTATAGTATGTGTCTCAATATTTGCACCTGTTGAAGCTGAGAACCCAATTGTTACCCAATCGGGTAAGTATTTCCTCAGATCAACAGTGAAATGAATGGAATCTTTCACTTTGGAATTATTAGTAGTAAAAACTACACTTAAATTGTATGAGCTTGAATCATACCTAATCCAAGCCTCGTTCTCTATCCCATGAGTTATATTACAGTACCAAACAGCAGTAACATTTGATGTAATAGAATTGACATCGATACCTACATGAGTAGCCAGGCCGACCGGGTCCACGGAATTCTTGTACGTATCAAACTCCACGGCAACAAAAGGGCTAGTGTGTACTATCGTAACTGGGTCAATTGGGAGGCCCATTGCACCACCAGCCGTGGAATTCGACCCATTCGGAGCGAGAAAGAAGGCGAGACCATCGCCGAAGTTGGTTCTCCCTTGCGAATCAATCACAAAAACGAAATGGGTGGAGAAATCTGTTAATTTTCCAGTGGAATTATCCCAAAGGTGAAGGGATTCTTTGTAAGTTACTTTACCAGCTTCTTGTTGCAAATTGGAGCTGAGTGTGTTGGGGGTGACTTCTAGGCCTCGGGTCGACCTAAAGGCCCTTGGGGATAGTGTTAGGTTGACATTTTGAACTTGAAGGGATAAGTCGGACAGGTTGAAGGTGAGTGAAGTTGTTTGAGGAAATAGAATGCAGAGGAAGGATATGGAGAGAGAATATAGCAGGATTTTTTGGAAGTTGAAGATAGCCATGGCTCTGTGTTTTGGATTAGTTTTTGGCATTTAAATAACCCAAGAAGAGTTCTTTTGAAATGATGAATTAGTCCTCGTGTACGTACTGATTCAAATGCAAAAAAAAATTGCTTTACTTACGAGCCCAAGAAGAGTTCTTACGTCATAATTCACCAACTATTGGAGAACTTTCTTGGTCAACTTTATGTTTTTGGATTCGATTTTGATTGGTTTGATTCTAGTAGGGCAGACTTTTGCATGGTTTGGGCAAGTGAATTGAATCTAAAATATCATTGACCGATATACGAGATGGACCCATTGTTGACAAAGAGATGAATAAATAAATTATGGAAGCAGGTTAATTTGCTGCCAAAGGACTCAAAAAGGGAAAATTACCGGACAAAGGTGTTGACTAGATTATTCATCATTCAATGGTCCAGAATTTTGAAATCACCTACAATATGACATTTCCAAAAATAATGACCGACATGCCCACTCGAAATGACCCTTTTACCCTACCATACACAAAATTCCCAAATTTTTGAAACACATTATTGTCTTCTCCTCTCTGTGTAACAGGTCTCTCTCTCTCTCTCCGATTCTGCTCTCATTTTGGGATTTTCACAAATCAATTTCCTCTCTCGAATCTGCTTCTATGATCTTGTGGAGATCTTAGGATGTGTTTTTGGATGTCAATTTTGTTGAGAATTAAACTATTTGTTTTGATTTTAGATTTTTTTTTTCCATCTTCTTTCTGTTTTGTGTTTGAAAGAACTATTACCTTTTTTCTAAGACTGGTTATGAATAAATACAAAATTAGTGCTAATTGACTAAATGCAAGTATAATACTATGCAACTACAACATGGGTCAGGACAAGTCATTCTAAAAAAGTGATCAAATTAAGCACATTATGCGGTCGTGACCAACAACAGTATGGGTCAGGACCAACTATAACATGGGTCAGGACCAAGTCGTTTCGAAATAGTGATCAAAACACAATATAGTCTGCGATGGCGACCAACTACAATATGGGTTTGGATCAACTACAATATGAGTTTTGGACCAACTACAATATGTGTCGGGACCAAGTCGTTTCGAAACTTCTCATGGCATACTTTGATCAGGACACAATTGGTCAACTTTCTTACTTAAAACTTCTATTAGTGTCAAGGCCGGTCCCGAGATCTTCAGGGCCTAGGCGAACTTTTAAAAAGAGCTCTTAACGAGGTTAATAAAATGTAAAATCGAGTAAATTCTAAAATAAAATTAACAGAAGGTTAACAAAGCACAATAATTAAAATGGTTTTCTAGCTTCAACTTAAATGATTCAGTTTATTAGTGGTATTAACGGTTCAAACTAGGAATTCTTGATTTTCTAAAAGTGCTAATATAAAGAGGATTATTTAATTTCGTATCACATTTATATTGAGAATCCCACAATTAGAAAATAGTACTAAGGCTCTGAGTCTAAAACTTAATGAAAATAAATACTATTTCTAAAATCAATAAGACTTGGAACGCTTGGGTTTAGTCTTTGTTCATCCTCCACTTAAGAGGGTGAACATTACCCTTCGTCTTATTGGTTGAAATGGTGTGAATCCCACCACAAAGTGATGTCATACTTACCAAAAAGTGTATTGCTGGGGAGACCTACACCATTTCAACCAATAAAAGAGAGAGTATTGTTCATCCTTTTTTAAGGAGGGTGAACAAAATTGCATTCAGCTAAATCATTGAAGCAGACAAACAGTCCTCTAGAGGGGATGAGTATTCCCCAGATGGAGCTAGCTGTTCTGCTTATGTAAATTAGCTTATGTTGGAATACGTTTTCGATCTATTGGTTTTGCCAAGTGCATCTCAGTTTGATTTCCTCCAGACATCATACTCAGTAGTTCTCTGTTATTATGCAGGAAACTCACAATAGACTTTTTAAACATGATTTACTTACTACTACCTTCTTGTTTTTCTAACTTCTTGGTGATTGCAAGTTTAAGCACTGTATCTTCCAGTTAATTTACATAGCCACATAATGTTGTTTTGCGTGGAAGATGCGAAGACATAGCATCCTTTTGACACTAACTATGCTAAATTTGTACGGATTTGAGTATTATTACACTCATATAGGGTGTTTAGGCTTCTGCCTAAATTAGTGTTCTTAATTGGATTCTTACCAATCGTAGGTTTGGATCTCGATTTGGGTAGATGATTGTTCTTTGAACATAATATTATTTCTTTACTCATATTAGTCTTGTAACAATTTCAAGATTAATAAAAAAAAATTTGCCATTCAAAAATGCTCTCTATATTCGATCACAGATATGCATTCTTTATCACAAGACTTCAAATAAACAATTAGACTCTCAATTAACAAGGACTTTGAACACTTGCGAGAGAGAGAGAGAGAGAGAGAGAGAGAGAGAGAGAGAGAGAGAGAGAGAGAGAGAGAGAGAGAGAGAGAGAGAGAGAGAGATGCATGCTTTATCACAAAACTTCAAATAAACAAAGACTCTCAATTAGCAATGATGATAGTAATTTTGAAAAGTATGGCAAGGCTTGTTAGTCCAAGAGCGGACGCCCAGACTCCAATGAGAGGCGGCACTGGAGAATTTGATAATGGAGTAATACACACCGCAGATACATTCTTTCAATGTGCTACTATATATCATCATCATCTCAAATTGAAACTCTAGCAATGATGATAGTAATTTTGAAAAGTATGGCAAGGCTTGTTAGTCCAAGATCAGATGCCCAGACTCCAACGAGAGGCGGCAATGGAGAATTTGGTAATGGAGCAATACACACTGCGGATACATTCTTCCAATGTGCTACTATCATCATCATCTCAAAATTGAAACTCTAGCAATGATGATAGTAAATTAAATTTTGAAAAGTATGGCAAGGCTTGTTAGTCCAAGAGTGGACGCCCAGACTCCAATGAGAGGCGGCTGTGGAGAATTTGGTAATGGAGTAATACACACCGCAGATACATTCTTCCAATGTGCTACTATCTTCATCATCTCAAATAGTAAAAATTAGTTACTCCTCAAAACATCTATTTAGTTGGTAATGTTTACTAAATGGAAGCTTAATTGCTGCACAAATCATGAAAACAAAAACTGTAATGACCGGTACTACATGACCTGCTTACCCTTAGCCTAACTACAAGATTCAAAAAGTTAACCTCAAATTATATAGTAGCTGCTCGCGTTTCCTTATGTACCACATTCATTTTCAAGTTATTCCCGATGTGGGACTAATGTGGGTTCTCACAAAATCACAATCCAACCACTTGCCAGAGTTGGTTACATTTGGGTTCTCTGCATCAACAGGGGAATACTGTGAAAGGATCGGATCAGTATGAAGTCCTTTGAATTTTCCCCTTTGATGTTCTTTTTTGAACGACAATTTTTTTTTTTTTATAATCTTTGAAATTGTTACAAAAATTAAAGAACATGAGTTGACAACATCATATATACCCCTATATGTAAGAACAATAAATTTCTAAATTTAAGAATAATCCTTGTGCCCAAGGACCCGAGACCTAATCCCTTGATTAGGACCCATTGAGATAAGTCCACACCTATTGGACCAAGCCCAGAACATTTGAACAAAGCCCAAAAACATGGGCCAAGCCCAAACCAAATAAAACCAAACCTAACCCTAACTATTCTTTTGGGACCATTTTCTCAGAGAAAATTTGAACTTTCCAATCTAGACAATGGAGTATTTCCGTCGAAAAGTAGGCAAAGACTCATTCAACGTATTTACCCAAAAAAAAATAAAAAAGACTCATTCAACAAATCAGAGAATTCGTCAAAGAGATCGGTGGTTTGGTGTACTCCACGTTTATGTGCCGTGCCCCACTGAAAAAGAGAGGACACGTTTACGTGCCGTGCCCCGTTTGGTGTACTCCACGTTTACGGATAAAATGAAAGATAAGTGCTGAGAGAGAGAGAGAGAGAGAGAGAGAGAGAGAGGGGGCAGCGGTTAGGGGTGTCAAACGTGCCTGTCGTGCCGTGCCATGGCGTGCCGTGCCCGTGCCGTGCCCGTACCGTGCCATGGTGGGCCATTTTGCTTTGTCGGGCCGTGTCGGGCCGTGCCTTTTTGAAGTCGTGCCGTGCCCGATTAATTAATCGTGCCGCGTCGTGCCGTGCCTTTTTGTCGGGTCGGGTCGTACCGTGCCTTTTTGAAGTCGTGCCGTGCCCGATTAATTAATCGTGCCGCGTCGTGCCGTGCCTTTTTGTCGGATCGGGTCGTACCGTGCCTTTTTAGATCGGGTTGTGTCGTGCCGTGCCCTTTTTTTTTGTCGGGTCGTGCCATGCCTTTTTAAATTAATCATGTGGCGTCATGCCGTGCTTTTTTTGTCGGGTCGTGCCGTGCCGGCCCGTTTAATTAATCGTGTGTCGTGTTGTGCCGTGCCTTTTTAAATCGTGTTGTGCCATCGATTAATTATTCTATCATTTTTGGGAACTTGGATCAAACTTGGTTAGCAAACAGCCTAAACGGCTAAACTTGTAAAAGATTTCACTTTTTGTTGTTCTTGATGAATATAATGTGCAGTGCTCTTCTTTTTCACCGGCTCATGGGACGAAAAGTCCTGGCAACTACCTTCAATGGGACAAATAAAGTCCGCGCTTACACTCACTGTGCCCAAAGATCTGTAAGTAACCAACACCTCACTATTCTACCAAATTGTGTCTATCCAGCACTATACATGTATTTGCCTAGACTGATATTGGGTTTGCCTGTGACAGAAAGGAATCACATTGCTTTTGATAAACCTAGATGGAAACAACACAGCACAAGTTGGGGTTTCTATTTCAAATGTGATAGTGACATAGCCCCTTAATCGGAACTCAGCGCCCCTGTCTGCAAACTCTGGTGGCATAATAAGAGAAGAATACCATTTAACAGCCACAAATGGAGATTTACAGAGCCAAACAGTGCTTCTAAATGGGAAACCACTAACTGTGGATTCCTCTGGAGGAATTCCTCCCTTGCTACCCATGAGTGTGAAGTGTGAACCCTTCGCAACCTGTAACTGTTGGTCCTTACTCTATAGTGTTTGTGCACTTTCCCAGTATTCGGGTTCCTGCTTGTAAGTAGGCAGCAAGGCTTGCTCATCTACAACAATTGTAAATCCGGTTTCCTATTCCAGATTCGGATTATGCGCTTATTGAGTAATGTAAACATCGGAAGGCTATACATAATACTCCCCTAAAAAGGTGAAAACTATACTTCAGTCGTTATACTATCTATCACCGGACGAACTTGGAATAGCAGCACAAAAGAGTCTAACAAAGATTCCACAAAACCTCATAAGTTATCTCACTATAAAGTCTCGAAGCACAATGCCACGATGGTCATAACTCATAAGTCATTAACATAACTAGAAACCCTTATAACTAGACTTCTCTCATGATACCCCACTTCATCACGAAACCACAACACTATGTAACATTCACCACAAGTACGCCGATGTGCATTAAAAAAAAGAAGGAAAGAGATGCAAGTGAAGTTATAGTTCAATGGCAGACACCATGTACTCCATGTATTTGACATTTGCATTCAGTTTCATTCAGTTTCTCCATCTCAGACACTCATGTTCCATTTGACATTTTCCTTTCCCTCATGAACACCACAAATCGCTGAATGCAACATGACGGTGGGTTTCCAACAATGACACCCCGAGAAGCCACTCAAGCTGCAGAAATCTGCTGCTCTTGCATGGAAAGCGCATGGAAAGCGGAACAGCTGGTCTCCAACTTGTTATTTTAGGACTATCCATGAGAGCAATACCCACAGCAGCCAACTCTTTCCTAATTGAATCCGACTTCTCATACTCTTTGCTCATTCGTGCACTCGTCCTTTCTTCAATCTTCTGCAGTACTTGATCTTCGGTCAGCTTTGCACGCTTCAATGCCTTTTCCATCAGCTGCTGCAATACCTGCAGTACACAAGAATTGATGTGAGCGAAAATGGGATGACTAGCCATCATAGCAACAAGGATGTATTACTTGGTTCACTGAATAGTGTTTTCCTTAATAGACAACAGAAATGCATGTAAAATGGAAGCATTGGAACCCCCTAGAGTGATTCATCCATGGCATCCATGAACAAGTTGAATCAAATTATTCCAGTTGAACAAAAAAAAAAAAAAACTTGCAAAATTTGGTCACTCCTGTATTTATCATGTTGCCGTTTCATATTAATTAGGCTAAAAACTTATGTCCAAACAACCAACCCAAAAGCAAGCAGCAATGTAGACACAAGGATTAACAACTTATGATCGAAAGCCAGATCAAACTGACATGTGTACGGTTCTATAACCTGCAGGACCAGAAAAAGAACAAGAAGGAACAATAACGATGCTTTTTCAGTAACATTTTATTACTTAGCAGGAAAAAAAAAAAGTTAGAGCTACAAGAATCTGTTTAGATAGCTTGATATACATTTTTGGGCCCATTTCCTAACTTAAGCATTTGGACAATTGGTAATGATATCAGAGGTTGGGAGAGGTCTTGGGTTCAAGCCTCTCGGCCCTCTCTATATGCACTGATTCGCCGCTTGCATTATGTTTCTCCCGTTGACATTCTTTCACAATGTTTTTGGATATTTACATCTCCAAGTGCAAGACGGGTTGCACGTGAGGGAGGGTTTTAGATAGCTTGATATCCATTGGTCAGCCCATTCCTAACAACTTGGGTTTTTGTGACAATTGGTAACTTAACAGAATTGACAAAAAAAAAACTGAAACAACATAAAAACTGGAAGCCTGTTTACTAAGGTTTCTGACATTATAAGTCTTAGAAGGAAAACAAGGGACATTTTTAAACATAACAAATACCAAATCACTTTACCTGCCGGATTGTGAAGAAGTTCCCTAGTGACTTGGACATTTTCTCTGAGTCAATGGTTACAAATCCATTGTGTATCCAGTAGCTTACATTACTCTTCTTACATGCAGCACAACTCTGAGCAATTTCATTTTCATGGTGGGGGAAGATAAGATCCATCCCTCCACCATGTATGTCGAAAAAGTATCCTAAATAAGCAGCACTCATAGCAGGTAATGGAAGATAAATGTAAATGGCCATAACACTGCCAAAAACACCACTGAACTAAACAGAATCAGTGACTACTGACTAGCACATTCGATTATTGAGGCACAAGGAAACCAGCTGACTATTGCTTGAACAGAAAACAGCAAACTAGTCAACACAGCAGCTCGATCAGCAAACTACCTAATAATAGCCAAAGCAAAGGCCAACCCAAGTCCCAAGGTAGTACAACTAACAAACTAACAGACTGGAGGGGCTAGGCCGCCACCTCAACTCAGCAAACAGAATATGCGAAGGGTTATGCCACCACCTCGGCTAAGCAATGCAATCAAATAAAACTAACTATACTAACAAAAAACAAACTCAATATTTAGCTTGGCTTCGTTACACCTCAGGTTTGGCATAAAACCAGGTTAGAGGTATCCACCAAGCTAAATACGAGCTACTAACACATAAACTACTCGAATCTTTATTGTTTTTTTTGGGTAAATTCGAATCTTTACTGTTCTTAGATTCAAAATACGCAGTTTGAACTGTTTGAATACCAAAATTAAATACGTGAAATAGTAAGGATTGGAGCATTCAGTTTCTCAATAAAACTGGTTAAAACTATTTCCAGCACATAAGCAGTAAGCACCATTTACTTTAATTGAGGTTATCATAAAAAAGCCATGGATACAAAAATAAGTGAGAAAATCCACCTTCTAAATAAGTGAGAAAATCAGCCTTCACATGGTTTGGTCCTTGACTCCTTGGCGTCAACGATGTCCTACAAAACAAGAACTAGCACCAGCAGCAGCAGAAAACAGGTATATGAAAGCCAAATGAACAAGGAAAATGAATAAGAAAATTGAATTCTGCTCAGATATTAATCCCTTTTATCATCATAGCAGAAAATTGAAATGGGTGCAACGTTAAGTTGCCATTATGGCCTTCATAAGTTGCAACACCACTTCATAGTTCATAACAATACGACTACGGCTCAGACATTAGTGTTTTTTTTATCATCATAGCCGGAAACTGAAATGGATGCGGCAACGTTAAGTTGCCATTAAGGCCTTCATAAGTTGCAACACAATCACACTTCGCTTAGCCAAAAACTGGGGTTGTATCTGTGGCTTATTCATTTCAGACTAAAAGGAGACACACACACACACACTGACACACACCCCACAAGGCCACAACGCATCCAGGCAACATCCACTTCAGTTAACTGAAGCTAAGCAGACCACAAGGCATGCAGCAAAACTTAGGCTCAGCATATTAGTTAAGAAAATACATCATAGCCAAAAACTGAAACGGGGGCAACAATTTAAGGCCTTCATAAGTTGCCACAACATCCACTTCAGCCCACTTACTGAAATGAATAAGCCACAAAACACCACACTGCCACACACACACACACTGACACACACCACAACGCATGCAGGCAACATCCACTTCAGTTAAGTGAAGCTAAACAGACCACAAGGCATGCATTAAAACTTAGGCTCAGCATATTAGTTAAGAAAATACATCATAGCCAAAAACTGAAGCAGGGGCAACATCATGTTGCCATTTAAGGCCTTCATAAGTTGCCACAACATCCACTTCAGCCCACTTACTGAAATGGATAAGCCACATCCAAAAACTGAAGTAGGGGCAACATCATAAGTTGCCACAACACAATATTGAAATGAATAAGCCACAGATACAACCCCAGCATAAGAAATGAATAACAGAATCAAACCAAATGCCAGCAGGTCCAGCAGGTCCCCTAATCACTGTCTATATCAGAATCTGCAAAATAGCCTCTGAATTCATCTTTAGCTGAGCGTATTTGAATTCCAAGGCGTGCATCCTCCCAATCTTTCAAGCATATGAGACAATCCAAAATGTCTGGAGCTAGTCTGCTCCTCCTCTCATCCAAAACTCTTTTACCTGCACTAAAAGCAGATTCGGATGCCACTGTAGACACAGGAGAGGTTAGTAGATCACGTGCCATGATTGAAAGAACAGGATATTTATCTTCATTTTTTTTCCACCAAGCTAAGACATCAAAATCACGCCTGTCATTCACGTTAACAGATTCTAGGTCTAAATATTTCTCAAGTTCAATGCGTGAAGTTACAGTGCTACTTTCTATTCCTGAATTTGAACTAACGAAATCCCAAAATTCATCATTGGTACTTGAAGAAGATGTTAAAGGAGCAGCAGTACAGGCAGCAGCATTAGAACGAAACTTAGAGTCATATTTAGCATACATGGTAGTCAATAAATCATACACATCAGCTGAAGAAAGTAAAGTAGCAATCCCTAAATTCGTACCAATCTCTCTTAAGAGCAAGCTAACACCTTGTAACTTCATCCTAGGGTCCATTACTGCAGCTAACATAAATATTGGTGGCATGTCCTCATAATATTTTTTGAATTTTCCTTCCATATCTATACAAGCATGTGCAAAATTTGGATGTTCCCTATGTTTACGAAAATTGACACTGATATTGAAAAGATGATGAAGCACAATACAAGAAGTAGGATAACGAACACCCGAACAAGCTACGGTAGCAGCATAAAACACTTTTAAAAATTTCATGAACTGAAAACCAATTTCCCAATCAGCTGAAGTTAAAGGAGTACCACGACACGGTCGATACCTCTGATTAACATACACAGATATTGCATCACTATATTTCCTACAAGACTTTAACATAATGTAGGTCGAATTCCAACGAGTTTGAACATCAGAGTTCATATTTTTGGGTTTAAGACTGTAAAGTGATGTGCACATTTTATCAAATTCTTGTTGCCTAGATGGGGAAGTAGCAATAAAAAGAACAGCATCTCTAATTCTTTTAATCTGTGGAGCTATATGTGTCAAACCATCTTGCACAACTAAGTTAATGACATGGCATACACATCGCAAATGCAATAATTCACCAAAATAAGGAGTCGTCAAATTTCTTCTAAACAGTGGAAGTGTAGCACTATTAGCGCTATGGTTGTCAAAAGTAATGCCATAAACTTTATCAACAACTTCAAAATCCCTAATAACACCCATAATACTTTCAAAAATCTGTTCAGCATCGTGAGGAAACTCCACTAAACGGAAAGCAATAATTTTTTTTTGCAAAGTCCAACTAGAGTCTATATAATGAGCAGTCACACAAATATAACCACGATTATTTATACCAGACCACATATCAGAAGTAAAACCTATTGCACCAACAGTTGCAAGTTCACTAATCAAATCTTTTTTAACTTCACTAAAAGCTTTCTTTGTATCACTACGGGTTGAATTTCTAGAAACTTTAGAAAATGAAGGATTCAGACAATCTTTGACAAAATATTCAAATCTAATATCATCACCAAAAGTAAAAGGTTGTTCTGCTGCAGCTACATAAAGGGCCAGTCCATGTCTCATTTTTTCTTTTGAATAAACAAAATTACTATTAGATGCACCAGCAATTTTATCAGCATGTTTATTTCTTATATGTCTACCATGTGGCCCTACACCATTATAACTTTTGCATACATAATGTCTGTCACAATAATGGCATACAGCCCTACGGCCTATGTCAATACCACTTTTATCATTGAAGTTATCAACTATAGAGAAATGATTCCATACCCATGAGTAGCGTCGTGACCTTTTTGAACCACTAAGGCTTGAATTTGCAGCTGTAGGAGTAGCACTAGAACCTAAAGGTCCTGTTCCACTTCCACCACCAACAATGTTTGAAGCAGCCTCCTCACCTACAGAACCCATACCCTGTGGTGCAATAGGGTTTTGTGGTTGTTCATCAGAAGAAGAACCTGACTGGGAGTCACGATCCTCCCCATTTCCAGGAGCCATCTACAAAAAAGCACCATAACAAGGGTTATTAAAGGGGAAACACGAAAGCCCTAATTTTGTAACCCTAAATGCAATATTCAAGTAAATAGCTTCACAGATCCTACTTAGTGGCTCAGTGGCTGTGGGTACAATATAACAGCAGACTGACAAAATCATATGCAACAGCAGCAACACTAGACTGACTAATCACATGGGAAGTGATTAATCACACTAGACTGTTAATCACACTAGACTGATTATAACACTAGACTGATTAATCACTGCAAAATCAGTTTTGACAAATTTGTCAAAAATATACTAATAGAAGAAATTAGTAACAAAATCATCAGATCTGGCCTAACTGGTCAAAACCCTAATTTAAGAAATTAGTAACCACAGACCTAATTTCGTAACCCTAATTTCAAGAACCCTAATTTCAGAAATTAGTAACAAAAGCCCTAATTTCGTAACCCTGATTTCATAAATTAGTAACAATTAACAAGAGCCCTAATTCATAAGAATTAACAAAAGCCCTAATTTCAAAAACCAGGTCAAATCAAAACCCTAATTTCAGAAACCCTAATTACAGTAAATAAGTGGAGACTGGAGAGGGAAGTGAGAGAGGTACCTGTGCTCAGAGGGATACGGTGACTGATGTGAGTGAGTCGGTGAGCTGAGGACCTGAGGTGATGAGAGAGTCGGAGAGACAGACGTTGGGAGACTGATGGTCACCGTCTCACCTCACCGGGTCACCGTCTCACCGGGTCACCGTCTCACCGGGTCACCGTTTGAGAATCGAGATTTGTGTCACCGGAAAGTCGAAAACAGAGAGAGAGAGAGAGAGAGAGAGAGAGGTGAGCAGCGAGACAGAGGGAGAGAGAGAGAGTCTGAGACTGAGAGAGTGAGAGAGGTGAATCAGTGAATGTATGAATCCGAAGAAATAAGGCGTGGCCTGGTGGTGGTGGTGGTGGTGGAATCGAACGTTGAGAACTTGAGAGGAGTTAGAGTTGAGACTTGAGAGGAGTAGAGGACAGAGAGACGTTGAGAGAGACAGAGAGAGTTCGAGATCTGAGATGAGAATGACTGAATGAGATGTCTGCTAGGGCAGCATCTCATTCCTTTTATATGATCTTTGTGATCATGTGCATACGAGTCACCATAATCCATATGCACCAACTTATCGAAAATTCTCGTAGAGTCCTATAATGCATCACTCGAGGGCCACCCGAGCTGTTTGTTGAAAATCCAAACCGTCTACCTTTTATGTGGGAGTGATTATATCATTCGTGCAAAAAATAAAGTAATTTGGTTATCGTTATATACTTGATCCCACATAACAAATAAATTTCTATTAATGAATCTACACCCCGGTGAAAGGGCTTCCAAAACCCGATAGACCCAAAAATTTGCGAGAGTGATTAAAACACCAAGAACAACAAAATGAACGGTATGGATCGTCATAGTTGTGTTGCGATCGTGTGGCTAACATACATTAGACTATAGCAGAATACTTTTGTTTAGAACCAAGTAAGTGCAGTATATAGATTTGAAAGATAGCTATAGACTCATTTTTTCGAATGTTCGATCTAAACCGTTACGATTTAACGTATTATCAATTATATCATTTTGGCCCAAAGTGGAGATAATCGGATGTCGGTAACCACATGATCAGATCACATTCTGTGCTTTTAAAGGCATTAAAGTCATATAATGGACCACTCTACGGCCGTTTGAGTTATTTTTTGAAAATCGGAACCGTCTACCTTTTACGTGGGAGGGAATCGAGGGATTATATCATTCATGTCAACAATCAAGCAAATTATTTATCATTACATACTTGATCGGACTGATTCGAACGTAAAAAAAACCATTCAAACAATGATTCCGTGTCCCGATGAAAGAGTTTTCAAAATCCGATAGACCAAAAAATTAATGAGAATGATTAAAACACCAAGAAAAACAAGATGAACAATATCGATCATCGTGATTGTGTCTTCAACTTCCTAGAGCAAAAAACTTCACATAGAGTCAATTTCCCACCTTATTTTCCCATCTGTTTAAGTTGGGTCCAAACCCAATGGGATGAGAATTGAAGTCTTGTCCCCGTTTTAGTTGTAGTTGCCCCATTTTAGTTGTAGTTGTGTACTTTTTGAGATGTGTGTCAAGTCTCCAAGGACTTGGGTTCGAACCCCATAGGCCATAGTCCATAGAGATTTTTTTTTAAAACCAATTATTTTTTTAAAATTAGTTTTTTTTCTTATTTATTTTCTTTGTCTCTTTTTTTTTAAAAATCTTTATTAGATAAAACACTACTAGTCTACAGTCTACTACCAACTGAAATTGCCCCACTAAGGTGAAAAAAAAATGGTCTTGCTGGGCCTGGGATTGTTTTGCACTCATATTTTTAGACCTTATCAATGTTAAATCAAGTTTGCTTTATCTTTTGATGTGTGTACATACAAATTAATGGAAAGATATTGTGGTAAATTCACGAGATAAACAAAAAAGAGTGCAAATATATAAAAAAAGAAGAAGAAAATAACCATTCCCCTTATTTTTATTAATATATCAGATTATTAGGCAATTTATTTTTAACTATTTCCGTCACGATTTACAACATCCTCTCATTTACTCTCCAATTATTTTTATGTTTGAATTTTGATTCAAAATTTCTTAATCATATAAAAAAAATTAAAATCTTATTTTACTTAAATAAAAGGAAAAGATTAAAAGATTATTGGATTATCAAAAAATACACAGAAATAAAAGTAAACTATAATCTGAGACCGTGTCGTGCCGTGCCGTGCCGTGCCGTGCCAGACTATTGGATTATCGTGCCCGTGCCCGTGCCCGTGTCGTGCCGTGCCAGACTAATTTCCGTGTCGTGCCGTGCCAGACTAACTTTCGTGCCGTGCCCGTGTCGTTCCCCCTCACTTCCGTGCCCGTGCCGTGCCTGGCTAGAACCGTGTCGTGCCGTGTCGTGACTCGTGCCCCATCCCACTTCCGTGTCGTGCCCGTGCCGTGCCCGTCTAAGACCGTGTCGTGCCGTGCCGTGCCAGGCCAACTTTCGTGCCGTGCCCGTGTCGTTCCCGCTCACTTCCGTGCCCGTGTCGTGCCGCGTGCCCACTAAGACCGTGCCGTTCCAGGATTATTCCATGCCCGTGCCGTGCCGTGCCGCCTTCAAACGTGCCGTGCCCGTGCCGTGCCCGTGCCGACCCGACCCATTTTACACCTCTAGCAGCGGTCAAGAATATCTTCTGTAGCTGACAAAGGCAAATTTGGAATTAAGGACATCCGTTTGAATGAAAAAGTTTGAAATGACTTGAGGCAAGTCAATATTCTAGAAATATATGTATTTTATTTTATAAATTTTAAATTATTTTTTTATCAGAAATATTTTCGTTTTAACAGTAATTGTCTAGAATATTAGGTTTTCTTATTTAGATTGATTCTATTTTCTTTATAGTATTATTTTCTTGTTTTTCAAGACTTAGATTTAACTTTTCAATATTTTATGCTGTGTTTGGTTGGTTTTTGAAAAGCTTTTTGAAAAATAATAAGGATAATAAGTGGAGAGAGATAAAGAGAGAAATGTTGAAAGCATGGAGAATCTAGGAGAAATTTTTTGAAAAATTCTTTTTGAAAACTAAAGAGAACAAGGCATAAGTTGTTAGTAGTTTTTTTTAGGGTAGAATGATATCAATATAAATAAGGATGTAAGCTATATGGCAAGATGATTGTTTTTTATTAACGAAAAATTGAGATTAATTCTCAAATTCGTTTGTTCAAAGAGGAAGTACCACTAACTCAAATATTAATTGTTCTAGTTTCTTGTTGTAAAAAAGTTTCGTAAAAAAATGCTGCACTGCATCATGACCGATCATTCTGTTCTAAACATGCAAAAAACTTACAGACTCTAGAATATACAAATGAATTAAACAATTTAAAAATAGAAGCATTGAATTTACGTGGTTCACCTAAGAAACACTACGTTTACTGCTAGTGTGAAATTTACTATGATAAAAGGAACTACGAATATTTTGCGATTACAAGACTAGATAATACCAGAAGTACTAATCATAGTAGGCTTCACGGTTCAGATCACCGGCCTTGTTCGTTTTGGAGTCTCAAAACTCCTGAGCACGATCTCCGATAAATTTTTTCTATTTCTCTTCACTCATTAATCTTAAAAATCACCCACAAAACCCAAACGGAACAGGGCTATGACTGGTGACTTTTCCAACATACGTTTCACTAGTTATGTTATAAAGTGCAAGCTTGAACCATGTCCAAGTGTGAAACCAACCACAATCACCTAAGCTTTCACTTCTTTTTGTCTCCATGATCACCTCCTTCTTCTTCTTTCTGTTAATCCCTTTTGCTACCCCATTGGAATTCAGTCTCCCATCCATAACACCAGACAATTCATTGGCATTAAACACTACCGGAGATGCTTACATCTCCGCCAATGGCATTCAACTCACTCCAGACCCAAATGACAACACCAACACTTCATCACTCCTACATAAGATCGGCCGCGCCACCTATATCCAACCCCTTCACTTGTGGGACAGCGCCACGGGAAATCTCACTGACTTCAGCACGAATTTCTCCTTCGTGATTCAAGGAGAAAACTATGGTGAAGGGATTACCTTTTTCCTTTCTCCCAATGGTTCTAACATTCCACCGGACTCGGGCGGTGGTGGACTTGGCCTGGTTAATGAGAATGGAACATCTACATTTGTTGCAGTGGAATTCGATACTTATAGAAACACTTGGGAAACCAGTTTTCCCATCAATCATGTGGGTATAAATATCAACACTATGAGGTCTGTGGTAAATGAATATTGGGCGAGTGGTATTAGCGATGGGAGAACAAATGAAGCCCGGATTAAGTATGATTCTAGCACCAAAAACCTTAGTGTTGCATTCACTTATTTTGAGAATGGTGATATAGTTTTTCGGAATCTTTATTACGTAGTTGATCTAAGTGCTCATTTGCCAGAGTGGGTTACTTTTGGTTTCTCTGGTTCAACAGGGTCGTCCTACGAAAAAAATAGCGTCCAGTCATGGGAATTTTCGACCGCCCGTTTAGGAATCGACGAGGGAGGAAAAGAGGGTGCGAAAGGGGGGGACAAGACGGGATTGGTGGTGGGATTGAGCGTTGGTTTTGGTGTGCTGGTTTTGATTGGTTTGATTGTTTTGGGGTTGTGGAGAAAAAGTAGAGGGAGAAAAAAGGACGAGCCATTACCAATACGAGAACGATCAATGGACGATGAATTCAAAAGGGGCACCGGGGCTAGGAAATTCTCGTATGAGGAATTGGAGATCGCGACAGAAAATTTCTCGGAGGAAAGGAAACTTGGAGCAGGGGGATTTGGTGGGGTTTACAGAGGATTTCTAAAGGAAATGAATTCCGACGTTGCTGTTAAGAGGGTGTCAAGGGAGTCCAAACAAGGCCTAAAAGAGTACGCATCGGAAGTGAAAATCATAAGCCAGTTGAGGCACAGGAACTTGGTGCAACTCATGGGCTGGTGCCACGATAAAGGCGAGCTCTTGCTAGTTTACGAGTTCATGCCTAATGGAAGTCTGGACTCTCATTTATTCAAGGCGAAAAGTTTGTTAACTTGGGATATAAGGTACAAAATCGCGCAAGGCCTAGCCTCAGCATTGTTCTATTTACACGAAGAATGGGAGCGGTGCGTGGTGCATAGGGACATAAAATCGAGCAACGTGATGTTGGATTCTAATTTCAATGCCAAATTGGGAGATTTCGGGCTAGCTAGGCTGGTCGACCACGAGGAACAGGTCGAGACCACTGTTGTGGCTGGGACCAGAGGTTACATGGCTCCAGAGTGTCTCATCACGGGAAAAGCTAGCAAGGAATCGGATGTCTACAGCTTCGGGGTCGTGGCATTGGAAATAGCATGTGGGAGGAGACCCATTGAGCCCAATGCACAGCAAAATGAGGTCAAAATGGTGGATTGGGTGTGGGAACTGTATGGAAATGGGAAAATCCTGGAGGCGGTTGACCCGAGACTAGGTAACGGATATGATGAAAAGATCATGGAGTGTTTGATGGTTGTTGGGCTTTGGTGTGCGAACCCGGATTGGGTCCATAGGCCCTCCATCAGGCAAGCGATTCTGGTGCTGAATTTTGAAGTTCCATTGCCTGTACTTCCGGAGAAAATGCCCGTGCCGACGTCTTTTGGTCCTCCGGGAAGTTCTTTCGGATCTTATGCTAATTCATCGTTCTACGCATCCGGGAGCAGCAGTCAAGTACAGTCTTCAAGCTATAGTGGCAATAGCAATAACAGTGTTGCAAAGTCGCTGCCTTCTCATCCTGCTCCAGCTGCTGTTTCTTTTTCCTCTCCCCACGGGATTACAACCTAAGTCAATCTAGTTTGAAATTGTTCCGTTTGTTTCCCGTGGGATGTTATATTTTCTGTTTTTCTTTCTTTTTCTTTTGCATTATATGTTGTATTTTCTGCTTGGTATTGTTGTCGTTTTTGTTTTTCGTGGTTTCAGATGCAATGGCAATGAAATGTTCAAAATACTCGACGTTTTCATTCTTGTGTGAAATAGTTTCCGACGTCTTGGTGTTTGCCTGAAAGTGAATTGTTTTCCTAATTTTTGTCCGGAAACAGTTTTCGGAAGCAGTTTAATTGCTAGCTGAACAGGTTTTGCGATTTGTCCGGAATGAAAGCAAGCATTATCCGATGATCTGAGATTCTCATTTGGTATTTTCGTGGGTGCAAATGTTACTGCCCTAAAATTTTAAGAATTTCGAAGAACATCATGCTTGCGATATCAAAGAACTCATCAGGTGTATCTCACCCCTTGTTTCTCATGGCATACTTGGACCAAGGCACAATTTGTCAATTTTCGTACTTGAAACTTCAACTAGTGTCAAAGCCGGCCCTGATATCTTCGGGGCCTTTGGCGAAATTGTAATGGGGACCCTTATGTAATTAGGTTACAAAAATGTAAGTCAAATAAACTTTCAAATAAAATTATCATGAGGTTGAAAAAACACAATACACGATAAAATGTTTTCCTAGCTTCAACTTAAGTAATGATTCAGTTCAAAATTGTTGAAGATTATCGGATATGCATCCATCATATCACAGCAGCCATCATTCTAAATGTGCTGCAAATCTGATCAAGATATTGGCTCCAATTTAATGAAGTCATGTTTGTGGACTTTTGGAGCCCTCATTCACACCCAACTTGGTTCATGCGTGGACAAGAAAT
The DNA here is from genome assembly GCA_018127125.1 of Rhododendron griersonianum. NCBI lineage: Eukaryota > Viridiplantae > Streptophyta > Magnoliopsida > Ericales > Ericaceae > Rhododendron > Rhododendron griersonianum. The sequence continues at coordinate 42,129,193 of CM030798.1, read as the reverse complement.
AGGGACTGATTTCTGCCTATATATAGCTATATCCCAGCCTTGATTTTGTATCAAAGAGAGTAGCAATTGGGAGGGGTTTGGGTGTACACTTCGGGTTTGGTGAGTGATTTGTAATCTCCTCTATTATAATGAAATCCGCTGCCTGTGGAGTAGGCAATTGCCAAACCACGTAAACATATCATCTTGTTTGGTTCAAATTTTTGAAAGCTCTTTTTAATGTCTCTCTGTGTTTGTTTGAGGTGTGTGTGAATTCTAGGTTTAGGGGTTTTTCCTAACAAAAGTAAGAAAGTTTGATTTTTTAAAAGTGCTAATAAAATAGGATAATTTAAATTCTTATCACATTTACATTGTGAATCGCACACTCAGAAAAGAAGTACGGTATTTTTCACTTTACGAGACAGACCATTCTCTCACAATACATAATCTTTAATTCAAAAAATATGTACTAGTGTTTGAAAATAAGTAATTTTTTCTCTTGGCGGAACGAGACCTTAGTGTAATAAATACTATTCCTAAAATCCATTAGTTGAGTAAGCCAATAAAAATGACATATCGAAGTATTTTCCTATATTTAGTGGCAAGGCTCTTGGGCCTACATCAGCTGGGCTGGCTCACATATCGGAAGTTTGGGTATTGTGTATGTTTGTGTGTTTAAAGGGTCATTATGCCTCTCCCTAGTCAGCAATTGCCTAGGTGAGTTGGTACGTGGAATTACCCTCTTGTCCTCATTCAAAAAAGTATTTTCCTATTTAAACATTTCGGTCCTAGGCTGGGATAAGAATTTATAATTCGCATTATTTTATTTTTTTTGTAAAGTTATGATCTCTTACAAAAAAAATTTTGCAATATAAAGGATGAAAATTAAAGCAACTAAGTAATGCGGTGATGCCTGAGTGCTTAAGGTTTTGGGGGTGCTGAGTTTGAATGTGGGTGCTACTGAGAGAAATTAGATTTAAATATTAATACTGTTCAAAAGAAAATTATTAATACTAATAATACGAAGAAAAACGAAATGAGAGAGATTTGAACTCATGCCCTGCGCGTGAAAGGCGCCTGATGGGGCCCTGTAAAGCCACTGAAACAAACCAACAAGCCATTTTCCCTTGCCAGCCGCCTAATACTTGCTAGATCCACTGAAACGGCGGTTCAATTTTGAGCCCAAAAATTGGAGACCAGAGGCGGTAGCCTAATCATAGGCTCAACAGGCCACCGCCTAGGACTGGACTTGATTAGTGTTTATTGGAATGCCGAATAGTGTTTATTGCTTGTATAAGATTTTAGAGCATCCAACACCAAACTAATTGGCAAAGAGTGGAGAGACCGCCCAGGCTCATATATTAGTTTTGGAGGAGATAATTAACCGATGTGGGACAAATCCCAACACTCCCCCGCACGTGCGACCCCCGACTCGCACGTGGAGAGATAAACAAAGGATCCGGAACACACGGATCGATCACAATGAAATAAAGTGCAACTATGGCACGGACAAAGGGGAAAAACCTCCGAAACCCTAGCTCTGATACCATGTTAGAGCATCCAACTCCAAACCAATTGGCAAAGAGTGGAGAGGCCGCCCAAACTCATATACTATTTTTGGAGGAGATAATTAACCGCTATGGGACAAATCCCAACATAAGATAAACAATAATAGTCCATATACACGATTGAATCATGATTTTCACATTTCAATTTATACCATTTGCGTGCAACATTATCCCTTTTTTTTTTTGGCCAAAATAATAGGAGTTGTATTATATTAGAAGACAAACGAATACATTGAAGTTGGATAACCAAATAAGAGGCTTAGCTATCTGTAGGCGCGGTCAAGATTATTGATATGTCATCAGAGAAGACTTTTGACCAACCAATTGGCCGTGGACAAGTGGCAATTAGGTCCACGCGGAAAGACAATCTTAGTCAAAACACTATTCTGAGAAGACGTTTGACTGACCAAAGGAAGGGAAGCACGTGTGGCCCATAAGATCGATGCCCGCAGAAATGACCCGCGGAAGGGAAGACCTCGCGGGACCCCTGCGGGCCCCGCGGGGAGGAACTAAAGGCGTGCCAGGATCGGTACAGAAAACTACAGAAAGACCCCGGGGTCCTATTCGGGCCTAAAAGGCAGGGCCCGGAAGGGACCCCGCGGGAGGAAAACGATCGCCGCGGGTCGCGACCTTGCTCTTGCGGGAATTGGGAAAACTCTTGTGGCTTGGTGGCTTGGGATGGAGGTAGCGTCGCAGAAGCGCGAGTCCCCCCCGCGGAAAGTCCTCCGCGGGAGGACGAGTCTTCTGCGACCTGGAGGTACGGGAGGGACACGTGTTGGGGTCTTATAGGAGCGCCGTTCTGGGCCTGACCTAGGCCCAGGTGCCCTATAAATACCCATGACATTCCCAATGATTGCCAGATGCTGACTTTTCTGGAAAAGGAGAGAGGGAGAGCACTGATCTGAGGAAGGAGAACATTCTTCCCCGGAGAGAAGGTGACCTCACTCATTTGATTCCAGAGAAGGCAGACGTCATCCCCCCGCGGAGAACAAAGGAGACACGTTGTCTTTGTCTTTTCCGTACCTCTTGCTCCAGCCCTCACCCCACGAGTTCATTCCTCTTTTCCCTTCGGTACTAATTATCAGCCAATCGCACCTCTCTAGCTCACTTTTCTACATGTAAGCAGCCCCAAAGGAACCCGCTTCACCCACACTATCCAAGATCACACACTAGAGCCTCGCAACCAAGCTTTGCCAGCTAATCGGCCATGACCGACCTCCAAACAGAGAGAGCAACATAAACCCTCAACTGCGGCAAAGACAACCAAAAGAACACCAGAAACCCCATTGTGGGCTCCCGCGCCCGAAGGTGCGATTTTGGACAGAGTCGCCCCCGGATTTTTTGAGATGGATGATCCAAGGAACCGAGGGGTTTTGTTTTGAAAAGAAAAAGGCCTTTTGATCTAGCGAAACTGTTTGAGATTTTGGATCCGGGAGCCAGGTTACGAAGGGGGAAGGTTTTGTTGAAAAGCACCTCGCTCGCCCGGTGAAAACCGATCTCTACTAAGCATTTTAAATGGGGGGATTAATACAACTCGGAAAACCTCAAAAACACATAAAGGGAAAGGGAAACAAGATAAATCATAACACATTGCCGTGCTAGTGGTGCTTACTGTATAGAGATGACATGATGATAATATAAACAAGAAAGATATACAAACGGACTGTCTGAATCACTATCCTCCGTCAGGCGGCATATCAATTTATAACGCGCGGCTTGACGATATGCCATGCGTGGTACCGATCTTGATACCAAACTTTTATTATTTTGCAAAGCCTCGCACGGTGTACCATTACATCGCACGGTTTTATTTTTAAAGCTTTAGACGCCTCACAGCTGTCAGATCATCTCAGATCTACACCATTCTTTCAAACCATGAAGGGAAAACCATTTTTGATACATTTGCTTATTTTGAAAAGATCTATGGGGTTTAAGACATGGCTTGTAGAAATGGTCTCGTTCTGAGACAGCTTTTGGTATACAGAAAGGACCCAACAACGGACGATCGCGATCCAGACAGTTTGATCAAGGAAACAGTATTCTTTTTGAAATGCCGTGCGTTTTGGTATGCTACGCCGTGCGTTTCTATAAAGAGCCGCACGGCTTAGCACACCTTCGTACAGGGCCCTGGTTTTGTTTTGAAAAAGAGGTTTTGGGTCAGATCTCAACCAAAAGGGTCAAGCCTGAAAACAGAAAGGTCCCCTCAGGGCCAGGATAGAGCCTAGCCCAAGGAAACTTGGTTTTTACCTTGGAACCGGAGCTTGAATGTGCTTTGATGAAGGAGGATGGGCGTCGGTTGGTGGGAAAAGAAAGTAGAAGTGTGGATGTGTGTAATAGATGGGTATATTGGGTGGTTGGGACCTCAAAGTTAGTAAGGGACTAACTTCAATGGTAAGGAGAAAAATGGAGTAAAAGGCCTAGAGAATGTCTTTTAAGAACAACATTCTCAAGGCTTGGAAATGGAAAAGTGGGTGTGAAAGCAAGAAGAGAGAGAAAGGGTATAATGGTGATCAAGGGCCCTTTTTCCTTGAGTGGAGGGGTGTATTTATAGGCAAGAGCCTTGGATTTTGAATTTCAAAAGTTGGAGGTATTTTCTGGGCGGGCCAGAAGTGTGCTTTCGGCTGAGCCGTATTGCAGCTGTGGCTCAAATAGGCGTGGCCGACAGCTTTCTGAGCCAGTCAGAACTTTATCCAAAATGCCGTGCGGTTAACCTCATGACTGCGTGCGGCGTATTAAATTTCGATACGCCGTGCGGTGTAGGAGTGTTGCGCACGGTACTTTCGGTTCGATCCAGGGCTTTTTCTGGGCTGATGGTCGATTTGGGCTGCGGATGCTGGAGGGATACTTCATTCAAGCTCACAAAGGCTTTGTTTTCTTTATTTCATCATCGGGGCGATCAAAGACCCTTCGAGGTCCGGATTGGGGTGTCAGTCAAACCTATTTTCTGAGCCAGTCAAACCTGTTTACTCCATAATTATAATTTTATTTCACCCGTCGTTTGGGTGACACGTGGCATAAGAAATTGTGATATTATTAGAGGTAACTCCGGTATACCTTAATATCATAGGTTAAAAGTAGGTAAACAAGAAACCACAGCAAAAGGTTTTATCAAAACACTCCCGTCGATTGACCCGTCGATCAGTCAATTTGGGGCTTTTTCCCGTTTGATGAGATAAGTATATATGAACTTATTTGTGTGGGCAGTTCATATACAGGTGTTAAAAGGAGATTCACGGAGACACTCTTTGGATCGTGGGAAGTATTGCTCAGCAATTCTTGGAGCAATTTACCACAACGTGGGAATTATTCGGTTCACTGATCGTGGGAGCAAATTCAAAGGCATACTACGAAGGAGTAACTGCCATCTTTGGAGGGAATATTCAAATTCAAATAAAGAGGCCTATATATGGAGAGATTCGTAACAGTTTTCAACACACAAACAACGCCAATCAGGCCTTTATCTTTTCTTTTCTAGGAGTAGCTTTTAACTTGTAATCGTTCACACGATAATCTTTATCGTTTGTTCTTCTACTTCGAAGTTTAATAGAGTCCATTTTATTATCCTTCTTCCATAATCCATCCACTTCATTGTTTGTTTCCAAAGAAGTCCTGAAACACGGCAAGGAACCAAACTCCACTTTTCCACAACCACATTCCAGCAACTCGAAACACAGATACCCGTCGATTCCACCATCGATCCCCGTCGATTGAATCGATCCAGAAAACTTGGTAACAATTTTGGCGCTAGAAGGAGGGCTCTTACTAATTTGAAAGTAAGACATGGCACCGAAAACGAGAAATCAACTACCAACAGATGGTAATAATGATAACAACAATTCCGCCAACAATAATGGTGGAAATGAGGTGAATGAAGAAAATATGACAGATCCGAATCAGAGGAATCAGGGAATAGGCCAGTTGAATGGTCCAGAGGTTGAGTCACTAAACCTAGTTCAGCAATTTACTAGGTTGTTGAATAATCCAGAGAGCGAGATGGCCAAAACAATTATGGCCATGTTTAGGAATGCGATGGCACAAAATCAAACAACTCCACCAATAGTTGAAGTGCCAGTCAATTTGAATGTCCATTCTGGACAGAGCAGTGGACAGACAAATCCGATGAATGAAATACCTCCTCCACAGGTATTTGATAATCCTGCTTTTGATGCCATTTTTACTGGAGTCAATAGGATCCCGATGGGAAATCAAAATTATGACAAAATCAAAGTTTTTATCAAACTATACCAACAGCAGTTCCGATTAATGCAGGATTTGGTAATAATGGGAATAATAATCCGAATCTATATAATGTTGGAAATGGGGGCATAAATCCTAATATAAATTTCAATAGGAATGATAATAGAAGTATGCCAAATATGGCTAATGCTGATCCCAATATGTATGGGTATGATCCACCAACTTTTAATTTAAATGGGAGAAGGCAAGATCACCCATATGGGTACGAAATGAGGCCTGACATTCCTAATCAAACGGGAAGAGCACCAGAGCCTAATTTAAGGGCTCAACTGGTGAATATTATGCAAGATATGTATGGACCTGGATTAAGAAGGATTGAAAAACCTATGTTTAGGAAACCATATCCAAATTGGGTTGACAATGTGCCTTTTCCTAGGCACTATAGAATTCCTGACTTGGTTCTTTTTAATGGAGAAGAAAACCAATCAACTGTGGAACATGTTGGACGGTTTTGCCTTCAAATAGGTGAAGCAGACCTAGATGAAGCATTGAAATTAAAGTTATTCTCTCATTCTTTAACTAGAACTGCTTTTTCATGGTTCATAAGTCTACCCCCAAATTCTGTTCATTCCTGGAGAAAGATGGAAGAACAATTTCATACTCAATTCTTCAGACATGCACCAGAAGTTTCAGTAGCAGACTTGGCTAAAATAAGACAAAGAACATCTGAATTTGTTGAACAATATATGAATAGATTTAAGAAGGTCAGGAATCAATGTCAATTTTACATTCCAGAGTCTGAAATAGTCAAAATTGCCCAAGAAGGGCTCGATTATGACTTTAAGAAGCATTTTATTGGGACTGAATTCAGAGATTTATTTGATTTTACTTCAAAAGCCATAGGATATGAGGCTATACTTTTGGAAGGTGAACTCAGAAAGAATAAATCACTTGGTACTTATTACCAAGATATAGAGGGTGATGTAGAAATTGATGTTGCTCAAGTAATTGGTAAGGCACCAATTGTATGTGACACTTTGACAAAGGCTGAGAAGCCTGTGAATATGCCATCATCACATCCGAATAGGAGAAATCAAGCAATTTTTAGACAATATTCATTTGATTTGGCTAAAGCAGATCAGTTATTTGATGAACTAATAAATCAAAAGTTCTTAACCTTGTCAGTAGGACATGTTATACCATCAGAGAAAGATAGAAAAGGAAAAGATTATTGCAAATGGCACAATTCTTTTAGACACAATACTAACAATTGTGTTACATTTTGAAATTGTGTGCAGGACCTAATTCAGAAAGGTTTATTGCAATATGCCAAGGGAAATAAAGAAGTTATGGGGATAGATATTGATCCATTTCCTCTAGTGGATGTCAATGTGGTGACTGCCAGACTGAGAAAAGGGAAGATGGCATCCCAAGTTGAGCAGAGAATTCAAGAGGAAGAAGATATCATGGAAACTGAAGAAGAGTCGTATGTTAGACAGAAATTTGAAAATTATTTCTGTTTAAGGTGTGATGAAGAGATAAAGTCAGGAGAGGAAATTATCGTTGGGAAAGAGTATAATGGGACCTATGCAAAAGGTTCTATAAGGTTTAACACTATGGGGAACAGAGATTTGCAAATTTATGTTGGCCCAAAACTGATATTTGAGGGTGAAGATCCTGGAATTTTCATTTTTTCTGAATCTATCAATTGGTATGGAGAAGATGATGGACCATTCTTATTTAAAGGGTTTCCAGTGATTCCGGCCATGCCAGAAAAACCAGACCCAAATTTGATATATCCACCTGTTGTCAGAGGAAGAGGTGCATATCATAGAGGCATAAGATCAAGAGGCAGACTACCTTTTGTTAGAGGTGGATACCAAGGGAGAATGGTGATACCACCAAACATTGAGCATCATATGTGGGATACAGTGAGGCATCCGAAGTTCCCAGGGGTTGAGGAATTTGTTCCAATAACCAACACTCAGAAAAGGAGGTTGCAGAGGAAGATTTCGGAAAGGGAAAGGAGAGATTCTTATATGGTGACAGAGCCAATAGAATGGCCAGAAATGAATGTCAAAGTAGTCCCAAAGCAACCAACTCCAATGGTTTGGAATAGAGAAGTAGCAATGCCTAAACCAAAGGTAAAGGAAACAGAAAAGCCTGGGGGGCAAACTGTTAGACCAGTTATTGCCCAAAGACTTGGGGGGCAAAATTCAAATTCATCTGGTGGCTCTATCCTATCTATAAAGGAACAAAATGCAGAGTTTAAAAGGAGTTTGAAGAAAAAGATGGAAGAATTCCAGCAAGTCCTGTTGGAAGATGATGAAGATGATGACTTGCTGTCCGTCGACAGCTCAGAGATAATGAAAGAGGATTCAAAAGATGACAAGAATGAGGCTAACTCTCAAAAGTCTGCTACATTTGGCCAAGCTTTGGACACAATCCAGTTTGGGTCAGTATCTCCTACTAAACTTTCATGCAATATGATTTTGGTTTTGCCAAAAACTTTTCAGGCGAAACCTAACCAACCAACTAGTTTAGAAGGAGATGTGGAAGATAAGACAGATGCTATAGTAAAGATAAATGATGAACAGGAGAAAGATTTCCAAAAAGAATCTATAAGAATTGAAAAAGATATAAAAGGGAAAGATATTGTGGTTCTAAGATCTCCTGAAGATGCCTTGGTCAGGCATTTAAAACCTTTATACATAATGTTACATATCAATGGACAGCCTATCAATAAGGTTTTGGTTGATAATGGGGCTATTGTCAACATCTTACCTTCAAAGATGATGAAAGCCTTAAATAAGAAGGAATCTGACTTGATTCCAACAGAGGTGACAGTTGGTAATTTTGCAGGAGGATGCTCACCTGCTAAAGGTGTGATCTCTTTGCAATTACAAATTGGAAATAGAAAGATGAACACAACTTTCTTTGTTATTGATTCTTCATCCAATTACAATGCCTTGTTAGGCAGAGATTGGATTCACATAAATGGGTGTGTGCCTTCTTCTTTACATCAGGCACTGATATTTCTGAAGCAAGGGCAGAATGAAAAAGCTACAGAAATGGAAATTTTCTGGGCAGACAAGCATCCATTTAAAGCAGAAACTAACAACGTGGAAGCAGGGCTATATGATGAAGACTTGTGGCCGATTAAGATTGAAAATTCAGAGGTAAAGTCAGTAGGAACTGGTGTTACTGAAAGTCAGTTTCTCAAATACATCAAAGATGGTTTTCAAGAGTTGAGTAAAGATTTTGTCAGACCTAACATAATTTTGAGGTCTAGTAAAGCTGAATCTAAGGTTTCTAATGTCTAGTAAAACATCAAATCAAGAGGATGACCAGTTGGCTACTTTAAAAGCCACTTTCAAGAGATTGTTTTCTTTTATTGTGTCTAGGAAATTAGAGGCTGATGAGCCTATTTCTTGTAATTGGGCAGACTGTGTGATAGATGACAGTCCTTTATCTGTAAAGGAACTAGCTATGGAAGATCTCAAAGCTGCTCCTGCAAAGCTTGATGATCTTAAAGCAGAAGTTAAAGATCCTTTAGAGGATTTTAATGTAGGAACAGAGGAAGATCCTAGAATTCTTCACATATGTGCTTCTTTACCTAATGAAATGAAGGATCGTTTGAAGTATTTGTTGTCTGAATTTAAAGATTGTTTTGCTTGGGATTATCCTGATATGACTGGTTTGGATAGATCATTGGTTGAACATAGAATTCCTATTAAAGAGAATTTTGTTCCATACCAACAAACTCCAAGACAAATGACTCCTGAAGTGTTAAAAGAAGTCAAGAAAGAAATGGAAAGATTATTCAAAGCCAAATACATAAGACCAGTCAGGTATGTAGAATGGATTTCTAATATTGTTCCTGTGATTAAGAAAAATGGGAAAGTAAGAATATGCATCGATTTTAGGAATCTGAATACAGCTTCACCAAAGGATGAGTACCACATGCCTGTGGTAGACTATTTGGTAGATGCCACTTCTGGCCATCGATTTCTTTCTTTTATGGATGGTTACTCTGGCTATAATCAGATATTCATTGCAGAAGAAGATACACATAAAACAGCATTCAGATGTCCAGGATATATTGGACTATTTGAATGGATTGCGATGGCATTTGGTTTAAAGAATGCTGGGGCAACTTATCAAAGGACTATGAATGTAATTTTCCATGATCTGATTGGAAGATTTATGGAAGTTTACATAGATGATGTAGTTGTAAAATCACATACATTTGATGATCATATTGATCATTTGAAACAAGTCTTACAAAGAATGAGACAATACCAACTGAAAATGAATGCAACAAAGTGTGCTTTTGGAGTTAGTGCTGGAAATTTCCTTGGATTCCTAGTTCATAAGAAAGGAATCGAAGTTGATAAAGATAAAACGAAAGCAGTAATGGAAGCACAACCTCCAACGAACAAACAAGAACTCCAACAGTTCTTGGGACAAGTCAATTTTTTAAGAAGGTTTATTTCCAATTTATCAGGGAAAACCTTGGCTTTTTCACCACTTTTGAAATTGAAATCTCAGAAAGATTTTAATTGGAATGAAGAGCATAATAAGGCTTTTGAATTCTTGAAACAATCATTAGTCAAGCCTCCTGTGCTTATGCCACCAATATTTGGTAAACCTTTAAAACTCTATATATCAGCTGGCCATCAGTCGATTGGCAGTCTTTTAGCCCAAGACAACGAAAATGGCCATGAGCAAGCAATATATTACTTGAGTAGAAGATTGAATGAGTGTGAGATAAAGTATAAACCAATTGAAAAGTTATGCCTAGCATTGTATTTTTCTGCAATCAAGTTAAGGTATTATATGTTGCCGTCGACGGTACATGTAATTGCACAAACTGACATCATAAAATATATCTTAACAAGACCTATTTTGAGAGGTAAACAAGGAAAATGGTTATTGGCCCTGATAGAATACAGCTTAGAATGTGTGCCTCAAAAGGCAGTAAAGGGTCAAGCATTAGCTGATTTTCTGGCAGATCATCCTAATGTATTAATGGAAAAGGATGAATTTGAGATTCATATGGTTGAAATAAAACCATGGAAATTATCATTTGATGGTTCCAAAACTGACAGAGGAGTTGGAGCTGGCATAGTTCTAATTTCCCCAAAGGGAGAATTACTACAGTTCTCTTTCCAGCTAGATGAAAGCAGAATCATGTCTAATAATCAAGCTGAGTATGAAGCTTTAATTATTGGATTAGAAATTGCAAAAGATTTGAATATCAGACATTTGAATGTCATTGGGGATTCACAGTTGGTAATACGACAAGTAATGGGTGAATACAAGTGTAATCATCCACTTTTAGAATTACAACTACATAAAGTCAAAATTCTCATGTCATATTTCGATGACATACAACTAGAACATGTTTATAGACTAGAAAATGGGGAAGCCAATGAGATGGCGCAGATTGCATCTGGAGTTAAGATTCCTGATGGACAAAATGAAAAATTAATAAGAGTACAAAAGAGATTTTTGCCCTTCTCTATTGAAAGAGATGGAGATGATTTAGAAGTTATGGAGATAAATTTGATTGATGACTGAAGAGTTCCAATAAAAAGGTTCTTAGAAAATCCAAATGAGAAAACGGAAAGGAGTATCAAACAAAGAGCTATCAATTATATCATTTTGGGTAGTGATTTATTTAGAAAGTCATCAGATGGGGTGTTATTGCTGTGTATTGTTAAACCTCAGATCATGACAGTTATGGGAGAAGTCCATGAAGGGACTTGTGGTTCCCATCAATCTGGAGAGAAAATGAAATGGTTAATCAGGAGGTATGGCTATTATTGGCCAACCTTAAGAAAAGATTGTATTACGTATGCAAAAGGGTGTCAAAAGTGCCAACAGCATGGCCCAATCCAAAGATCACCTGCTTTTCCTTTACAATCAATTGTTAAACCATGGCCTTTCAGAGGATGGGCAATTGATATGATTGGAGAGATTATACCTCATTCTTCCTCACAACATGAGTACATAATGGTGGCTACAGATTATTTTACAAAATGGACAGAAGCAATTCCTTTGAAAAATGTAGCTCAGAAACAAGTGATTGATTTCCTTGAGGAGTATATTTTCTGTCGATTTGGTATTCCTGAGACTATAACTGTTGACCAGGCGTCTGTGTTTAATGGTCAAGAAGTTATGGCTTATGCTAAGTCATTTGGAGTGAAAATTCTGAACTCTTCCCCTTACTATGCTCAAGCAAACGGGCAAGTAGAATCAACCAACAAAATTATTAAGAATACTCTGTCTAAAATGATTGTAGATAATCCAAGAGAATGGCATGAGTTATTGCCAAAAGTTTTATGGGCTTATAGAACATCAAAAAGAGACAGTACAAAAGCAACACCATATGAATTGGTTTATGGCCAGGCTGCAGTTTTACCCGTCGAGATAAATATCACTTCCCACAGGGTAGCTAGTCATTATGATCCAAACAATGTTGATTTTGAAGAATCAATATATGGAGAACTAGATGGACTAGAAGAGTCCAGAATTGATGCATTGAACAATATCCAAGCTCAGAAAAGAAGATGGAAAGAATATATAATAAAAGAGTGCATGAGAAATCATTTGCAGAAGGTGATTTGGTTTGGAAAGCAATATTACCTTTAGATAAGAAAAAGAAAAGAGCATTTGGCAAATGGTCTCCAAATTGGGAGGGACCATTTCGTGTGTTAAAAGTCCTAAGAGGAGGAGCATACCATTTGGAATCAATCCTTGGGATATCACATGAAAGAACAATTAATGGGAAGTATTTAAAGGGATATTTCCCATCACCTTGGGAGTCAATTGATTCATAAAATTGCCTTTTGATGGATCAGTTGATCTTAAGTTTATCTGTTTTGATGAAGTGATGCATAGGACTGAATTCTCAGTTATTGATTATAAAAAGACATATAATAATATGCAGATTAAACAGAAAATTCACATAATAAGCCTATTAACCAAGGCTTATACTTTCATTCCATAATAAAACATAATATGGCGCCTGTTAATAAGGCAGAATCAAAACAAAAGCCTTTTGAAGAGAGGCAATAGAAAAGATACAATTAAAAGAAAAGGCTAAGTATCATAAGCCTAATTTCTAGCTGGTGCAATGGGGTTGCCATCTGCGTCAATGCTGATGATCTCGAAGTAGTGAGGAAAACTCCATGTTACAAACAAATGGAATTTCTCCCAAGCATATGTCAGGAAGTCATGCTCCCTGTCCCTAGCAAGCTCCTCTGCATCCATTTGTATTTTCTTCTCAACCATAGGCCTCATAGCAAGAACCCTTTGTTCGGCCTTAGTCTGAAGAACAGCCCTCTTTTGGGCTCTCTTTATTTGCCACTTTTGGTGTTTCTTAAGTATTTTTCTTGAAGAGTTGGGTGGGAGTATCCATTCAGATTCTTCAAATGCTATCATTTTGTTATGGAGATTGATGACTTTATCCTGACTCAACTCATAACTGACCCAAAAGGGGTCATAGTGTGCAGTAGTGCTGGTCCTTAACCAAAGCCTTATGAGAGGCAAAGATGTTTTAAACCCGTGAAGATGGGTAGTAATGAGGCTACTTTCATAAAACTGAAGAGTTTCACAGGCCCATAAAAAGTTCAAGTAGGGGATTTGCTCTTCTAAAATGTGAATATCTAAAAAGGCAAAAGCAGCCAGTAATTCTTTGGCTGTAGTTTCATCAGAATCTCTAAAGAAAGAATACCCTCGATGGGTAGCAAGAGACATAGGGGGATCAAACCTCAGTTTGGTTAATTCCCCAAACCAATCAGGGGTCTCAGAGAGAGGTTTGAGTTTAGGTTCATCATCAGAGAAATCGACGGGATAGCAGGGTTTTCGAACAACTTCTTTCCAATAAAGATGTTGGGTCTTAGCCTTTTCAAAGAGAGAATGATGATTCTCTAGGTAAGGCTTACCACCTGCTTCTGCCAATTGAAATGACAAGGGTCGTGAGGATGATGAGAGTAGTGAGTCCAGCAGCATTGCTCTTGGTTCTTCTCTAACCCAAGGAAACATGTAGCTCACTTTGATGTGAGAACGTCGGATGTTGGAGTTTGGGTAGAAGAGTGATTCTTCCATCCTGACAACCACCCTTTCAGTGGGTGGCACAAGTCCCCATTGTGCAGGGGGATTAGATGGCAAGGGGTCATCCCATCCAGTGGGTCGAATGGGAGAATATGGATCATCCATGGAGGAGGAACTCCCTTCGAAAGCTGGAAATTTGTTCTTCCCGTCGATCTCCATATGTGCAGAGTTTGTATTTGCAGTGGACATCATTAAAGGAACGAACTTTGTTTGATCTGTTGAAGGTAAAACAATGAAGTTTGATGTCTAATTTAAAGGCATAAGTGATAACTGCCAATGTAGTGGCTGTTCAGTTTTCCGATGCAGCTTGAAAACTGCTAATTCAATTTTCAAAATTGGCGTGGGTCATTAACTCAATCCCCAAGGAATAACTGTCCACGATCTCCACTAAAATGGAGAAGGGGATGAGTTGTGTCAGCTTATTCGTGACAATAAGTAATTTTTTTTAGATTTGCCAGTTATAACATTACTCGGTAACGACTGAGTGAACTTTTGATTAATGGGTCCCCATCGATTTGGGAACAATTGTTAGTTAAATTGTCCAAAGGATGGATTAAGAAATTTGGAGTATTGTTTATTAGGTCTAGCCTCACTTATTCAGGCATACATCAATAATAAGAATAAGGTCAATCTCAAATAATAAATATAAGATTCCAAAAAGCCTAAAAGGCTAATATTCATTAAAAGAAGGATCAAATATGAACAAAGCCTTACAAAAGATAGGCTATGATATAGTCATTTACAAAATTTACTGAATTCTAGACTTGAAATCCATGAAGAACTTAACAAAATAGTTCCATTGGTGATCAATAGTCTTGTATCTTGATTGATTTTTCAAGTAATCATCTCTCGTCACTTCAATCATGGCTTTTATCCCTTGCTCATCAGGAGTAATACTGGCCAGATCATGACTGATGTGCTCTTTCTGTGAAATCAGAGAAATCCTTTCTTGCTTGATCTGGTTCAAACGGGCAATCAGCTCAGCCTCTTGTACATCTAATTGATGCAAGTCATTTTTCAGTTGAGTGATGGAAATGCTCATTGTATCAAGTTTGCCAGAAGTATTGGCAAACTGATCTATGGTCTTCAGCTTCTCTTTCATTTCCTTTTGACAGTAAGCTGCAACTGACAGATTCTTGCTTAAACTAGACCAAAGCTCCTCCAATTCAATATGCTCTAAGTCAGGAAGGATTTTCTTATCAATTAGATGAGTAACACAGCTAGTGAAAGCTGGAATATGATCTGCAGCTACCTCTGCTAAAGGGAGCTCGAGCATTCGAAAGAAGGATTTCACTTCACCTTTTGTTTCTTCACTCAAATGATAAGAGGTGGGAGGAGTTAGAGATTTAGAAAACTCAGACATGGATTTGGAATAAGACTCAGAAAAAGTCTTAACTTTACTTATCATTTGATCCAAGTCTGAAACAGGATATTGATCCCCATCCTTATTGACAGGAAAAAAGATTGCTTTGGGGGTTTCAGAAGCGATTCCATGATCCAATGGTTTTTGTCCTGCCATCTGTGTTTGCTCTTAGACCTCAGGAATTCCTGTCGACTGAGAGGGAGTGGAAGTGATTATGGCAGGAGTTGGTTCTTCAGCAGTCTCTTGAGACTTGGGAGAATTAAACCCAACTATACCTAAACCAATGTCAGTGTCACCTTGGGAATGAGTAGGCGACATTTGATTGTTAGGGCCTAAATCAAGGTTCAAATCAATCAAGGCTTCATCACTTGCTGAAGGTATAGAAGCAAACTGTGTAGTTGTCAATTCACCAACTTTTTCAGTATTCACACCTTCTAGGAGTGTTTGGACATGTTCTGGAGAAACAGCAGCAACTTGCTTGGTATCTGTCGGAATTGGCTCATCAGCTTTTTCAGGAATAACATCTTCTTGATCAGTCTGGATTGGAGGCTTCAGAGGTGATGGTATATGGCCATCGGTTGTATCTTCTTGCATTGGAAACTCCACAACATTTGAAAGGTCAGTAGTTTCCTTATCCTGACTATTGTTGTCTTCGGAAGATGTTGGTAATTGAAGTTTCCTCCTAGTTCTCTGAATTTGTAAGAAGGATAGTAGTTAGTTAAATAGTGAAAGACCAAACACAAACAAATGGTCATATATAAGAATTAGATGTTTTACCCTTTGGAATAGCCCTAAAGTTTCCATATCATCAGCAATCTCCTCCTCTTGGGCTTGGGGATTGTAGTTTTTAATGGCATCAGCAAGAAGTGGAGGAGCTGACTTATCATCCACTTGAGAACTTCGAGTTCTTTTCTTATGTTTGGATAAGTCATCAGCATTAACAATTCCTTTCCCTTTATCTACCTTCGATGGTGAAGTTTCCTTTAAAATAGGAACCTCTGTGGGAATAGAAACTGACAAGAGTAATAGCATGGAATTAGTGTCTGATAAAACATGAGACTGATGACAAAATTAAACAAAAATAAGTAAAAACATAATACCTGAACATGAGGTATTAGGGTCAAGTCTTGAAAGGCAATTATCTAAGTCTTTGTTGAAGACGATTGGTGTAACAAAACTCCAAAAAGTTTTGAAAGCAGAAGTAGATGAGGGAGCAGCAGCAAAAGCTTTGAAAATGTACCCAGTTCTTGCATCCTGAAATTGCCCAACTAACTCCCGAATGAGGGAAAGCTGGGTTACACTAGGTCTAGTATCTACCAAATCCTTAATCCTTGGGTGAGTATAGGGGACAGGTACCCCTTGTGTTAGACCAAACTGTTTGGCACACTGATTAGGCATATATATTTCAAAGCTGCAGTTGGAAAAATGAGAAGCAGATGGGGAGAATCCTATAGAAAGGAATCTAGAAATCAGTATGCTAGCCCAGAAATCATTAACCACTTGGACAGGAACCAGCAGATTGAGGATAGGCTGTATCTTCCGAGAAGCAGGGTATTGACATTCCTTGAAAGGAAGCCAATCTGGAAGATCACCAATTTTAGATTGAAAGAAAGTCGTAAAATATCTTCTAAACGTACAGTTCTCTCCTCGAGGCTCAAAAGATAGGAAATATTCACCATAACTTTGATAGTCTTCACCATCTTCCCTTTGTGGATAACGACTGAAAGGTCTGATCGACGGGAAGTAAGCATATAGCCAGGCCTGGAGTATCCAGAGAGGGCCACCACAGCAGTTGGTAATTTTATTCTTAACGAAAGTCCAAAGACCCTTGTAAAGAGTACCCAAAACAAAGGGAGCCAGGGCCAATTTCTTATTCTGAGCCAGACAAATGGCTAGTCTTATATACTCCTGAGTAATCTTAAGACCAGAAATACACATTACATACTTGCAAAGCCAATATAGGTAAAAAGCAACCTTTTCATGAAATTGAGGTTTGGCATGTTCAGGCCCAAAATGTTGAATCAGGAAACTGGCATAACTTACAGAGCCTTTGAACTGAAATGGAGGCTTATAGGGGTCATGATCAAGTGTAGCATTCACTTCTAGGCCTACACATGACAGGCCAGTAAGATGAATGATGTCCAAAACGGTAGGTGACATAGGTCCATTTGGAAAAATAAAAGCATTACATGATGTGGACCAGAAGCAAGCGGCAGCAGCTAATAGATAAGGGTTTATTTCTATGGAGAGAGTCGAAAGGTCAATCAATTCAGAAATATCCAGTGCTGTCCATTCAAGACGAAGGTGCCCTCTCATTCGGTCAACCCACTTCTTCCAAGTTGGTTGAACCGTTGGCCACGATCTAATTGATCCTCTCGTTTCCCAATTAGTCCATTGAAGGCCAGGAAGCGAAAGTAGTAGGGGTTCATCAACATTGACTGGGTAGTACGTTGGTAATTCAGAAGGGGTAGGAGAATATACTGGCCCAAGTATGAAGTTGGTTTGAGTGTCTGCCCTAGAAACGAAATACTGATTTACCTGCTCTGCCTCTCTAAGGCATTGAGGAAATCTTAATGGAATATCGTCAGCAGGAACCTCAGATTGAGGGGAACTTTGTCTCTCTGGTTGCGTCGACTGAGAAGCTTTCGATTTGGTTGATTTAGAAGTTGGCGAAGCTTTGGTGACCGATACCTTACCGGTTGATGGTTTTTTGGGTGCCATTACAGAAGAGGTGTTCAAAGAGAAGGTTTTTCGAAGAAGGAGTAAAAAATATATTGACTGTGCCCTAGCTTTCACGATGAAGGCTATGTATATGTTTGGGAAACCACACATATCAGTCACGACTTTGGGGAATTTATTTACTTAAGTTAAAAGGTTTTAACTTAAATAAATAAGGGGGGCATTGTTTACTCCATAATTATAATTTTATTTCACCCGTCGTTTGGGTGACACGTGGCATAAGAAATTGTGATATTATTAGAGGTAACTCCGGTATACCTTAATATCATAGGTTAAAAGTAGGTAAACAAGAAACCACAGCAAAAGGTTTTATCAAAACACTCCCGTCGATTGACCCGTCGATTGACCCGTCGATCAGTCAATTTGGGGCTTTTTCCCGTTTGATGAGATAAGTATATATGAACTTATTTGTGTGGGCAGTTCATATACAGGTGTTAAAAGGAGATTCACGGAGACACTCTTTGGATCGTGGGAAGTATTGCTCAGCAATTCTTGGAGCAATTTACCACAATGTAGGAATTATTCGGTTCACTGATCGTGGGAGCAAATTCAAAGGCATACTACGAAGGAGTAACTGCCATCTTTGGAGGGAATATTCAAATTCAAATAAAGAGGCCTATATATGGAGAGATTCGTAACAGTTTTCAACACACAAACAACGCCAATCAGGTCTTTATCTTTTCTTTTCTAGGAGTAGCTTTTAACTTGTAATCGTTCACACGATAATCTTTATCGTTTGTTCTTCTACTTCGAAGTTTAATAGAGTCCATTTTATTATCCTTCTTCCATAATCCATCCACTTCATTGTTTGTTTCCAAAGAAGTCCTGAAACACGGCAAGGAACCAAACTCCACTTTTCCATAACCACATTCCAGCAACTCGAAACACAGATACCCGTCGATTCCGCCATCGATCCCCGTCGATTGAATCGATCCAGAAAACTTGGTAACAAAACCCTAAAAAAATAAGCATCGCTAAAATTTGAAGGCAAAACAACAACAAATCAACTAAAATCTAACAGGTCTCATGGACAAAACCACAGAGTCCCTTGTTATTGCTAAATATAGAAGATTTCTCTCCATTGAAAACACACAAGATATCTCTCTTAGATCAGCTCTTCCCTCCTGTGCATGTTCCCTTAGTGTTCTTCTATCTCAACACGCAGACTAGCTAATAGCCCTATTCCCGACGTCATCTCCAAAACATCGGTCTCTCTGAAGCAATCGCTAGCAAAAACCTTAACTCTCTTCTACCCATTTGCAAGACCATCTTTCTGTCGATTGTAACGATGAGGGGGTCTATTATGTCGAAGCACGAGTGGATTATAATCTGTCCGAGTTTCTCAGAAAACCAGACGTCCGGTTGACACAACATTTTCTTCCTCATGATCAATCCATGGATCAAATGTACCCAACTGGAATAAGCTTGGTAATGATTCAAGTGAACTTCTTCAAATGCGGCGGTATGGCCCTCGGCATGTACTGCTGCCACAGAATCATCGACGGTCCCACTTGCATCACATTTCTAAGAGCATGGGCAGAAACCGCACAAGGCTCAGGAACTGAAGTAATCCCCCGTTTTGTTCCATGTAATTCTCTCTTCCCGCAAAATCCTTCGCAACCTAAAGATTCAACGTTGCTTATGTGGCCTTCGATGTTCAACCAAAGCAAATACGTAACAAGGAGGTTCTTATTTGATGCCTCGGCATTAAACAGCCTCAAGGCCAAAGTAGCTAGCTCATCATTCGTCCCGACACGTGTTGAGGCACTATTGGGGCTCATCTGGAAATGCGCCATTTCGGCTTCGAAATCAAGATTTGGTTTCCAAAGACCATCGTTTTGTCACTTGCTGTAAGTCTACGAAGCAAATTCTTTCCACCACCGTCACAATTTGCCATGGGGAATCTCCTTTGGAGTGCGGTTGCACAAAGGCAAAGCGGATACTGGGACAGAGTTGCATCGCTTGGTGAGGAATTTGAGAGATATATGCCACATCGAAAATCGATGGCGGTTTTGTACGTGGAATACAAGGAGGTGAAGGATTTCCAAGGTTACTGAGTGTCTCAAAGAGTTACGGGAATTGTATTCAAATTACTATGCGTGTACAAGTACGTGTAATCTTGGGATGTATGAAGCAGGTTTCGGGTGGGGGAAGCCTATTTGGGTGAGTCTAGGTGGAAACAAGGATCCGATGGTAATGAATCTTATATATTTGTTGGATACGAGGTCGGGTGGTGGAATTGAAGCCTGGGTGAATTTGAGTGAGGAAGACATGGCTGAATTCGAGCGTGATCCTGAGCTACTTGCTTTCACTTCTTTGGATCCAAGTCCTCTTCATATTAATACTCTTAGTAGTCATACCGTATGTGCTCGCATGTAATGTAGTTTACGTGATTGAAAACATATGTCTATGATCAGTATTTTGAATGGGCGGGATGAGATCGACTGTGTGTGTAATTTCATAATAATGTGCAATTGTGATTGACAGTGGAACTTTTGAAGATTATAAATAATTATGTGCCCCCACTGTAAGAATTCCTCGGTCTGCTAGGTAGCTTCCATTTTATGGCAGTTAGTAAGTACATGTAATGTCAATTACATACCTGAACAGACTATTGGACACGACGTTAACGATCCCTATGCTCAAAGGCTATCAGATATTTTCACAATGAATTTTAGGGCTTACAGTTAAATTCATGCTGCTGATTGCCTTCATGCATACAAGTGCAGCATGATTCTGAGTATACTGTCCAGTGCAATTAGGGGTGTCAAACGGGCCAGGCCGGCACGACACAACACGGTTAAATGTGGCACGGCACGGGCACGGTCTTGCCCTAGCACGGCACGACACGACACGGTCTTAGTGAGCACGTGGACGGGCACGGGCACGGTCTTGGCCGGGCACGGCATGACATGGCACGGTTTTAGTTGGCACATGGACTGGCACGGGGCACAGAAGTGGGCGGGCACGGCACAGAAGTTGGCGTGGCACGGCATGACACGGTTTAGCTGGGCACGCACGACACGGTAGTTGAACGGGCACGGCATGACACGACACGGTTCTAGGCCTAGTCGGGTACAACATGGGTTGATGGGCACGACACGGGTATGGGCACGGCACGGCACGGCACGGCACGACCCGGTTCTAGCCGGGCACGGCACGGGTTTGATGGACACGGGCACGACACGGGTTGATGGGCACGGAAGGGCACGACACAAGGCACAGGAAAAAAATTATTAAATAATTTGACTTGTGACTCATAAATATAATGTGATTAATTAACAATAATTTTAATTACAAAACAAGGCATTTTAGTTTTATAATTTATAAAAAAATAAGCTTTTAAATTGGAACAACTAACAATAAATAAGGAAAAAACTAATTTTAAAGAAAAACCTCCATGTAACCCAAGTCCTATGGAACTTGTCACACATCACAAACCACCAAGGCCATTAGTCATGTTATGTTTTTACTTGGAACAACTAATAATAAATAAGAAACAAAATTGGTGTGGGCTACCACAGCCCCGGGTGGATCGGGGCGGCCCGAAAAATAAAGTTTTGATTCAAAAAATTGAAGTGTCGCCACCCGGATTTGAGATTTGCCACCCGAGAAACCATTTAATTTTCAAAATGATTATTTGAATTGAAAACCAGAGACTCGTTTGAGGGTTCAGAAACCATGTTACGAGGGGGGAAGGGTTTTATGGCACCCCCCTCACCCGATATGAAATCGGTCTCTACTAAACATTTACGGTATTCTTCGGATGAAAACATTTTGTTTCATTAAACAGTTAGCAAGTATCCGCAGGTATATCAGATAAGAAAGTGCATGCATGTGCTGGTGTATAGTATATGTTGATGAAATGATGCAAGGTGTAAAATGATATAAAAAGAAAATCTATTATTGAGAACACTTCCGAGCGCTTGGGACTGCACTCCTGAGCGCTTAGGAGTACTGCTATCTCGTCCTGCAAATTTTGGTTAGATAGGCAAATTGAAATATTCAAAATGACTATACACCATTATTATTGTATAACAATGCTCAACAAAGAGTTTAAGCAGCCAAGAACTGGTCATGACCATTCAAGCCCTACTTCCTTGCATCCGAAATTAAATTGATTAGGCTCTGGAGGTACTGGATCACTTCCAATGCTAAAAATGACTTTCAAGAAGAATATTCAAGGAAAGAAAATGATTTTTCCAGCTGATATCACTTCTAAGCGCTCAGGAGCAGTCCTGAGCGCTCGGGAGTGTCCCAAAGCCTATTTGAAAATTTTATTTTGCAGCTCTTTTACCCTTGATTTTACACTAAGGTCACTCAACCACACATTTAGTATGAGAGACTAGAGTGGGCTGAATGACCTTCCTCAGAAGGATGATAGCCCTTGTGATTTAAAAAGTAGAAGAATTCTACCTTTTGGAATGGATCTTTGCTTCTTGAATGGATTTTGGAGATGAAAAGGAGTGGAAAAATCCCAAAAATCAGGACTGAGTGTAGTTCCTAACTTCCTGAATTTTTCTTGAACTGTTTGAAGTTGTTTTGATTTTTGGCAAGGCTTGAAAGGTGATTTTCTTGCAAGAAGAGACTTCTTTCTTCTTTTTTTTCTGAAAATAACAAGGCCAGGGGGTGATATTTTCATGAATGCCTAAAATGCAGCATAATGCTGCTATTTATAGGGCATGGAAAAATGATTTTGAATTTTGAAAATTAATTAAAAAATAAAATGAAAATATTTGAAAGGACAAAAACATGATGATTTAGTCTTCTGCTGCTTCAGGTGAAGAACACTATAGCAAAGACCGAATATGTTGAATAAACATGACCATGTGCTCCTGAAAAAGTTGAAAGCTCAAATTTTCATTGGGCAAGCAATGCCCAATCATAGTCGACGCTTGTATTAATCCAAATTCATCATTGGGGGTCAGGGAGCCACAAATCAAGGAATTTGGAATTTCAAGATGTTCAAATTGGGGTGTCTACAATTGGTTTTAAGAAAATTATCTCTATGGGGTTCGAACCCAAGTCTTTGGGGAATTGACACACATCTCAAACCACCAAGGACAACAATCTTGTTGTGCTTATAATTGGAACAACTAATATACATGACCATGTGCTCCTGAAAAAGTTGAAAGCTCAAATTTTCATTGGGCAAGCAAGGCCCAATCATAACTGAGACTTGTATTAATCTAAATTCATCATTGGGGGACTACGGAGCCACAAATTAAGGAATTTGGAATTTCAAGATGTTCAAATTGGGGTGTCTAAAATTGGTTTTAAAAAATACTGACGTCTAATTTCTTCGTTCTTGCTTTTTTAAGTGTGACTAGAGGCCGGGGCACACATGATGTTTGTGCAAGTCGGATTTGGACAAAATTTGTGAAAAATCGATCAAACATCAAATGGGAAGTTATTGTGCAAATTTAGACAAAATTCTAACTTGCACACGCATCGCGTGTGCCCGGCCGCTAGTACAATAATAAAAGTGGGGAGAACAAAAAACGAATTTGCAAGGGAAGAGTGCAATATGTGTGATCTAATTGGCATATTTGCTAAACCAACAAGGTGCAATTGAAACAGGGAAATAGTGAAATGCACTACAAAGCCAACTGTTATAGATACACAATTGTGAATTGTGGGATTACATGCCCTTCCTTCCGGACTTTATAATGAAGAATGTGATCAAAAGGTATATATCAATGCTATACCTCACGTGTACCCCTAAACACTCCTTTTTTTTTTTTGGAATGTTAAGCTGAACATGGCTAGTTTTCCTTGTAACCTTGTCATTAATTCAGTTTTGAGAATGGATTGTAGAAAAATGTAATCTCATTTATGAAATCCAAATAGCTAGAAAATAATATATATATATATATATATATAAAAAGAAAAAGTCAAAAATTATGCTTCCAAACACCCCATTGTATAGCATTGATATATACCTTTTGACCAAGTAAAACGGGCACGGCACGAAGCACGGCATGATTGAAAAATGGCACGACACGACACGATCAAGTAAACGGGCTGGCACGGCACGACACTATTAAAAAACGGGCCAGCACGACACGACACGATTTAAGTAAATGGGCCCGGCACGATTGAAAAACGGCATGACACGACTGCACGATTAAAAAACGAGCTGGCACGGCATGACAAGATTGAAAAACGGCATGGCACGACACGACACGATTTATGTAAATGAGCACGGAACGACATGATTGAAAATGGCACGGCACGACATGAAACTACGGTTGTCATGAAGCTAAACGGGCCAGGCCAGCATGGCACGGCCCGTTTGACACCCCTAAGTGCGATGCAAGGCCATCCTCGTTGTTTCCTAAATTTAACATTTCGGTGAGTTTGGACTAACTTTTTAGGTGCATTTTGCTTATTTTAGATTAATTGACTTTGGGTAATAGATAACTTGTTTAAATTAACTTACTTAATTGTGAGGTAGTTGACAAAAGCCCAAGTGGTGACAGGTAAAACAACCAGAAATTGTCTTTGCATTTAGCCCAAACTATGAACTTATAGTAATTCTGTTTGCTCACGAAGTCTAAAAAGTTCAATAAGTAGTTCGTCCAAACTTAGCCTTACTGAATGTTACTATTTGTACGGTTGAGAGAGAGAGAGAGAGAGAGAGAGAGAGAGAGAGAGAGAGAGAGAGAGAGAGAGAGAGAGAGAGAGTGTGTGTGTGTTGAGTTAAAAAAATGTGGTTGCAAATGCCAGGGCGTTATTTCATGGCAATCTCCTCTGTTCCATCCGGCTGTGATTGGATCTTACATTTGTAATGAGAGTTGTGGGTGGAAAAATGAGATATATTGAACACCACTTGTCCAGACACAAAAATGGACGGCAAGGCA